>JADRCH010000059.1:8615901-8779430 GCA_019843965.1 Rhynchomys soricoides
CTAAATACTTTGGATATCAACATGTAGAAGAGTAAGACTAAATCATTCTTAATTCCTGTGCATGGAATTAATGCATTGCATAGAAATAGGCATGTTAATTAATGGGGTCAAACTAAATACCCAGAGATAAATCCATACACATATGTGCACCTGATTTCTTACAGGGAAACCAGAAATACTCACTGAAGAAAACACAACATTTTCAACAATATCACCAAGGCTCAGGGATTTACTTGGAAGAAGAGGTGGAAAGATTCTAAAACCCACAGATGATGGATGACTCTAAGCAAACTGTCTTTTTGACATAACAGGACTGTCACATATGTCAAAATTGGCACATGTCAAACTTTGTGAGGACAGGAACTCACAAAGTTTGTGGCAGCATGCACAGGTACTTAACAAGTTTAAGCCAGCCAAGGTGTCAACTGTGAGAGAAGTAACAGGATTCTACTCCTGACTAAGATGATACCTGAAACCGATACCTACTGGCAAAGGAGAAACCAATTTTTACAAGGCAATCTCACTGAGTATATTAATCCATATTTCTGTGTAGACAACATGTTTATGAATAATTTGCCAACATAAAATTAACTCATTAGTACTTTTAGAAACGTTTTTCCTCATTTTGCTTTATGGGGGAATTATTTGTACATAACAGATCCATTAATTTTGTGTTTTTATGGGGTGTGTATGTTTCTTGTTTTTGTTTGCTTTCTTCATATTATACATATTTTTAACTTTTATTGATCCTTTTTGAAATATCACACCATACTCCCAAGTTCCACTCATCCCATTTCCTCATATTTGTCTTTTGACCTTGCAACCTCCCTCCACAAAAGAAAATACAAACCACACAAGCAAAAATAATAAAATAAAAAACAAAACAAACCATATAAAATATCCTGCCATGAAAGATGTCGTATTTCACAGTGTTTCCCCTATTATACCTCTCTGTTCACTTATCTTCACTTGCAAATGTTCAATGCAGTGACACACTGGTCTTCTTTGATTTCTCCAGCCAACATACATACTTTAGGATTTGTAGCCTATGGTTTTGCTAGGTAGGTAACTCTAAAAGCCTTTTCATAGTCTCTGGGTTCTGTATGAACAATTATGTTGCCTGTGAATAAATTAATAATGAATTTGCCAATATATCAATGGATTAGTTCCTTTCCTTTTTTTGTTACACCATGATGAAAGAGTTATGTTTCCAAGACTTAAAAATATTTGGAACTTGCTACAGAGAAAAAGACAACTGTCAATGTTGGGAAAACAACAAAAGTAGAATTTAGAGGGAAGTTTTTGCCACACAGTATTGGAAAAGACAAAAAAGATCTACAGTTAATTGTGTTAGACACTTAGAAAAAGAAGAATACCTTCAACTCAAATGAAGCATAGAAAAAATGAAATCACCTCCCCTCACACAGACATGCATGCACACACACAGAAACTTATGCACGAACATTTGCTTGCACATACATACCCACACCATGCTCATGCATATACAGACACAAAGTAGGAATCAGTTGAAATTAAAAACAATACCAAAATAAGTCAATGAAGCCAAAAGCTGGTCTTTTAAATGGAGTGATAAGAAAAAAGCCAATAGACAAGTTAAAAAGTAAAGGGGCCTAAATCATGAGGAAGAGAAATGAAAGAGGAGATATCTTATATATGCCAAGGAAATTAAGAAGATAACAAAAGAATTCTGTGAACTTCACCCACTCAAAAAGATACTTGAGATAAAATGTCAGGTTTTTTGTTTTTGTTTTTCAGATAATTTCATTTGCAGTTGAATCAGTCATAATTTCCTTTTTGGTCCCTTTTAGTCTGCAGACACATCATCAGTGATTAACTGTTTACTTTCCACTTGTTGAAATTCTGAGCTAAGTTAAACTCCAATTGTTTTTATTTTTTTGGATACTTTATTTACATTTCAAATGTTTCCTCCTTTCCAGGTCTTCAATTTGGAAACCCCCATCCCCTTCCCCCTCCCCAGCCTCTATGAGGGTATTCCCCCACCCACCCAACCACCCACTTTTGTATTCCCCCCTTGGCATTCCCCTATACTGGGGCATCTAATACCCCCAGGCCCAAGGGCTTCTCCTCCTCCTGTTGACTAACAAGACCCTCCTCTGCCACATATGTGGCCAGCACCATAGGTCCCACCATGTATATTCTTTGGCTGGTGATCCAGTCTTTGAGAGCATTGGGAGGTCAGGCCAGTGGACACTGTTGCTCCCTCTATGGGGCTGCCAACTCCCTCAGCTCCTTCAGTTCCTTCTCCAACTCTTACGTCTGGGACCTCACACTCAGCCCAACGGTTACTGTGAAGTGAATCTTGGGTATTCCAAACTTTTGGGCTAATAACCACTTATTAGTGAGTATATACCGTGTTCATTCTTTTGTGACAGACTTACCTCTCTCAGGATGATATTTTCAAGTTCCATCCATTTGCCTGTGAATTTCATGAAGTCATTGTTTTTAATAGCTGAGTAGTATTCCATTGTATAAATGTACCACATTTTTTGTATCCATTCCTCTGTTGAGGGACATCTGGGTTGTTTCCAGCTCTGGCTATTATAAATATGGCTGATATGAACATATTGGAGCATGTGTCTATATGTCTACATGCTGGAGCATCTTCTGGGTATAAGCCTAGGAGTGGAATAGCTGGGTCCTCAGGTAGTATTATGTTCATTTTTCTGGGGGTCTGCCAAACTGATTTCCAGAGTGGTTGTACCAGTTTGCAATCCCACCAGCAATGGAGGAATGTTCTTCTTTCTTTACATCCTCGCCAGCATCTGCTGTCACCTGAGTTTTTAATCTTAGCCATTCTGACTGGTGTGAGGTGGAATCTCAGGGTTGTTTTGATTTGCATTTCCCTGATGACTAAGGATGTTGAACATTTCTTTACATGTTTCTCAGCCCTATGAGTTTACTCAGTTGAGAATTCTCTCTTTACCACTGTTCCCCAATTTTGATAGGGTTATTTGGATCTCTGGAGTTTAACTTCTTGAGTTCTTTGTATACATTGAATATTAGCCCTCTATTGGATATAGGATTGGTAAAGATCTTTTCCCAATCTTTTGGTTGCCATTTTGTCCTATTTACAGTGAAATTTCATGAGGTCCCATTTGTTGATTCTTGATCTTAGAGCATAAGCCATTGTGTTCTGTTCAGGAAATTTTCTCCTGAAAATTTTGGTACAGGGAGATAGGAATAAATCAATTCACATTCTTCTACATTTAGACCGCCAGTTGAACCAGCACCATTTGCTGAAAATGATGTCTTTTTTCCACTGGATGGTTTTAGCTCCTTTGTCAAAGATCAAGTGACCATAAGTGTGTGGGTTCATTTCTGGGTCTTCAATTCCATTCCATTGATCTACCTGCAATACCATGCAGTTTTTATCAGTACTGCTCTGTAGTACAGCTTGAGGTCAGGGATGCTGATTTCTCCAGAAGTCCTTTTATTGTTGAGAATAGTTTTTGCTATCCTGGGTTTTTGTTATTCCATATAAATTTGAGAATTGCTCTTTCTATATCTATGAAGAATTGAATTGGAATTTTGATGGGGATTGCACTGAATCTGTAGATTGCTTTTGGCAGGACGGCCATTTTAACTATATTAATCTTCTTGGTATATTTTTCCTTGGATGAGGATGAAGTGTCCTTCCTAATCTTTTTGATGACTTTTTGGGTGAAAGTCGATTTTATCCAATATTAGAATGGCTTCTTCAGCCTGTTTCTTGGGGCCATTTGCCTGGAAAATTATTTTCCAGCCCTTTACTCTGAGGTAGTGTTTGTTTTTCCATGGAGGTGCATTTCCTGGATGCAGCAAAATGCTGAGTCCTGTTTATGAATCCAGTCTGTCAGTCTATGTCTTTTTATTGGGGAATTCAGTCCATTGATGTTAAGAGTTATTAAGGAATAGTGATTGTTGCTTCTTGTTATTTTCTATGTTGTTTTTATGTTTGTGAGTCTATCTTCTTTTGAGTTTATTGAAAGATTACTTTGTTGCTTTTTCTTGGGTGTAGTTTCCCTCCTTGTGTTGGCATTTTCCATCTATTATTCTTTGTAAGGCTGGGTTTCTGGAAACATATGGTGCAAATTTGGATTTGTCATAGAACATTTTGGTTTCACTATCTGTGATAATTGAGAGTTTTGCTGGGTATAGCAGCCTGGCCTGGCATTTGTGTTCTCTTAGGGTCTGTATAAGATCTGCCCAGGATCTTCTAGCTGTCCTAGTCTCTGGTGAGAAGTCTGTTACAATTCTGATAGGTCTGCCTTTATATGTTACTTGATGTTTTTCCCTTACTGCTTTTAATATTCTTTCCTTATTTTGTGTACCTGGTGTTTTGACCATAATGTTACAGGAGGAATTTCTTTTCTGGTCCAATCTATTTGGAGTTCTGTTGGCTTCTTGTGTATTTATGTTCATCTCTTTCTTTAGGTTAGGGAAGTATTCTTCTATAATTTTGTTGAAGATATTTACTGGTCTTTTAATTTGGGAATCTTCACTCTTTTCTATACCTATTACCCTCAGGTTCTGTCTTCTCCTTGTATCCTGGATATCCTGGATGTTTTGAGTTAGGAGATTTTTGCATTTTGTGTTTTCTTTGACTGTTACATCCATGTTTTTTATGATATCTTTTGCACCTGAGATTCTTCGATCTCTTGTATTCTGTTGGTGATGCTTGCATCTATGACTCCTGATCTCTTTCCTAGGTTTTCTAACTCCAGGGTTGTCTCCCTTTGTGATTTCTTTATTGTTTCTTTTTCTATTTTTAGTTCCCGGATGGTTTTGTTCATTTCCTTCACCTGATTGATTGTGATTTCCTGTAATTCCTCCTGTTTGATTGTGTTTTCCTCTGGGAAAACTGGGGAGGGGGGGAGCTGACCAGTTGACACTGTTGCTCCTACCATGAGTCTGAAAACTCCCTCAGCTCCTTCAGTCACTTCTCCAACTCCTCCATCCATGACACCATGCTCAGTTCGACAGTTGCTGTGAATTGAATCTTGGGTATTCTGAACTTTTGTGCTAATATCAGCTTATCAGTGAGTACATACTGTGTTCGTTCTTTTGTGACTGAGTTACCTCACTCAGGATGATATTTTCAAGTTCCATCCATTTGCCTGCAAATTTCATGAAGTCATTGTTTTTAATAGCTGAGTAGTATTCCATTGTGTAAATGTACCACATTTTCTGTATCTATTCCTCTGTTGAGAGACATCTGGATTGTTTCCAGCTTTTGGTTATTATAAATATGACTGATATGAACATAGTGGAACATGTGTCTTTATTACACATTGGAGCATCTTATGGGTATATGCCCAGGAGTGGAATAGCTGGGTCCTCAGGTAGTATTATGTTTATTTTTCTGGGGGTCCGCCAAACTGATTTCCAGACAGGTTGTATCAGCTTGCATTCCCACCAGCAATGGAGGAGTGTTCCTCTTTCTCCACATCCTCGCCAACATCTGCTGTCACCTGAGTTTTTGATCTTAGCCATTCTGAATGGTGTGAGGTGGAATCTCAGGGATGTTTTGATTTGCATTTCCCTGATAAATAAGGATGTTAAACATTTCTTTAGATGCTTCTCAGCCCTTTGAGTTTCCTCAGTTGAGAATTCTCTGTTTAGCTCTCTTCTCCATTTTTTGATAGGGTTATTTGGATCTCTAGAGTCTAACTTCTTCAGCTCTTTGTATATATTTGATATTTTCCCACTATCAGATGTAGGATTGGTAAAGATCTTTTCCCAATCTGTTGGTTGCCTTTTTGTCTTATTGACAGTGTACTTTGCCTGACAGAAGCTTTGTAATTTTATGAGGTCCCATTTGTTGATTTTGGATCTTAGAGCATAAGCCATTTGTGTTCTGTTCAGGAAAATTTCCCTTGTGCCCATTTGTTTGAGATTTCCCCACTTTCTTTTCTATTAGATTCAGTGTATCTGGTTTTATGTGCAGGTCCTTGATCTACTTGGACTTGAGCTTTGTACATAGAGATAGGAATGGATAAATTTGCATTCTTCTATGTGATGACCTCCAAATGCCAGCATCATTTGTTGAAAATGCTGTCTTTTTTCCATTGAATCATTTTAGCTCCTTTGTCAAAGATCAAGTGACTGTAGGTGTGTGGGTTCATTTCTGAGTCTTCAATTCTATTCCATTTATCTACCTGCCTGTCACTATACCAATACCATGCAGTTTTTATCACTACTGCTCTGTAGTACAGCTTGATATTAGGGATGTTGATTCCCCCAGAAGTTCTTTTATTGTTGAGAATAGTTTTTGCTATCCTGTGTTTTTTGTTATTCCAAATGCATTTGAGAATTGCTCTTTCTAATTTTATGAAGAACTTAGTTGGAATTTTGATTGGGATTGCATTGAATCTGTAGATTTCTTTCGGCAACATGGCCATTTTTACTATATTAATGCTGCCAATTCATGAGCATGGAAGATCCTTCCATCTTCTGTGTTCTTCTATGACTTCTTTCTTTAGAGATGTGAGGTTCTTGTCATACAGATCTTTCACTTGTTTGGTTAAACTCACACCAAGATACTTTATATTGTTTGTGACTATTGTGAAGGGTGTTATTTCCCTAATTTCGTTCTCAGCCTATTTATCCTTCAAATATAGGAAGGATACTGTTTGAGTTAATTTTATATCCTGCCACTTTCCTGAAGTTGTTTATTTGCTGTAGGAGTTCTCTGGTGGAGTTTTTCAGGGCACTTAAGTATACAATCATATCATCTCAAAATAGTAATATTTTGATTTCTTCCTTTCTAATTTGTATCCTTTTGACCTCCTCTTGTTGTCTAATTGCTCTAACTAGAACTTCAAGTACTCTACTGAATAGATAGGGAGAGAGAGTGCAGTCCTGTCTAGTCCCTGATTTTAGTGGGATTGCTTCAAGTTTCTCTCTAGTTTGATGTTGGCTACTGGTTTGCTGTATATTTCTTTTACAATGTTTAGGTATGGTCCTTGAATTCCTGATCTTTCCAAGACTTTTATCATGAAGGGATGTTGAATTTTGTTAAATGCTTTTTCAGCGTCTAATGAAATGACCATATGTTTTTTTTCTTTGAGTTTATTTATGTAGTGGATTACATTGATGGAATTCCAGGTATTGAACCATCCTTGAATCCCTGGGATGAAGCCTACTTGATCATGGTGAATGATCTTTTTGATGTATTCTTGGATTCGGCTTTCAAAATTTTTATTGAGTATTTTTGCATCAATATTCATAAGGGAAATTGGACTGAAGTTTTCTTCCTTTGTTGGGTCTTTGTGAGGTTTTGGTATCAGTGTAACTGTGGCCTCATGGAATGAATTGGGTAGTGTTCCCTCTGTTTCTATTTTGTGGAATAGATTTAGGTCATCTTTGAAGGTCTGATAGAATTCTGCACTGAACCCATTTGGTCTTGGGCTTTTTTTTGGTTGGGAGACTTTTAATGACTGCTTCTATTACTTTAGGAGTTATGGGACAGTTTAGATGGTTTATCTGATCCTGATTTAACATTGGTATTTTGTATCTGTCTAGAAACTTGTCAATTTCATCCAGATTTTCCAATTTTGTTGAGTGTAGGCTTTTGTAGTAGGATCTGATGAATTTTTTGAATTTCCTCAGAATCTGTTGTTATAACTCCCTTTTCTTTTTTGATTTTGTTAATTTGGATACTGTCTCTGTACCCTCTGGATAGTCTGGCTAAGGGTTTATGTATCTTGTTGATTTTATCAATGAACCAGCTCCTGGTTCTGTTGATTCTTTGTATAGTTCTTTTCATTTCTACTTGGTTGATTTCAGCCCTGAGTTTGATTATTTCTTTCCTTCTACTCCTCTTGGGTGTATTAGCTTCTTTTTGTTCTAGAGCTTTCAGGTGTGCGGTTAAGCTGCTAGTGTATGCTCTCTCCAGTTTCTTTTTGGAGGCATTCAGAGCTATTAAAAGTTCTTTATAAGAGTTTCTTTGGTTATAATGTTTCTTCACAGCAAATGGAGACCATAAAACACTCACACTTAATGTACTCCAAAATCCAATCTGAATTACACATAAATCCTGTCCATTCCATAAATAGGCATAGGGTAAGTATGCATCTGACTTTCTCTCCATCTCCACCTTCTGCCTAAATATATTCAGGAATGACTTTCATCAGACCTCATGATAGGGCCCCAAGAGTTGGTCTTATTTAGCTTAAGGGTAATTACCATATTTTTAGTGGTATATTAGTCAGTGTTAGCCAGTGCTCTCTATAGTCACAGAATTTATAGTGTGTGTGTGTGTATGTGTGTGTGTGTGTGTTTGTGTGTAGAATGTATTGGATTGAATTTCAAGACACAGTCTAACTAACCTAACAAAGGCCAGCTATTAATGGAAAGTCAAAGAATCTAGTCGTCGTTCAGTCCACATGGCTGGGTGCTTCAGCTGGTCTTCTGCATTAGATGGAATGATGAGGTAGTAGACTCCAATAGATGATCTGGTAAGTAAGTCAAGCAGGCAAAGAAGAGATAAACTTTTTCTTCTTCCATTGTCCTCATATAGGCCTCTAGCTGAAGACAGGGCCCAGATTCAAGGTGTGCCTCAAGATCTGGATTAAAGGTGTGTATAAATTGAGATTAAGAACAATTGTCACCTGAGCTTAAGATCTGGTTCAGAAACTTGTGCCTTTTAGCTTCAAGATCACGGTCACAGGTGTGCCCTGCATTTCTGGACAGTAGTTCATTTCAAATATAGTCTAGTTGACAACTGAGAATAGCCATCACAAATGGGTTACAGATGAAAAGATTGCTGGGTCCAGAGATGACTAGAAGAGGACAAGCAAGAAGGTATTGACTGCAGAGGATAGTATCAAGTGATTATAATGAATAAAATTGACCAAAATCTGAAGCATCAAACTTAATACACCTTCATTCATTCTAGATAAATTATCAAAAGGTAGATTACTGTCCTCTTACTTACAGATCTTGCATTTCCAGTTTTATGATAGTATGACTGTCAGTTTTCAGGAATTGTTGGATATTCAAAGCCACTTAAGTGGCAGAAAAGGTTTTCCCTGCTGTAGATTCCCATTGTAAGCATTATATACTTTGTAAATCCTCAAGGCAGGAAAGTGGCCAGGTGATTGCCTCAGGAGATCCAGCAGCCAGTCCCCTCCCCCAGACCTCCCTAACAGTCATAATGATGTTTCCATCCTCTGTAATTGTCTCAATGGTCATCTCTAGTGCCTCACAGGACCCTACATAGATTGTGCTAATTCAGGTTAAAAGTCTGAACAAAAGCCACCAATCCCTGAATAGTAAAACTCACCTATTCCTGAACTTTCCACAGAATCCTAGCAACCCTTAAGCTCCCCCAAGCTGAGGACTTAAAATCCCACTAATCCTCACCCTGAAAACCCACTCTAGAATGTTCCATTCTCCCTACCCCTGCAAAAACCCATCTATGAGCATGACTCATATTGTCTAATTCCCTGTTGTGTACTCCCTTCCAGGAGCTTGACCACTCCTGGATTCATCCATTCACACCCTGGACACTACAATAAATCTTTTATGGGATTCGTTGCTTAGTGTGACTCTATTAATGGAAGTAGACAAGAAACAATGAAGAGTAGAAGGAAAGGAGAGAAGAGAATGAGCAGGGCTGAAGCTCCTGAGCTCCTCAGATCAGCTGGGGATACCCTCCCCTGGGAGCTGCAATGCCCCTGGTGAGGGGGTTTCCTCTTAGAGCTGTGTGGTTCCTGAGCTTCTGGGTCCCAGGACAGCTCATCCTGAGCAGAAAGACCAATAAGTATGATAACATTCTTTATATTTTCCATATTTAGCAATATTTTGTCATAGTGTAGAAATACCTTGCTTAACAGTTAAATTGATAATAATTTTAGTAATATTGTCATTTCTTATTATTTCTTCCTGGCCAATTATTTTTCCTTTTCAACCCAATAACAACTCTTATGGTAGGGACAATGCTGGAGTTCTTAAACCTTCTTTTAGTTTGTCTTTATCTTTGAAATATTAGCAAACTCTGAACAGATCTCCTATCCAAAAGAGCTTTCTTATTATTTCAAGACATGAGTGTCCATTTATAAAGTTGAATATCAGCTTCAAAATAAGAGTCACTGTTTTCAAAGAATCCCATGTGAGTTCTAGAGCCTTTTTCATGGAAAAATATCATCCTCTGCTCAGCCTTGGAAAAGTGAAGTACATTTGATCAGTATCAGCAAACTTCAAAGGTGGTCTCTGCTTTGTAATTTCTGCATGAATACTTCATATGACATAGGTATAAGTGTTCTGCTCTGATGGAAGGGGATCAGGGAACTCTGAAACTCAGAATCCCAGGAACCACACAGCTATTAGGTTGGACAGTGACACAAGGGAAGGTTGTCCTGAGACATGGGAGCTCAGTAACCTCACAACACTGAGGTGTGACAATGTCTCAGTGGAAAGGCATCCAGAGACATGGACCTTAGGGATCACACTGCTTTGATGATGTCTCCTCAGCTCCTTCTTCACTTCTTTGCTTATTTTCTTCTCAGCTTCTTCTAAGGAGAGAGTTACTCTAGACAGTAAATCTCATAAAGGAGATTTTTCAGTTAGAGATGGAATTCAGGCCCTTGAGCATATTTTATAGATATGGTAGCCCTGAGATAAATATCCATACCCAGCCCTACACATATTTATGCTTTTCCTTGACTTGTTTACCAGCTTTCATATCTACTGGGTTCACTAGACAAAACCATCTAGAAGAAAACAGAACTCAACAAGGAATTATCTTAAAAATACAGCTCAGACAATTGAAATTAATAAATCCAATAGCAGTGGAATGCAGTCCCTGTGAAGAAAGAAGGCTGCATTCTCAAATCCAAGGAAGTCTAAATGTGGTTTCTCAAGTTACTGTAGTTTTTCTGTTTCTTCTGCAACTGCTTTCATGAGTCTCATCCTATTGTGATGTATTATGGTTATTTTACTTTGATCGATGGTTAATTACTAATTCACGAGTTAGTAACATTGTAAAATACCTTCATAGAAAATATATTTTGACCAAAACTTCTATTAGAAACTAGACCAGTTCTTACAGTAACTATCACATTAGATATGGATTTCCAAATATGAACTTAAATAAAGAATTAAAATTAACTACTGCTTCTTCTATGTTTGTGTTCCTATTACTTTACATCAATATCAATTGGATCATATGAATTGAAACATAAAATTTTGAGTAATTAGTATTATTGAAAAGAGCACAGCATCTTCCTCACCCTAATACTTTTCATAAATTCACAATTGCATCTGTGAAGCAGATCATAGTGTACCAAATTTTCATGCTAAAATATCAATTTAGTGATTTTATATTCTGAGAAGAATGAGAAGTGATTGTTTGGATTTAATGTGAATTTCTTAAATTCGAAAAAGTCTCTTTCTCAGGCTACAGCACAGCCAGGAAATCTTCAAGGACACTGGGTCATGTCCAGATAGAGATGGCCCTGATAATGGATAAGGGCAGACATGGTGATTCCTTCATTAAGTTTACTCTCTGGCAACATAGCTATAAACTGGGGATCAGGGCCACTGATAGGTAGGACATGAGTACACAATATTGTGAGTACATGGTTGCAGCTCTTACTGTGTGTGTAGGGACATAAGAACGGGGGCATATTATGTTGTGGAAATATAAGTGGGACGAGACATATCAGACACAGAGGAGGGAATGTGATAGGGAATATCAAATCAGAAATGATAGAGGAGCAAACTTTAATTTAAAGTACAGCATTGTTAAAGAGAAGAATGCAGGCACCATGTGAGGCCATATTGCGCTGTAGAGGTTGGTACAAGTTGGGTAAGTAAGTACTGTTTGTGCACAAGATAGGAATGTTTTTCTTAAGAACGAGCTGGTCATCTGAAGAATGAATCATGAAAGAACTTCACTACCATTTCATAATACCATCAGGGGCTAAACATGTTGAAGAATACAGTGTTGCACCATGAACATAGATTGGAATGACTTAAATATTTCAGGCAAGGGATGTGGGCATTCATTTCTAAGAATATGATTGGATGGTCTTAAATGTCTGGATAAGAAAAGGATGATGATCATATTCTATATGATGTGTTACATGGAGTTCAAGGTAAGAAAAAATGCAATAGAACCCACATATTTGGTCTTGCATTACTTTTAATATGAGAATCAAGAGAAGTGGGTGAAAGGTTTTACAAAAGAGAGGAGAAAATTTCTCTTGATATACATTGAGCCTTAGATGCCAGTGTGTGTGTGTGTGTGTGTGTGTGTGTGTGTGTGTGTTTAACAAGGAATATAATTAGTCAAAATGAGGTAGTGAATTCTGTAGGTAAAAGAGACAGCTATGTCTGACATTTAAATGGTAAATGACATTTTAAAGTGTATGAAATCAGAGGTGGAAGGAACTACAGTTGCATAGGACCAACAATCAAGGAGAAATGCCAATATATTTGGTATATCAGAAGCAATTAGAATTGATTAAGCAATAGTAAAATAATAGAATGCTGAAGCAACATTAATAAAAGTATTTATGGCTATAATGATTGAATATATTTGGATATATAGACTACAATTACTTTGATAAGTGTAATATTAGTCAATGTAGAGCATGCAATACACCATGCATGTCACAAACTATGGCCAGTTTCAGTGGGAAATTTGGTTAGATTATATTGGGGAGGTCAGCAGAGTATAAAGAACTGTGTCTACATGTCATCACCTAACAAAGACAACTGAAAAAAAATACCAAGGTTATCCCATGCCATATGAAATCAAAGAATAAAAAACTTCAAAGAATGTGAAAAACAGACAATTCTTCTTTCTAAATAAATAAATAAATAAATAAATAAATAAATAAATAAAATATCAGAGTAGAATTGCTCTATGAACTCATATAGGCTCAAACATTTGGAATTTAAGAAACATATTTTTTCTTAAAGTCATTAGGGGCAGATATTGACTAGAAACAACCAAACTGGTATTCTTTATCTTGGACCTACTTATCCCCCACTGAAAAGCAGCACCTGTCCTATCCTTGTTCCTGGCCATGTACCTTACTACTGTTCTGTGGAACCTCATCATCCCCATTTTCATTGTGATGGTTTGTATAAGCTTGGCTTAGGGAGTGGCACTATTAGAAGGTGTTGCCATGTTGAAGTAGGTGTGTCACTGTGGATATGGGCTTTAAGATCCTTATCCTAGCTGCATTGAAGCCAATATTCTGCTAGCAGCCTTCAGATGAAGATGTATAACTTTCTGCTCTTCTTGCACCATGCCTGCCTGGGCACTGCCATATTCTCGACTTGATAATAATGGACTGATCCATTGACCTGTAAGCCAGCATCAATTAAATGTTGTCCTTATAAGAGTTGTCTTTGTCATGATCTCTGTTCACAGCGATAAATCCCTAAGACAGAATTTGGTACCAGGGACTGGGATTGCTGTGATAGGCTTGGCCATGATTTTGTTTGGAAGAATGTGGATTTTGGGACTTTGAATTTAGAAAGCAGTGGAATGTTTTAAGTGGAGATTAATGGGCTATCCTAGTAGGAGTATGAAAGGCTTTGTTACTGAGAATAATTTGAAATGTGCAGACCTAGGCCAGGATGTTTCAGTGGAAAATTTCAATATGTGGCCTAGAGACAGTTGTGTGGGATTTTTTGTGAAGAATGTGTCTGCTTTTTGCTCTTGGATGAAGAGTCTAGCTGAGGCTATGATAAAGTGATTTATATTAATTACATTGACAAAGGACATCTCAAAAAAGTCAACAGAGACCTTGTTCTCTGGTTAAGTCTTATGAATAGCATTTTGAACAAGCTGAGAAAAAAAAATATAAAATATATGATATTAAAAGGGCACCAGGAAGTGAAATGGACCTGAATCTTGCATTCAAGGATATTAAATTGCACTAAGGGAGTAGTGACCTTGTGACCAGATCCCACCCAGCTAAGTTTTGGTCCAGCCATGAAGCAAAGATGAACAGATGTCTGAATTCAAGGCCAGCTTAGAACACAGAAAGTTCTAGGTGTATAATGGCTTAAATCCAGGCTTGGTGAACCACACCTTTAATCTCAGTGCTTAAGAGATAGGCATGCAGACTTCTGAGTTTAAAATCAGTCTACAAAGCATGTTCCAGGACAGCCAAGCTTAGACAGTGAAGGAGTTGGAAAACAAAAAGCTAGTGACAATGTAATGGAACAAGGGGACCCTGTTCTAGCTCTTGTAAGCAGCAGAAGTCAGCATCTTCAGCCATGTGGTTCTGGGTTTAGAGTGAAAAAATAGAACTAAAGGAATAATTTCTTCTGGTTAGCTGTATCTAAAAAATTAGTGAAGATTAAAAACTGATCAATATCACTGAGGTGAAATCTTCTGGGAAATGTTTTCTGAGAGCACAAAGAAGCTATATTCCAGAGATAGCCAAGGTCGTACCTCATGCTTCATTCAGCTATACTTGGTAATGTGTAGGAGTCACTCAGGTGGTAATGGTTTTGAAGGTATGAAGGAGTCATTAAGAGAAGCTGAGGCTTGGCATTGTAAGAACCCATGGAAGGCCATTGGTGAAGGTGCAGCCTCAGTTGCAGTTGATGACCAAAGACTGAAGGAGTCATACAAACGATTTGAGGCTTGGCACCATGAACAGAGCCTACAAGAGGCTATTGGTGAAGACCAGTTGCAGTGGAAGTCTCCAGTGTATTGGAGATGCCAGTACCATGGGATGATCACCATGATCAACAGCAGCAATGGAGTGGATCAACCTGAGCTTAGAGTGCAACAGAAGGCAGAGCTAGAGAAGTGACTCCAGCACTTTGGAGGAGCCCAGAAGATCATGTGTCAAACCCAGAAGATCATGTGTCTACCCCAGACATTGAAATAAGAAACTGTAACATTGAAGTTGCCTTAGAGACTCCAAGATGTTCCAGATGCCACAACCATGAACTATCTGCTGAGGAACACTGCTAACAGGGAGTGGAACCAGCCCAGGAGAAAGAACTTTGTTGCATTTAACAAAGATGAAAAAGGAGTTGGAGATCTGAAGACCACTTTGCCATCAGACATGAAGATACAGAGTTTGGAGTTTGTCCAGATAGTTTTCTGTCTTGATTTGGAAATTACAGTTAAGTGACTGGATGAGTGTCAGAAGAGACTTTGAACTTTGGACTTTTAACATTGTTGAGATTGCTATAGATTATGGGGACTTTTGAAGTTGGACTAAATGTACTATTCATTGTGCTATGCTTAAGCATGACCCCCATAGACTCATATGTTTGAACAAGCCTACGGGAGCCAGGGAGTGGAATGTAATGGTTTATATATGCTTGGCCCAAGGAATGACACTATTAGAATGTATTGCCATGTTGGAGTAGATGTGTCACTGTGGATGTGGGCTTTAAGACCCTCATTCTAGCTGCTTGGAAGCCAATATTCTGCTAGCAGCCTTCAGATGACGATGTATAACTCTCAGCTTCTCCTGCACCATGCCTGCCTGGATGCTGCCATATTCTTGCCTTGAAAATAATGAACTGAACCTCTGTACCTGCAAGCCAGCCTCAATTAAATCTTGTCCTTATAACAGTTGTCTTGGTCATGGTGTCTGTTCACAGCAATAAAACCATAAGACACTCATTCACCTGACCTATTTCCACACACCCATTTACTTATTTATCAGCAACATGTCCTTCTCTGACCTCTGCTTCTCCTCTGTCACAATGCCCAAATTGCTTCAGAACATCTGTCCCATGTGGGGGTGGTCTGTCACAAGTATATTTTTAATGGAGATATGAAGAATTTTATTCTTGGAGTCATGGCCAACGATCACAATGTGACCATCTGCTTCCCCTTTCATTACACAGGCTTCGTACACTCTAAGCTCTCAGATAAGTCTATTGCTGCCATTGTTGAAGTTAACCACATTCCATGCAATGCTGCACTCAGTGGTCATGACAAAAAAATTGTGTGTGTGTGTGTATGTGTGTGTGTGTGTGTGTGTGAGAGTGAGAGAGAGAGAGAGAGAGAGAGAGAGAGAGAGAGAGAGAGAGAAATGTGATTCTCCATTTTTTATGTAATATATCTAATCTCCTGAAGCTGGCCTGCTCAGACAGTTATGTTAATGAGTTGATATTTATCATGGGAGGGTTCATCTTTATTATACCTATTTTTCCTCCTTCTTATGCCCCTTCATTCTCACATATCAGAAAAGGAATCCTTGATCAATGCAGAAATATGAGTTTTAGTTCATTCATTCATGTATCTATCTATCTACTCCTAATTTATAACACCTATAAGTCCTGAACTTTATTTTTTTGCTTTAAGGTTTGTCCTAAATATTAATACACTTGACAAGAATATTGTCTCACTTGAACTATTGAATCCATGTCTCAATTCACCTCCCTGATTCCGAACCTCCATACTTCTAAAAACAGCATGTTTTGCTCTTTACATGTTGCAGTGGCTATTCTTGACTGTCAACTTGACTATTTCTGGAGTGAACTACAGTCCAGAATTAGAAGGCTCACCTGTGATCCAGATCTTGAGGCTAGAAGACACAAATTTCTGACCTGGATCTTAGCATGGTGATCTTGAGGCATAGTGGCTATGAAAAGCTTAGCCCCAGGCAAGGTAGTATATGCCCTTAATTCCAGGTGACTGAGGCAAGGAGATCTCTGAGTTCTAGGTCAGCTTGGGACAAAGCAAGTCCCAGATCCAGGCATGGTGGTACACACCTTTAATCTGGGCCACACCTTCTGCTGGAGACCTACATAAGGACATTGAAAGAAGGAAGATTTACTTTTCTTTGCCTTGTGGGACTGAGCAACTGCTAGATCCTTGGACCTTCATTCACAGCTGCTTCTGACCATTGTTGGGGAGTTGAACTACAGAGTGTAAGTCATCAACAATTTCCCTTACTATATAGAGACTACCCATAAGTTCTGTGACTCTAGAGAACCCTGACTAATACACATGTAAAGTATAAATCCAGTCATCCTCCCTTGCTAATGAATTGTTTCTTGGATTTTCAGTGCTTGGATGATAAAATCTAAATTCCTTTCAGAAGCACACTTGAGATTGATGTGCCTCAATTTTCCCTACCTCCATAGTCACATTTTTTTTCATACAAATATGCTTGATCCCATTGTCCAGCTATCATGGATTTTAATGGCTCTCTTTCAATGCTCTGAGTTTCTGACATGGAGTTTCATTTCTGTAACATTTTCTTCTCATTGCTCCTACTCACCCGGATTACAATTCATCCTTTAGGTACAGTGCCTATGGCTTTCTAAATAAATCTTTCAAGTCTGTCTATAGTAGGTAAGACCTGCTGCCATTTTCTGAAAATGTCTGGTACTCATCCTATAGCCCCTGATACCCTGATCAGTAGACTCCTTTCAGATTATAATGGACTCCTCACAGATTATAAACTCCCCTCAAGAAAAGCATGTCTGTATTCATCCTGCAGTTGTGACATCCTGCCTCCTGACTATGTTTACCAGCATGCTTTAATATTATCATCTGTCTTTTGCACTAGGAAATGCACCCATGCATGTTTAAAGAAACCAATGTGCTATCAAACTAAAGTAACTACTACTGTAAATTCTTCCTTCAACAAGAATTTATAACCTTAATTCTTTGCCCCCAGCTTTGACTTTCTGTTATAATCCTAAATTTAGCAATCATGGACAATGTCATAGAGCTTCATGTATGGATTTACTCATGTCACCAATTCAAATAGTAACCTAACCAACTTCATACTTTATTCCATGTAATTTCATTTGATATCAGTAATCTAAGAATAAGGTAGAAATTTTAGAAAGTGTAGAAATATTTCTACCCTATTCTTTTTGTGAGATTTTTTTCCAATGTGCATGTCCCCAAGTCCTTATTAGTTTTGTGTGTCTACTCGGCTTTGTCCTATATTATTTTTACACACATTTTGCAATTTGGTTAACATTTACCTTAGTCTACTTTAAATAAATCAAGTTACCTGGCATTAAGTGGTGGGCTTCATAAGATGTGTTACTGATGACATTAATAGAAAATTCTGCAGCCACTGACGGAAGAGAAGTCTCTGCTGCTGAGTGCCTTCAGTTTCAAGCCTGTAGTTGCAGGACTGCCTTTGACATCAGCTTACTTTCCTGATTCACATAGTTACATTGTCCATTCTTTCTAGCTCAGAGAGCTGATTTATTAAAATGAATCTTAATTATTCATTGTCTGTCTCTCTCACTACTAATCTCTACATCTATGCACACTTATATGGTAGGGTACGGCTTCTTTGAATTTATGGAATGTTCTCATTTCAGTAAATATCATGGTGCCTTAAATCTTACAAATAAGATAAAAAAGACTTGCAGAAATACCAACTGTTAAGGTATTCTTCCTAAAATATTTAAAGTTTATTTTAAAGTTATATGGTGATATTAAGGAGGGAAGTGTCTACTGTAAACACACACATAAAGTTTGTCAGAAGTTTTCCTCTCATAAAATTGAGAAGACTCCAATTTCAGGTGTTGAGTCTGACTTGGAATCACAGATGAGAAGTTAATGTACAAATGCTTCATGAGGAAGACAACAGTTTCATTTTTATAAGATCCATGAAACTCTGAGTTCCCTGGCTACAGTCAAACTAAGAATCACCAAAACCGTGATTCTAAAACTTAATGTGAGTTAAAACTTACCAGGATATTTTATTAAAATATTGTTATTACCCTTCAATGAAAATATTACATTTTAAATTCATACCTGGAGAAAGTTAGTTGCTGTGGTAAATGAGTTACTTTTGAATTTATAGTTCATTAGGTCCTTCAGAAGATAAAAGTGCATTTTTGAGGGAAGGCCCATGCAAAAATTTTGAAATTTCTTCTGATTATTTTTAAATAAAACAAAGTTTAGGAACTACTGCATGAAACCTGTATGGTTTACAGAGCTTCTGTTACACTGAAGTGATAAGAGTATGGTAAGAATATAGTGTGCAGTGATATTTGTGAACATTATCAACAAGGATACCTGGAAACCAGTAGTGAAAATGCTTGTAGCCAGATAAGAAGACTTGAAAGGCAGAAAGGTATAGAATAGAGAAATTATCACATTTAAAATCCAACACTGCAGAACAGCTTACAACTAAGATTTTGGGTTAGAAGGACATTAAAGGCAATTAGTCACCATTATTCCCAACTCACCTAGGATTTTACTCAATAGCCCAGTCTTAAATGTTGTTCCAATTTTCAATTAAAGGCTTGCAAAGTAACACCTCAGTGGTCATGCTATTTGTACATTCCCTTCTCGTATCTGCAATTTATCTCAGCCCTGGGCCTAAGGAAACCTGCTCTAAGAAGAGTCCAGCTCCTAGAATAACTCAGCAAAGTAATTAATAAAAGTAATTAAACCACCTTCTAGGACAAATTAAAGAGTCCTGTACTTGTGATAGGTTACAATCCTGATAGCACCTGGATATATTTAGGGGATGGTAGAGACAGAACGAAACTCATGGATGTATATATAGTAATTGTTTCCCTTGGGATTGGCAGGAATTTCACATGGCAAGAACCTACTTTTTGGAGAGTGAACATGGTGCTGGAAGACACATAAAATACTTAAGCACCAAACCATGTGTGATAAAATATATTAGAAGTATAAAAATAAACACAAGTATCCATTAATTTTGTGGTAGCATGCTATCATGAAAAGTGCATGCTTTGGAAAGATTTCCTGGTGACTACTCTTAATACAACACAATTTGGTGTAAATAGACCCTATGACACACACACTACTAACAAATATTACATGGGCATATGAGCTAATTTTGTATATATAAATTAATAAATAAAAAACTTCCTCAAATAATTTCAATTCTTTGTCAGGTAAACATATTTTAAAAGCCTAGATCTTCACTCCCATTGCTGCCTTTCTCTCTTTTCCTCTTTATCTAAACCTCAACAGCCTATGACAGCACTA
Source organism: Rhynchomys soricoides (assembly GCA_019843965.1). Lineage (NCBI taxonomy): Eukaryota > Metazoa > Chordata > Mammalia > Rodentia > Muridae > Rhynchomys > Rhynchomys soricoides. The sequence goes on from JADRCH010000059.1 coordinate 8,635,862, forward strand.
TAACACCTTTTATTGTCCACAGAACCACAGATTTGTAACTTCTTGCTTTTAGGGCCAGTTCCTTGCACTTGACTCTCATCAACTGGTACTTCTCTGGATCACAGAGAAATATGTCACAGGATATCTTCCTAACAGTCATGCAAGTACTAAGTTCTGTTGGTAAAAGAAGTGGACTGGAGTTCTTTTTCTGTATATTGATTTTTTTGCACTGTAACTGGAAGAGTTTTAGTATGTAGCATCAGCATGTAAGGAGCAACCAATAGCTTTGGAATACCCTAGGTTTTGGTGGGTTCAATGGCACCCTTCTAGACAATAATTAGATTAGACATAATATATTCAGGGCACTGAAATTTTCTCTACAAATTCATGGTATTGTCCTATTGCTGAAAACAACACCTACATATCTCACTGAACATGGAAATCAAGCTGGTACCTAATGAAACTTTGCCTATTAAATATGCTCAGGCTAGTAGAAGATACTCTGCATACTACCAGAGGAGAAAGGTAAAAACCAACACAGCTATATACCCCTTGATTTACAATGGTGATCTACCAATATGATATGCCAGTGCCATATTGGCACAATTCTTACACAGGTAATGAGCTCTATCTTATTGGATTTAAGGCCCACTCAGTGAGATGTAAACAATGCCTGACATTGCTCAGAAGATCAAGAAACTAGGACTATATATGTCATGGACATAAGATAAAATCAAATACCATTGTTCTGCTAAACAAATGTAGCAATTTAATGACTTTTAACACATTTTGCTACTCCCATATATTAATATTTTGCTCAGCCATCATCAGAGAAGCTTCCTCCTACAGTGGACAGAAGAAATGTGGAGACCCACAAATGCACAATGCACAGAGATTAATATGCCATGGAACATTCATTCCTAAATGGGTGTCTTCATCAAAACTCTGTTTTCAGGGTTCAGGGAACTATGCTAAGAAAGAGGAAGAGCATCTGTAGGGATGAAAGACACCAAGGTTGCAATGTCTTCTAGAACAATAGGACTGATGTACATATGAACCTCCAGAGACTGGGGTGGCATCTGTCAATGGCTTGCACATGTCTGATCAGATGGTAGCCCTAGAACTGGGAAGATGAAGTGGACATGATCTCCCATCCCTAACCCAGAAGCTATTTCCAATTGATAACCAGTCACATAGAAAAAAAATTCATTTTCTCCAATTGAGCCTTACTGTGTACACAAAGCACACTCAAGGGCATCACGTAGTCCAGCAGGAGATTGTCATGTCAAAACAAACTCAATAGTATTTTTTGGAGATTTTTTTATCCCATAATATTTTGCCTGTTCATGTTGTACCCTATTTGTCTTTTGCTTATATATTATGGCTACTGGCTTTGTGACTTTATGGGATTTATGTGTATGTGTAGGTTCATTATCTCTGCATGTGTACATGCTTCTTGTATTTTTATTTATTTTGTATTTGCCTGTTTGTTTGCTAAGCATATAGAGAAAAAGAAGGTATGGATTTGAGTTGATCGAGAGATAGGAGAGGAGGTTGGAGGACATTTTTCTATCTTTTTCTCTACAGTGGAATTTGTCTTTAGTGGTAAAGTGTGTTTCTTGGAGGCAGCATAAAGTAGCGTCGGTTTTCCTATTACAGTCTGCGGATATGTCCATTTGATGGGGAATTGAGAGCATTAATATTTAGTTATTAATAAAATATTATCATTAGTCCTAGCCATTTTGTTGATGTTTTTTGTTGTTGTTCTATTAGATCTTGCTTGAAATAACTATCATGATTTTTAAATCACTTTTGGTCACTTTTCATATTTATCCTTTTCTTCAATTTGAAGTTCTTCTTCCAGTCCAGGTGGCTTATTGGAAACAAAATCAATTATGCTCTTTTTATCATGGAAACCTTTTATTTCTCTTTCAATTTTCATAGATTGTTTTACTGTGTATAATAGTCTTGAGTTGAAATTTATGCTTTCCCGGAACTTGAAACTCATCTTTCCAAAACCCTGTGTCTTTAGATGTCTCTGTCAAATGATCCAGTGTAATTTTTATGGGATAGTTTTATTAAGTGACCTGATCTTTCTTACAACTTTCAATACTCATGTTTTTATTTTGTTTTTAATATGTTAACATTTTACTATGTCACAGCGTGTTTCCTTTCTGGTTCTGTCTAATTGGTTTTCTGCAAACCTCTTGTGTAGGAATTAACATATATTTCTCCATGTTTGAAAATGTTTATGATTTATTCAATGTCTATTTTATATATTTTGCATGGCATTCTTTTCATTCTTCTTTGCCTACAGGTCAAAGATTTGTTCTTTCCTGGTGTCCTAGATTTCACCCATATTCTACCCATATATTTTAAATTCTCAGCTGGACATTACTGCCTTGCCTTCTCATCCTGACATTCTATTTCTCACATTTCCCCTTATATTGGTGAGACTTTCAACTGAGGATTTTATTTGGCTTAGTGAGTTGTTCATTTCCAGTGTTATTTTCTTTAGTCTTCCTCTTTATTGAATTTTACCCCCACATCTTGGATTTTCTTTATTCTATTTTATTCTTGTGTAGATATTCATATTTTCTTTGAGTTGTTAAATGTGGTTGCAATAATTCTTTAAATTATGTAAAAACTTAAATAAATTTTTGCGAAAATAAATAACAATTCTTAAAAATTTTATAAACTATAACACAATGCATCTTTTTGTCTTACTTTTCTCTTATATATACATACATGTATATTAGTATAATCATATATGTAGTCTCATATATGGTATGTGTGCATGAGTGTGTGTGTGTGAGTGTGTGTGTGTATGTACAATACTTGAGTATTCTTTTAAATCAAATCTCAACTTTTCTCATTGCTCCTTCATCCATTTTCAGATATAATTTAACAGTAGAGCCTATTCCTTCTGTCTCTGATTAGTTTTCTTAGAACAGGCATTTTTATTAGAATATAGTAATTATGCAAAGTGATGTGTTCATAATAACATTTCTGGATGTGAATTCATTGTACTTTGATCATAGCAACCCCTTCTATAACTTGGTTTTCTTTGTGTGCCTTATTATACTTAACATGATGGTATGTAGTTCTATAAATTTTGATGCAAATATCATATATATATATATATGTGTGTGTGTGTGTGTGTGTGTGTGTGTGTGTGTGTATGTGTGTGTTAGGTATAAGTATATAGATTAGAACCAAGAGGACTGATCCACATATAGAGAGACAGAGATAAAGATAGAGATAAAAGATAGCAAAGCAACCCAAAGTAAGATTGTTTCTCTAAACTGGGAAAGAGGATAACATTTGAAATGTAAATAAATAAAATATCCAATAAAAATGAAATAAAATAAATAAAAACCTAACATATATATATATATATATATCATATACATATATAACACATATATATCACTTATAGGTATATTATTTATAAAATATATAGATGTCAATATAGATACAGATACCGAGACAAAGACAGAGACAGAAAGAGACAAGGAGACATAGATGTAGATATAGAAATATAGATATAGATTTAGATATATAGATATATAGATGATATAGATATGGATATCAAGAAAATCCAAAGTCAGGTTGTATCTCTTTGAAATGTATAACATATATACTGATTCCATGAACTAACTTTTGTTAATTGTTGCATAATGAGTATAGAGGTATAGATATATCTGTTGTATGTTGACTTAAATTCTTTTGAGCATATTTTCTCAAGTAGCAGAATATTATAATTCTGTTTTTAATTTTGAGAAGCCTTCATACTTATTTTTAATAATTGTTCTATTTGTTGAAATTAAAATAAAACTATAAATTCTTTCCTCTTTTCTTTACCTCACTCAAATAATCCTATGACTTGCTTTCACTCAAATTTGTGCCATATTTTTTTAACTCTTAAATATGTATATGTATATCATTACTAAATTCATAAATATAGTCTGATAAGTCTATATAATCCTATGATCATAATTTCAGGGCTGACAGTTTGGTTTTGAATAACAAATTGGGGGCATATTCCCTGGGGAAGACTATTTCACCCACTCTCAGTATTCCTTACCTACCTATAGTTCTTTATATAGCATGGAGACCCCATGGTATTTCCCCCTTTCATGTTAGCATGTCTGTTGTACTTGTTTGGCCCATATTTATAAGAATCTATGGGTATAGCTTCTCTGAAATTTATAAGAGACACAATCTCTCTTCCTGTTCCTTTGGACCTTACAATTTTTCTATCTTTTCTTTCATGATTATCCTAAGCCTTAAATACAGGAGTTCTGTTGTTAATGTACCAGCTGGGACTGGGAAGTGAAGGATTACTTGCTCTGTGCATTTGCATTGGTTGTGGTTTTCTGTAATGATCTCATGTCTTTAAGAAGTTGGAATCAAAGAGATGAACTAGAAATCAGATAAGTCTTTAAACTCTCTAAGCCTGACCCCAGTGATATACCTCATCCTTCACGATTGCTCTTCCAAACAATGCTACCAACTGGGTACCAAGTGTTCACATTCCTGAGCCATCAGGGGACATTTTTGTTAAAATGACCATATTTAATTCCTCTGCCACCATAGACTCATGGCCATATCATAATGCACAGCACACTTAATCCAACCTTTTTATAGTCCAATGGTCTTTCACAGTCTCGACGTAGTTTAAAAGTCAAGAGTCTTTCCTGAGACTCAAAGGAATCTCTTAGCTACAGACTCCTATAAACTAAACTAAAAAAGAAAATTACATAATTCTAAGATATAATGTAACAGAATATTCATCAACATTTAAGGGGGAGGAGTGGTGGAATAGTAAAAGGTAATAGATCTTAGATCGACATAGCACCAAAACCCAGAAATCCACCTCTAAATTTTGCAACTTCATTTCTCGGCTCTTGAATTTTATGTTCAAATGGTTTGGATGGCTCTATCTGCCCAGGTTTTATGCTTTCATTGTACAGATCTCATTTAGACTATTTCTAGTCACTATGTTATGCTATTGTTAGCCAATATCCCATAGTTCTGGCATCTCCAATATATAGTGTCTTTGCTAAAACCCAGGATTCAGTTTCACAGCAAATAGTCTCTTGCATTCTCAGAGACTACATTTCATTTGTTGCCTATCATTGGTGGTTCCTTGAAACCATGAACAGATTATCTGTGAACACTTCATACACAAATCCTCCATGGCTGTAATGATAGCACTATGTAGCTGGGACTGCCAATTTCAACTATCAGCTTGCTATAGAGCCTGGTCTCTTTAACTCATCCTTATGCTTTCTTTTACAAGTTGGAAGGTTAGCTGGGCTAGGTCTTGCCATAGTATCACTCTTACACCTGTTCTTCTGCAGAGAATGCCTCTTCTTTACTGTGCTAATAATCTCTTTAATAATGCAGCCTATTTTCTAGCACATGCCTTGGCTGTAAAATTAAGCTTCCTAAGGGTTCTTGTCACTCCAAGCTGCACATTTTGTTTCTTTTTGCCTACATTGCTCTTATTCATACAGACCCTACATAAGTTTTATTGATAATAATCATTCCACAGATATAAAATTATGCATTATTAAAATTTTGTCTGTGAAAGGAATAGTCTATCAATTTAAATATTACCCTCAGCCAACTACCCAGGACAAGGGCCAAGGCCAGCCAAACACTTTGCTAAAACATCATGCAATTGGCCCCTAGACTATATTTTAAAATTGTTCCCTTCTGAAATGTATTGAGCTGTGGCTTCATAGTATGCATTGTTATCAGCATGATTATCTTCCAGACTTGTACTAGAGTGTTTCTTTAAGCTCTACTTACAGCATTCCACCACTGTTCTAGTCTGAAGTTACAAACACTTCCACATTCTTAAAAAATAACAAAATCATCCAACCAACCAACCAACTCAATCAATCAATCAATCAATCAATAAAATTAACAAGGTCTGGTTCTTCAAAGCAGCACCTCATGCTCTTATCCAATTTACTTATTAGTTACTTTTCTGTTGTTGTGACAATGTACGATGTTTGAGGCAAAGTTTCATAAGAAGTTTATCTATGTACAGATGATGTTGCTCAGGTAAATGTATAAGAAGTGACATCATAAATCGAGACAGATTATAAAAGAAAAAGGTCAAACTTGGGAAGCACATAAAGAGTTCAAGGTTCCTCATTAGATTTTAATTGCCATGGGACTCCACCTGTGGCTGTCTTCTGGGCAGATGAGAAGAGAAGCAGGTAGCTTTAGAGGAAGTACAAGGATTCTCATGGATATGTAGGGCCTACCAGAAGATATAAGATGTTGAAATGGGTAGGTCTAATTTTTATAAGAAGAGTCAGCAGAAGAAATGAATCAAACATAAATGGAACCCTGATTCATCCCATCTTGATGCTAAGTGTTTAGAAAGGATAGTGGATCTCTTCTTTTGGGAATGGGAGAAAATAAAAAGAAACTGTATAATCTCATAGTTTTGCCTCATACATGGGTTCAAATCTTTACTCTGTGTGATATAGGAGGTTGTTAAGTTCCCCTTTCCAGCCACAAAACAAATAAGGTTTCCTTCTCTACTTGCCTTTTATGAACAATAAAATAAACATACCTATGAAGTTTTTAAATCCAAAATTTAAAAATGTACAAATGAACACAAAAGTAGCATCCTTCAATACTGCACTATTTGCCTCTAGCTCCTTGCCTCAAAACTGGAGAAACATTAAAGCCCATGAGCATAAGATAAGTCTTGGGAATATACAAAATATAATGCTGTAGTGACAGCAAAATGATTTGGGTCAAGGTCATCTCTGAAAAGATTATATAGACATGAAAATAAGTTAGGCTGAGGAAAACACAAAGATACAATCTTGTGTGCAATTTTCTATAGGAGATGCTATATTTGGGAGACATTACCATGAATCTGTGGGAATGAGATTTTGTGTGTTGATGAATATTGAAATCAGGTTATAAAGCATAATTTAAAACTGATGCCACAGACAACACAAAGTTCTGAACAATGATAAGATCCAAGGACACATTTTAATGATGTATAAAATGGAGATGTCATTTAGAAAAATATAGCAAAAGAGTTCTTATTGCCATACTTTTTGCTACTTTATGGGCTTTTATTTCTACTCCCTTTGTCTGTCCTAGTCCCTTCTAATCCTGCAACACTAAGTAGAAGAGAAATAAGGCTAAAGGAGAAATAGGGTATTGAATTTGCTAGAATACTTCCTGCTGATTAGGAGCAATGAGGTTCTTGGGACAATTTTTATCTTCGTTATAGAATATGTCCAACCAGCAACCAGCAAGTGCAACATCATCAATCAGGAATAGCAGAAACAGAAGCAGTAGAAGCTTCAGCAAGAGCAACAGCAGCAGCAGCGGTGGCAGCAGCAGCAGCAGCAGCAGCAGCAGCAGCAGCAGCAGCAGTGGCAGCGGCAGCAGCAGCAGCAGCAGCAGCAGCAGCAGCAGCAGCAGCAATAAGAGCAGATGTATTTCCTCTTGTGCTTCTAACATTTTTTACAACCCCCAAGAGATCAAGAATTCCAAATGTCACACACTTTTAGAACCTATCTGCAGTTGGCAAAATCACACTTCTGCTAGAGCAGGATGTAGGTTATAGTCTGCAGCTGTGAACAATATTAAGCAGCCCCATATTTCACACCTAGGATTAGAATAAAATTATATTACTATAATATCTCTATGTTCTTAAAGAAACTAAAATTCTCACTACAATTTCTTATTAAGTAGTTTTCTAGAATGAAATGGGCATGAAAGCAGAATGGGATCTCGAGTTAATGCACATTTTACTCATAAAATAATTACATAGAATGCTCATTTAATAGAATAGGCTAAAGTGAGGAAAGGTCAGGAAATGCTAGTAGATAATATCAATACATCCACTTGATTCTGTTAAAAAATACCTGAAAGATGGTTATTATATTCAGAAGAGATTTTTCTTTTTAAATAATCTTTTTAGGGCTCCCTTCATCTCTCTGTTCCTCAAGCTATAGATAAAAGGGTTCAGCATGGGAGTCACCACTGTGTACATCATTGACATGACAGTGTTCTTTAGAGTAGAGTTATTAGAAGATGGGCATAAGTAGAGGACAATAATTGTGCCATAGAACAGAGACACCACAGACAGGTGTGAGCCACAAGTGGAGAAGACCTTGTGGATGCCTCGAGTTGAAGGGACCTTGAGGATGGAGGAGACGATGCGTGCATAAGACATTATGATGAGTAGAAATGGAAGTATAACAACAAGCCCTCCTATGATCAATATCACCAACTCATTAATGTGAATATCAGAGCAGGCCAGCTTCAGGAGAGCAGACAGATCACAGAAAAAGTGGGGGATCACATTGTTTTCACAGAAAGACAACCTAGTCAAGAGCAAAGTGTGCAACATGGCATAAAATGCTGTCACCACCCAGGACAGCAGCACCAGACTCACACAGAGCTTGGGGCTCATAATGCTCATGTAATGAAGGGGGAAGCAGATGGCCACATAGCGGTCATAGGCCATGGCTACAAGTAGGAAGTTCTCAAGGGCTGCAAAAAATAGAAAAAAGTACACTTGTGTCAGGCATCCTGCATAGGGGATGGATGGTACTTGGCTTTGCATGTTCTGCAGCAGCTTGGGCATTGTGACAGAGGAAAAGCAGAGGTCAGTAAAGGACAAGTTGCTGAGAAACAAGTACATGGGTGTGTGGAGATATACATCCAGAAGAATAAGGATGATGATGATGAGGTTCCCCAGGACAGTGGTGAGGTACATGGCCAGGAACAGGGTATAGAACAGGAGTTGGTGCTCTTGGGGGATGGGCAGACCCAGAAGGAGGAACTGGGAGATGACAGTCTGGTTGTTTTCATGCATGATCTTCCTGTAATGTCTGTAAGGGTAATAGTAGGCTACTTGTAAATATAAAATAAAAATTAACATCTATTAAGATAAGAGCTTTATAATAATCTCATACTCATCACATTATATTTCAAAATGGTAGAATTTCTATAGCCATAAATAGCTTAATTCTTTGGGGTTTTTTGCAGGTTTCATTATTAAATTCTTTTATCTGTGAAACAAAATGTTTGGTTTTCACTTACTTGCTAGTTGATTATGTGGTCTCAGAGATTATGAATTTTGTTCAGCTCTTTCAGTTTCTTGTACCTCAATATTCCCTATGCCTCAGTGAAGACTGTTTTATTTCATGATTATATGTCTACAAATATGAAAACTTCATGTTCTTAAAAGGCTTAGATTACAACTTAAGACTCAGGCTGGATTTTTATCTTATCCTATAGAAATCTTATTTCTAAGCATGAATTATTTTTCCCTAGAATGTACAGCAGGCCTTGTAAACACATCAGATTTAAAATAAAACTCACACCTTCAGCCTCTTCTTTCTCTTTCCCATCCTCCTTCACTCTTCCATATCATTCAAATGAATTTGTGATCAAAGCTGAGGTCTGAGAGTTGTATTTCATTCATTCATTTCTTTTACTATCTTTATCCCATTAATAAATGTTATAGATTCTGAAGTTCATTTTTATTTCATCTTTATCCTAATTATCACTAACGTAGACAAAAGTATTATTTCATCTGAACTGTGGAAACCACCTCTCAAATACCCTCCCTGATTCTGAACCTCCACACTTTCCTCACACAGCTTCCTTTGCTCTTTACATGTAAAGTGAAAATCCAGTCATCCTTTCTTGCTAATGAATCTTTTATTGGAGTCTCAGTGCTTGGATGATAAAATCTAAATTTCCTTCAGGGGCACACTTGACATTGATGTGCCTAAGTTTCCCGGCATCCACAGTCACTTTTGGTCTTACAAATAGTCTGTATTGTATTCTTCAGCTATTCTGGACATTAGTTTATATTTTTGAGTGCTCTACCTTTCACACTTGATGTTTTATCTGCCAGGCAATTTCTTCTTTTTGCTTAAGCTCACCTGGATTAACATTTATACATCAGGTACAGTACATGTGGCTTTCAAGATAACTCTCCCAAGTCTGTCTAGAGAACACGGAACCTGCTACTATTTTCTCACTGTGTCAGGTACTCACCCTATAGCAGTCAATGCTTCAGTTAGCTTCTTATAACTGACTCCCAGCAGATTGTAAATTCTGTTCTGGAAAGGCATGTCTGCCTTCAACCTGCATCAGGGACATTCTGCTTGTTGACTGCACTTACACATTATATCATTAATATTATAAGCAGTATTTTGCTCTAGGAAATGTAGTCATGCTACTTTCAAAGACATGAATGCCCTATGAAATCAGAATATCTACCACTATTAATTTCTTCCTGACAAGGTAAAACTTTTACCTCTAGTTTTGACGTTCTGTTATAATTTTTATTCTTGGACAATACCATAGAGCTTTATGTTCAAGACTTCTTTGTGTTACCAAATCAAATGATACTCTGCACATCTTTATACTCCATTTCAAGTGATGTCATTGATATCAGTCTGCTAAGAAAAAATATGGTGGAAATTTTGGTAAGTATGGGAATATTTCTATGTTAGTCTTATATTGGCTCTTCCTCCAATATTCATGCACTAAGTGCTCATCAATTTAATATGTCAATCAAGCCTTGTCTTTCTATTAGTATTGTATGCATTTTGCAATTGGGTTATTATTTACCCAGTACACTTTGAGTCAGTCAAATTAAGGACAAAAGTAATGGCTTCATATACACAACTGAAGGCATTAAGAAACAACCTGCAATCTTCCAAGGAACAAAGGACTCTGGCTGTTGCGTGCATTTAGTTTCAAGCGTGTAGTTTCCAGGTCTGTCCTGGATATCAGTCCCCATAGAGTTTTCAGATTGTTCAGTTCATAGTCCAGAGAGCTGATTTATTAAAAATTAATCTTAATTTACACATACACTCTCTTATAACCAAGTTCTACCTGTATGCACACTTATTTGAGGATATAGTATGGCTGCTTTGGATTATGAAGTATTCTGATATTAATAAATCCCACTATACATTAAATCTGGCAAATGAAACATAAACATTTACAATAAGACCAAGTGCTTAGATCTCCCTCTTAAAATGCTTAATTCATCTTCAATAACAAATTTTATATTTCAAAGTTATCTGTTAACATTAAGGAAAGGAAAATGGCTACTGAAACTTACACACAGTTTTTAGGGGGTTTGCTTCTCATATAACTGAGAAGATAGCATTTTTGGTGTTGAGTATAACTAGGAATCACAAATGAGAAAGTTCATGTGCAAATGCTGCATTAAGTAAACAGCTTCATGTCTCCCATAGCCATAATTTTCCAAGTTCCCTGGTTATAGAAAACCTAAGAATCTTTTCAGATGGTGCCTCTCAAATTTAATGTGAGTGAAATCTCACTAGGATACTTATTCAAATGTTGATATCCCCAATTAAGATATTACAATTTTAATTCACACCCAGAGAAAGAGAGTTGCTGTGGTAAATGGAATGTTTTACCTTTTAATTTGCAGGTCAGTAGTTTCTTCAGAAAAATTGGAGTTCCATTCTTGATGTGAGATCAATCCAAATATTTGAAATCTCTTGAGATAATTTTAAAATAAAAAGTCTAAGAACTACTGCATAAAACCTGTATGGATTACAGAGCTATGGTTACACTAAAGTGGCAAATTATTGTGAAAATATAATGTGCAGTGATGTTAATGAAAAATTTCATTAAAATATATGTCTGGAAAATAGCAGAATACATGCTTGTGGAAGTTTAGGAAGATTGGAAAGACAGAGAGATATTGAATAGAGAAGTACCACTAAAGCTCTACATTGAAGAATATCATACAACCCAGGAAAACTAGACCATTCTTTCCAACTCACCTATGATGTATTCAATTGATTCTGAGATCCTATTCCCATATCAATTGCAGGACTGTGAAGTAATATGCCCCTATATTCATAATCTATGTACTATCTGTGCTCATATATTCTAGCATACACAGCTCTGTGTCTAAGGGAAATGGCTCTCAGGAGTCCAGATCCTGGAATAAGTCAATAAAGACATATTAATTAGTCAGGACCTATCTGGAACAATTAAGAGTCCTGAAACTATAAGTGATTCAGCTTTGATAAAATCTGCTCAGTTTAGGAGAGGTGGCAATGGCATGACACTCATAGGTGGATGTGTAGTCATTGATTCCATTGGGAGTTGGCAGGAAACGTTCATGCCTAGAACATATTTTATAGATTATTAGAAGTACAATTGGAAGATTCCTAAAGGTTTTAAGCACAATACTCTGCATGATTTAAAATATATTAGAAGTGTGATGACTCAAACTAGAATCCATCAGATTTTGTGGCAGCAAATTACAATGAGAAGCACATGACTTAGAAAGATTAACAGATTACCCACTCTTAATACAACCCAACTTGCTGCAAACAGGCCTGAGGATAGATGCACATGGTAATAAAAATGTCAAGTATATACAAGCCCATTTTTTATATGTCAATAAATTAGAAAAAAAACCACTCCTTCAATTCATGTTCAAGTAATTTTCAGGCAAATATCTTTTAAAAGCCTATGGATCCATGCTTTTCTAGGTGAAACTTGATAGCCCATCACACCATCATATTTGTACCAATGTCCACAGAACCATAGATAACACATTGCCTTCTTCTTTCCGTGCCTATGGCACTTGGCTCTCATCATCTGGTTCATGTGCTGTAGAGATCTATATAGTGCTATGCTGAAAAATTTTAATCTGAAGGAATCTACATATTTATTGGTCTTACTAATTGGATTATTATAGATTGCAGTACCATTTGCTACTGTACATGAAAATACTATGTGATACTATAATTTTAATTATATGTTCTAGTTGTATATAAAATCCAAGAATTATTTAGTGATGTGTATCATTTATCCTATATTGAATGAGAAACCTAGTCTGTGTACTGTATTTTATATAAGTTTTATGCTATGGTAGTAATATGTTTCCTCAAAATTATGTGTGGAAGGCTTTGTTCCAAATGCAGTGTTGCAAGAGCTTTGAATACATAATGGTATCTTTACAACTTTGATCCAATCAACAGATCCATCCACTGATGAATCACAATGTGATAGCGTTATTGAGAGATTGGCAAAATCAAGATGCAGCACATGTTTGAGGAGGTTGACCACAAGCATATTTTTGAAGGGCACACTTGTCTTGTTTTCTCTCTCTCTCTCTCTCTCTCTCTCTCTCTCTCTCTCTCTCTCTCTTTTTCTCTCTCTCTCTCTCCCTCCTTCCTGGTTGCTGTGAGGTAAACAGTATTTTTTCTCCCATATCCTTCTATTGATGTATAACTTCTATGTGAGATCAGGACTGTTAAACCATGTGACCATGAACAAACATCTGGAACCATGATTAGAATAGTTCTTTCTTTTTAAAAGTAGTTTATTTCAAGTATTTAGTCACAGAAGTGAAGAACTGACTAAAAGAGCAAATATTTCCCAGCATAAGAGCACACACTTTGGGAGCTATTCATAATTTGTATAATAATGTCTGTCCTTTGTCTCCAAACTTATTTTATCTACTGTAGCAGAATCTAATTTAAGTTATTAGATTATTACTTAAATTAGGTGAACTTGATAGCACTTCACCTCCATATTTCCTTATATGCTTTCAGTTTTTGCACTAAGACCTATCTGGATCACTGAGGAAGATGTCATAGGAGATTTCCCTAACATTCATGCAAACGTTAAGTTCTGTGGTCCTTCTTGAGAGAATTATTTTAGACACTGAGAGAGGTGGACTGGGGTTCTTTTTCTGCATTTGGATATTTCTGCACAATAATTGGAAGGCTTTACATCTGTGGCAGCAATTTGTAAAGAGCAACCAATAGATTTGGCAATAGCCTGGGTTATTTGCAGGTTTCCATGGTGCCCCTTTGTCCAATAACTTGAGTAGATGAAACATGTTCAGGATACTGGAAATTACTTTAAAAACTGAAGGTAAGTTTCTATTGTTGAAAACAATACCAAGATATCGGACAGAGAACCATATTGGTGCCTAGCTAGAGCTTTTAATCCTATTGAATATTTTCATGGTACTAGAAGGCATTCTGTACAGTACTGGATTTGAAGTATAAACACCATCTTAGCTATAAAGACTTTGATCTACAATAGTGACATGTCTACATGATAAGCTGGTGCATATGTGGCACAAAAGTTGTGAGAGTAACTAACCATTACCTGAGATTTTTATTTATTTGTTTGACAAAATGCAATATAGTAAAACAAAACAAAAACCTTCACATTAAGCCTGGACAAAGGAACCTAACCTAAGAAAAAGAGCCCCAAGTACAGGCCCAAGAATCAGAGATTCACTCATTTACACACTCAGATATCCCATAAAAATACTAAGCTAAAATCTAAAATACATACCTTAAGGATGTTGTATAGACCTGTGTTTGCCATGTGCTTTCTGCTTCTGTCTCTGTATGATCATATAATCATCCTGAGAAGCATGACATTGTGCAAGCAGATTTGTGCTAAAGGAACCAAAAGGTCTACATCTTTGTCCAAAGGCAGCCAGGAGGGGACTATTTTCTGCATGCAGCAAGCAGGAAACTGGATTCCACACTGGGAATAGCTTGAACATATATATAAGACCTGAAATCCCCCCTTTGCTGTGACATACTTCCTCCAACAAGGCCACACTTCCTAATATTGCTACTCCTTATGGTTTAATCATTCAAACCTGTGAGTCAATGGTGGGCAATATCTATTCAACCACAATAATAACATAACTCAATATATAAATAGTTTAGTTCTTTTTCTTGTTCTTCTTTGCTACAACATGATAAAAGTTTTAATGTTCCAGGGTTAAAAATAGATTAAACTTAATACATAGAAAAAGAGAATTACTGAAATTGTAGAGAAAACAGCAAACAGAATTTGGAGTGAAATTAATGCCACAGAATATAAACATTAGAAAAGAAACACGATCTCAAATTAATTGTATTGGAAACCTAGAAAAAGAAGAATGCTTAAAGAAAAAAAAAAGCAGAAAAAATCACACACACACACACACACACACACACAAACACGCACAATATATAAATCAGTTGAAACTGAAAACAAATAACTAAAGAAGTAAAAAAGAAAAACCAAAATGTTGATTTTAAATAGTAATGAACACCACAAAGTAGGAATCAGTTGACATAGAAAACAAAACATCCAAGAGGTCAGAAAACCAAAACAAAAAACCAAAAAAACCTGATTGTTAAAGAGAAATAAGTTATTAGTCATGCTAAAAATGAAAATAGTCTGCATAAGTCACAAGGATGGGAAATGAAAGAGGAGGCATGCTAAACATTCCAAGAAAATGTAAACAGTAACAAAACAATGCTCTGAACAAATTCATTCCCCAAAATTGATAGTCTAGCTCATAAAAGCATTTACAAATAAGACTGCTTTGAACATAGTGGTGCACATATCCTTGGGTTATGTTTGAGTGTCTTTTGAGTATATGTACATGCTCAGGTGTGGTATAGCTGGGTCTTCATGTAGAGCTATTTCCAATTTTCTGAGGAACCACCAGATTGATTTCCAGAGTGGTTCTACCACTTTCCTATCCCACCAGCAATGGAGGAGTGCTCGTCTTTCTCCACATCTTTGCCAGCATGTGCTGTCACTTAAGTATTTGATCTTAGCCATTCTGATTGGTATAAGGTATCAGGGTTCTTTTGCATTTCCCTGATGACTAATGATGTTGAGCATTTCTTTAAGTGCTTCTCAGCCATTTGAGATTCCTCTGTTGAGAATTCTCTGTTTAGCTCTGTTCTCCATTTTTTAAATTGGGTTATTTGGCTTGTGGAGTCTAAATGGGTATGGGAATGTTGGTCCAGTCTTAGGAGAATTGGCTGTTTCCTTGCTGTTCAGGGTCCAGTAGAAGCATCTGTGTCTGTGAGAGAAGATTGGGGCATCTGTGGATTGTTTCTCTGGAGCTGTCCTTAATTTAGTAAATGCCTGGACTTGACAAGATGCTGAAACACACATATGTATATTATAGGTAAATAATAAAGTTAAGTAGGTTTTGGGGAAAATTTTTTCTTAGATGTACATTTGAAAGTGCATTTGAAGTCCTTAGGTCTTGGTGGTTGGGGTGTTAGGTGAGTCCCAATTCCAGGGCACAGGAGAAGAATCCTACTCTCTGGAATGGTTATGTGTACTTATCTGGATGGAGTCTATTTGGTCCATGAGAGGTAGGTCTGAGTTGGTGTCCTGTAGCTTATAAGTTTATAAAAGAGATAAATCTGTTAACAACATGAACAGTCCTTAAGATGAACTTATGGAAGACAAAAACCTTTCATAGAGCAGAAGGAACAAGAAGTGCTTTGTCCTTCTGTCTAGGAGACTGAATATACATAACAAGAAACAATTTTAAGTTTATAAGTGAGGGACAAACGAAACTCAAAACTTTGACCTTGTGAATACAGTTGATCATATAGTTTAGCAAGAGAAATAACTTAAGTCTATAGTTAAAAGATAACCAAAGCAAACTTATATATGATAGCTGATAATGAATATTCAGCACAAGAAACACATCAAATTTAATTAAAAGACAATCAACAAATACTGAAAATTTGAATTTGTGATTATGCAGTTGGATAGTAGAGTGGAATGTTTTATTAGGGTTAGGTAAATTTATGTTAGGACAATGGCATATCAAGAGGAAATATGAAGCATTTCATTGCTGGAAACTGAGTTTAGGTAAGGAGGTAACAGGTTACATCTGTGAAAGCTTACATCCGAATTTGCGTATCATTTATCATGAAGTCTGTGAGCAAGGAAAACCTGTCTGTCTTTGATAAGAAATCTGGTAGTCTTAGCTAGTGAATGATTTTATTAATGAGCAAATATAGTGGTGGTTTACCTTAGGAGTAAGGAGCTAACTCTGTTTTCTAGCTGGCAAGCTATAGTTACATTAGCTGTCAATGTAGTTAGAAATCTGGAGAATAATAAATTATAATCTAGGAATTTTGTATTAATTAAAACGACAGAGTTTCATCTATGGTCCACTACCTAAACAGTTTCCAGGTCCCTGTGGTTCTCATGGTAACTTGGATGGAGTCAGTCTTGTTGTCAAACCCAAAAGTTCCCCCCATCCCCCGTGGAGTTAAGTATGTGTGAAATGAGAAATGATCCACCTTGGCTTAGGCAATATGAAACATTTGACTCTCAGGGTATCCTGTTTTGTCCACAGTGTAGACCAAGCCCTGGCAGTGGACAAGGCAAAGGCACTGTTTCTCACTGGTTATCATACCACAATCCTGGTAAACTCTTGTCCCTGTGTCTACAACATTTCAGAGACCTTTAGGGGTAACAGAACTATCAGGGACATGACAGACAATATGGAAATTAAGTCTGTTTCCTCCTCATGTGAAAAAAAGATTAAATGACAGAATTAGATTCTGTGTTCAATAGCAATGACATTATGTATAATAGCTAATAAATAGGAAAGAAAAGCTCTGCTGAACTATATCAAGAACTACCAGAGTGCAAAACATATAGGTTAGGAAGTGTATGTCTTTAAACATATCCACAATATTTAACTGACACATAATGAAAGTGTATTAAGACAATACAGTGTGATGAATACTGTATATAATGCAGAAGTTGGGCTGTGTGAAATTGGAAGTAATTTAAAGAGAAGAAAGTAAGGAACAAGAGAGGTTATCAAAAAAATTGAACAAAAAATTAGAAATCAAGCCAGGGGTAACCATATGCTTATCATCCCAGCACACATGCAGCTCAGACAGAAGCATCAATGTAAATGTGAAGTCAGCCGGGGCTGCACAATGTGATCATGTAAGATCAGATTCACTGCACAATGAGACCCTGTGATGTGAGTCACACTCTCTGCAGTGTGACCCTATGAGGGCAGCCAGAAGTTCACAGTGAGATTCTTGGGAAATGGAACTCCCAAACATCAAATTAGGGTGTGTAGAATATTGAACATAAAATTACTATGTGAATGAGAGGCATATGGCTAAACAAGTTGTGGGAATCTATATGTTAGTTTTGTTTTTCTTATGCATGCAAGTAAAATTTATAATTATCACAGAGCAGAATGAGCAATCAAATGAAGATCAGATAAATAAAATGTATTACACTCATACAATGAAACATTATTCAACAACTAACATGAATGAATTGGTGCATGCAACTGTGTAGAGGTTCTGTAGAGAAAAAGAAGACAAAAGTAAAGAGCAGATATTAAATGAGTGAAATTTCATTTTGATATCTTAAAAAGTCATATGCCAATGGTCATACAAAAGGTCATGGACTTCTACATATTTATGTTTTTACCCATAGATTTGTGTTGCTCTCAACCTTGGGCAGAGATTCTTCTTATCATAGAGTGTATTGGTTTATACTGAGTCACAGAAATGTTCAATGGCTGAGAATAAGTGACTATAATATGCATCCATAGATGGGATCTTATCTGGACCATCTCTCCTCCAAGTCTCAGGAAGCATCATGGAAGAAACAGTGCAAAGATTGGAAAAGCTAGGAGATGGGGACAAGGATTGTGAGATGCTGGATTCTGATGATGACAGAGCTGATGCAAACATAAACCTAAAGTGACTGGAGTCACTTGAACAAAACTTGCACATGTTCAAGACATTTAAAGTTTTCAGTTTGATCAATTCCAACAGCAATTGGCACTTTACCACTAGATAAAGACCTATGGGTAATTGACAGTTGTAGAGAGAGAGATCATTCTTGTTCTGCCGTGTTGAGCTCCCTGATGAGTTATCCAAGGCAGAGTGTTCAGTCCTAGATGCCTATACATGCAGGTAATACTAAATGAGCTCAGTGCATTGTATGGATATGTAGATTTGTTTATGTGTATGTGTAACAACAAAGGTTAAAGGAGAGTAAGCTGTGAATCTGGGATAGGTGTCAGATATAGGAGGAATATGATAGAGGAGAGAAATAGAAGAAGTGATGTAATTGTATTTTAAATTTTAAAATAATCCAGCGTGGAAGTGGGAGGGGCTCCTAATGTTTACCTCTTCCTGAGGAGCTCTTGGGAGTTAATCACTTCTAGGAGAGGGAGAGTCACTTTTTCTGTGGAGAGGGGTGGACATTATCAGACTGTCCACATACTAGTAAATAACCCCACAGCCATGTGCATCTGGGAGATTAATAATAATAATAATAATAATAATAATAATAATAATAATAATAACAACAATACAGGGAGGACAGCCAAAGGAGTTGGAGAGAAGGTACTGAGAAAGATATGGTGAAAGGTTGGGTTGTATACATCTAAGAACTTTGAAATTAAGAAAAATAAATACTTTGGGAGAACCTTACATTTTAACCAAACTCAGAAGCTTTAAATTTTTAAAGTTCTGCAATTGTGTATATGTATATGAATATACAAGGTATACCTAATGTATACATATATGTGATGTATATGTAGTTTATATGTATGTGTATGCTTGTGTGTAGACATATATGCAATTTATGTATATGTATATATGACAGAAGCCATATAGGAATGGCTATGGCAAGCAAGTGAGTTTTCTGGATATGGCCCACCATTTTACATGACTGTGATGGATGCACTCTGAAGAGGCACAGCCTTAGGGACTGTCCCAGGATTGCTTCCCATTGCGGATATACCTTTTCTGCCACTATTACATAGCCTAATTATTCCTGGGCATCAGCCCACCTTATTGGGAAAATATCTTGCAGTTCAACATGAAGATGAACATTCATGAATTAATGTTTAGTATAATTAATGCTTTTATAGACTACCTAATTTGATTCAAATAATTTTAGGAATAAAGTTTAAGAGGGTCATATTAGTTTTTTATTTTATTTTATTTTATTTTTTGCCAGAAAGATGTAATAAAGTTAGAAACAAGAAATGTAGAGCTACAGTCCTACACAATAGGCAAAAGATAATAATCTCTGGGAACTAGGGGGAGAGAGGGATCTGGGGGGGAGAAAAAAGGGGGAGGGAAAATGGGGGCAGTTCAAATATGGGAGGAGTTGGTGGAGAAGTACTGAGGGTCAGGAATTTGAAAGTAGATGTGTACCAGTGGGGGAGGAGGATCTGGGCATAGCCACTAGAAAGTCCCAGATGTCAGGGACCCAAGAGGTTCCCGGGACTCAACAGGGAGGACATTAGCCAAAATACCCAACAAAGGGGAGAAAGAACCTGTAGAGACCATATCCAGTGGATAGGCATTGCCCCCAGTTGAGGAATGAGGTCACCTACCAACCTCATAAATATTAATCCAGAATTCCTCCTGTCAAAAGGAAATGCACGGACAAAGAGTGGAGCAGAAACTGAAGGGAAGGCTACCCAGAGACTGCCCCACCTAGGGATCCATTCCATCTGCTGACACCAAACCCAGACACTATTGCTGATGCCAATAAGTGCTTACTAAGAGGAGCCCCATATAGCTGTTCCCTGATAGGCTCTGCCAGAATGGACCAATACAGATGCAGAAGTACATAGCTAAACATTGTACTGAATGTGGGGACCCCAATGGAGAAGTTAGGACAAGAACTGTAGGAGCTGAAGGGGTTTGCAACCTCATAGGAAGAACAACAATATCAACCAACCAGACCTCCTCAAAGCTCCCAGGGACTAAACCACCCACCAAAGTGTACACAGGGCTCCAGATGAATATATAGCAGAGGATTGCCTTATCTGGCATTACTGTGAGGGGAGCTCCTTGATCTTGTGGAGGCTTGATGACCCAGGATAGGAAAATGCTAGGGCACTAAGGAAGGAGTGGGTGGGTGGGTAGGAGAGCAACCTTATAGAGTCAGGAGGGAGAGAGGAGGGGATAGAGGGCTTGTGGAGGGGAAACTGGGAATGGGGATAACATTTGGAATGTGAATAAATAAAATAATGCCCCCCAAAAAACAGATTACCCCTCTTCTCATAGAATAGTAAGTCAATGTTGCATAATAAGGAACACAATAAGTTTCATGAAGTATGCAGAGGAATCGGCTGGGGACAGATTTGTGATCAAGGAAAACCATTCATTCTAGGTCAGGTCCAAGAATGAGACCAAGGTAGGCCACATGTAACTGTTGTTTTGAATTTATAATGAGTGTGCAGAAAAAAATTACCGTTTTAAACTTACTATCCACATCTTTCTGTAACTCTCTTTTGGTGTAACACTTTATCTATGAGATAATTTTTTTCTTACATAGATAATGTTTTGTCTAAAAGCTATAAAAGGCTGAGAGTAAAAATAAAGGTTTGGTGTAGCCCTTTGCTCTTTCATCCAGTGTGTGCATGTCTCCGTGTATTCCTCTCTTATTATCTTTCTATGTTTTCCTTTTTCTGTGGCTCAGCAAGACTTAAGGAAACCTGAACCTCTCCCTTGGTCAGCAAGATGACAGTAAGTCAAAGAGTAAAGCACTCAAAAAGGACCTTTCTTTTCTTAATAACCCACTGCTATCAGCAGGAGTTTATTGATCCAAAGATAGTGAGAAGGAGACTGTATTCCCAGGCAGCCAGGAGAAGGATCTGAAATACTACACTGGGAAGAGCTTGAGTACTAGGAGACTTCAAAGCTCACCCTCACAGTGACACAGTTCCTCCAACAATGCCATACCTACTCCAACAGAGACACAACTCCTAATAGTGCCACTCCACATGGGCCAAGACAAGGTGTGTGTGTGTGTGTGTGTGTGTGTAGATGTACATATACATGTATATGTATGCATGCATGAAAAGCATTGATTTGACTCTTTTCCACACACTACATGGGAACTGACTAAAAATTAAAAGCAAAGTTAAATCATGTGACGGTCGTTTTAAGAGTATACACGAGTAGTCCATGTAATAGATTTCATCATAATATGTTATACACATGAGATACTTTGATATTATTTTTCCCTTATATATTACATCCTGACTGCTGTTTCCCCTCCACTTTTCCCCAGACTCTCCCCCTCTACATCTCCTTTCCCCTGCATCTACCCCTCCTTTACCTCCCCTCAGAAAATTGCAGACTTTCCAGGGACATCAATCAAATACAGCATAATAAGCTACAATAACACCAGGCAGTATTTACATATCAAGGCTTGAAGAAGCAACCCATTAGGAGGTAAAGTCTTCTAAATCAAGCAAAAGAATCAGAGACAGTCCTTTCTCCCACTGTTAGTAATCCCATAAGAACACCCAGCTACAAAACTGTAGCATATATACAGAGGGCCTAGTTCAGAGCCATACAGGCTCCCTGATCTTTTGTGAGCTCACTCGAGTCCTAGGCAACTGATTATATGAGCCATGTTTTTGTGGTATTCTTGATCCCTTTGGATTCTCAAATTCTTCTTCCCTTTCTTCTACAGGACTACCCAAGTTCTGCATAATATTTGGCTGTGAGATTCTGAATCTGTTTTCATCAGTTGCTGGATGAAGTCTCCCTGGTCTGTTAGATGATGATTATGATAGGCTCCAGTCCCATCTCATCAAGAAGGCATGTCAAACTGTAGGTTGGAGGTTCTAGGCTGTGATAGTGTTCCATTCTCTCAACTTGAGGTATTGCTTGGCTACAAAGAATGACTAGTTCAGGTTTTGTGTTCCCCATTACTAGGAGTCTTTGCTAATGCCAAACTCATAGATTGTGAAGTTTTCATTGTGCTAGTTCTCTACCTTGCTTCACAAATGATCCCAATTTTAGTCATCTCTTTTATTACTCTCTCCACCCATCCTGAGTTTTGCAGTCAAATGTATGGAATAGAAAATAACATCCTGAGTGAGCGTAACCCAGACCCAAAAAGACATGTACAGTATGTACTCACTGATAAGTGGATATTAGTACAGAATACTTAGGATACAACCTATAGACCATAAGAAGTTTATCCATAAGGAATACCCAAGTATAGATATTTCAGTCCTGCTTAGGGGGAACAATATAGTCATGGGAGGCAGAGGGAAGGAGGGTGGGAAAGCATAGGGTGTAGGAAAAAGGTGGGATAAGGTATGGAGGGAGACAGGAGAGAAGCCCAGAAGCCCAGAAGTCCAGGAGAATGAATGGAAATATATAGTTGAGGGGGTGGGGTTTGGAGGAACTTCTAGAAAGTCCCAGAGAGCTGGGAGGTGAAAGGCTCAGAGGACTTATTGGGGATGACTTTAGCTGAAATGCTCAACACTGAGGTGTTGAAACCTGAAGAGACTACCTCCAGTACATATACAGTGCCCTTAGTAGATGGATGGGGTCAACAACCTTCCTCAAAACCCCCTTAATGTATAATTACCATATAACTAGGTACATACCAACAATGACTCAAATGAAAGGTTATACATTAATATTCACAGAAGTGGTACTAATCAACAATGAAAAGTCAATTATTGCTACATAGAACTATATAAATATATTCTGGAAAATGCTAACAGAAAGAAGCCAGACCTGAATAACTAATATTAAAAAAATCAAGAATAGAAAAATCTGTAAGAGCATAAAGTAGAGTGGAATTGCCTGTGGATGGTTGGAAGTGAGAGTGTATGTGAATGGGCAGAGGAATTCTTTGGGGGATTACGGGTATAAAAGTATAGTAATATTATTTTAAAAAATTCTGTCACAGGGGTACTACTAGCCTCAGTGGTTTATGTTCCCAAATGAAAGACACACACACACACACAGCCTTTATATTTTGATATGCCTTAAGCATCATAATAGTGATTTTAATATGCCTTAACAATCACAATTGCCACAACAATCCCTTAGGTTTGGATGTCTAGTTTTGGGTATTTTATAAATTATAGATATGTTGCCATTTTAAGGAATAATTTAGAAATAGTTTTAATTCTGGACAGGGAGGAAACTAAATAGACACCTTTGACTCAGGGTTTCTGTCATTTCTTTCCTCTTTACCATTTCTTTCTCAGGTAAAGGCTTGAAAGAAAGGGGGGATAAAGTAATATTATAAAAATTAGATATATGTGAATGAATTATTAAACTTACTCTTAAAGCATTTTATAGTAATAATCTTACATTGTTAAAATCTTTAAATTTTGATACAGAATTACATATGTCTGACATTGGTACCAAATTTATATATTGATACTAGTTTATGGTTTCCATTGGTGTAAATCTTTGTATATTGGTGCAAAATTTAAACTTAATTTTATTACTTTTAGATAGACATTGTGCCTGTAAAATTTATCTAAGAATACAAGGCTAATCTTCAAAAAATCAAACAACTCAATCAAAAAATAGGGTATAGACCTAAACAGAGAATTCACAACAGAGGAATCTCAAATGGCCAAGAAGCATTTAAAATATGTTCAAAGTCCTTAGTGATCAAGGAAATGCACATCAAAATGGCCCTGAGATTCCATTTTATACCAATCAGAATGACCAAGATCAAAACCTCAGGTGACAGCACATATTGATGAGAATGTAGAGAAAGAAGAACTCTCTCCTCCATTGCTGGTGGAATTGCAAACAGGTACAACCACTCTTGAAATCAATCTGGAGGTTCCTCAGGAAATTGGAAATAGATCTACCTGACAACCTAGCTATACCACTCTTGGACATATACCCAAAAGATACCCAACCATATCATAGAGACAAGTGCTCTACTAGGTTCATAGTGGCCTTATTTGTAATATCCAGAAAGTGGAAACAACCCATATGTCCCTCAAATGAAAATGGATACAGAAAATGTGGTTCATTTACACAATGGAATACTACTTAGCTATTAAGAATGAGGACATCCTGAGTTTTGCAGGCAAATGGATGGAATTAGAAAATATCCCCAGTAAGGTAACTCAGACAAAAAAGAACATGCATGGTATGTACTCACTAATAAGTGAATATTAGCCAAAAATGTACAGAATACCCAGGACATAATGCACAGAACTCAAGAAGTTTAACACGCCAAAGGTCCAAGGAAAGATGCTTCAATTCTACATAGGAGAGAGAAGAAAGCAATTATGGGGGAAAGAGGGAGAAAGGCAACTGGGAGGGACAGGATTGGGGGAGGGGAAATGGGGAATGTGATCAGTTATTGGGGAGTAGGAAACAAGAGTGAATCCCCAAGGGCAAGCAGAATGAATATAAACAGGCAACCTCGGGATGTGGGAGGTTGAGGGATCCTCTAGAATGTACCAGAGACCTGGGAGGTAAGAGACTCTCAGGACTCAAAGGGGGCAATCTTTGATGAAATGTCCAACAGTAGAGAAAGGGAACTTGTAGAGTCCACCACCAGAAGAAAGACAGGGCATCAAGTGGAGGGATGGAGTTGCCATCACACAGTCAAAAACTCTGACCTAGTATTGTTCCTGTCTAAAAGAACTTCAGGGACAAAACTGGAGAAGAGACTGAAGGAATGGACGTCCAATGGCTAACCTAAATTGGGATATATCTCAAGGGCAATATGTAAGGCCTGACACTATTACAGATGCTCTTGTGTGAGTACAGACAGGAGCCTAGCATGGCTGCCCTCTGAGAGGCCCAATAAGCAGCTGACTGAAACACATGCAGATAGTTACATCCTACCAATGGGCTGAAGTCAGGGACCCCTGTGGTTGAATTAGGGAAAGGCTGGAAGAAGATTTGGAGGAGGGCGACTCCATAGGAAGACCAGCAATCTCAACTAACCTTGACCCCTGAGATATCTCAGACACTGAGCCACCAACCAGGCAGCATACATGAGCTGGTCTGAGGCCCTTGAGACATATACAGCAGAGGACTGTTTAGTCTGGCCTCAGTGAGAGAAAAGGCACCTAAGTCTCAAGAGACTTGAGGACCCAGGGAGTGGGGAGGCCTGATGTGGTGGGATAGGGTGGGAACATCCTCTTGGAGATGGGGGGGATGGAATAAGGAACTATTGAAAGGCATACCATGAGAGGGAAAAATGATTGGACTTTAAAAAATGATTAAACATAATTTAAAAAAGAAAAATAAGAATATATGACTTTTACCAAGTTCTTTTAATAGCTACTTACAAACTGTTTAGGGTGATTAAGTGATACAAGTTAATAGAGAGTAAAACTGAAGGTTATGTTAGATTCTGATTTAATTATGATAAAGTGTTTTCAAGATTATTCAAATGTTAAATAACCATAATCAATGTTTAACAATTCAGTTATACTATATACAGATAGATGGTCTTCAAATGCATCAGAGATCCATAAAATATGACATTTAAAATCATTTAATTATTAATAGATCTTTTGACTAGGAAACATATCTGCTCCATCCCACTTCAAGGAAGGAGGTGAGGATCAATATCACTATATGGAGTTGCTCCAATTGTGACAAGCTAGTGACTGGGCATGAAATGCCATAATTTCATCTAAAGACCGAATCCTATCCAGAAAGGACAAATGGATGCAGGATAGTCAACTGCTTAGCTCTGCCAATACATGGTAATCTAATCCTTTATAATTTCTGCTTCATTTATGGTCTGTCAGATGGTTATGGGCAAAAGGCTAAAGACAGATGCTCCAACACTATAAGGAATGTTGGGGCATGTCCAGGTAATCATCTGTCTCTACAAATTATATAAATTTTGGGAGCTATGTCTTTGTGCTTCTTATATGTTTGAGTGATTTTTTTTCTCAAATCTCTGACAGGGTTGAGGACCAATTATAATGTCATAATTGAACTTAAATTGTTTAACATTAAAGAAGATGTTCTAGATTTGAAAGGATACTTTTTAGATGGTAATACAAGTTAAAATCAACCATGATTGTGGTACAGAATTGTAAACTCTTCAAGTTAGGGTAAATGATAGGATACTTTATCCAAATTGCAAATTATAATGGACTGGGTGTTATAAGGGTATATCATACCTTACAATTTACACAATTGTTATAATTGTGTTCAAGGTATATCTGAGAAAAGAGCCTTTTTAATTGGACAAAAGGGGGAAATGAAGCTGCTTGTATTCTATTGCTAATTTGGGTCCCCCAAAATTATGCAAGAGGTTCTGCATGTAGCTTCTGGGAATTAGCCCACTGTTATCCTGATTGGTAAATAAAGATGTCAGCAGCCAATAACTGGGAAGAGAAATATTGGCAGGGTTTAGGTTTCCCAGGCATGGTACCAGAAGGAAGGAGAGGAGGGAGAGAGGAACCATGCCTTAGGAAAGTATGAAGGGAAGAGAGAGGAGAGTAGCCAGAGAAGAAGAACATACAGGAGGTAGAAGAAAAGCCACCATGTAAAGGGGCCAAGAGAACGTGGCCCAGAGGGCTGCTCAATTGGGTCAAGAGCTGCCAAGATGGAATACAGAAATTACTAAGTAGTAATTCAGAGTTATCAGTGGGAGGTAGACTCTAACAACACGGAGGTTAGGTAGTTGCCCAACTATTGTGCTGCTTAATGCATATTAAAATATAAAGGCTTTGTATGTGTTATTCATTCAGAAATATAAATGGTCTAAGGTGGGAAGGAACACTGCATTAGGATTTATATTTTTATTTAATCTTTTATTTATTTGTTTGTTTGTTTATTTTTATTTACACTCCAGATTTTATTCCCCTCCCGGTCCATCCTTTTACTGTTCCACATCCCATACCTCCTCCTCACCCCCTCTCCCCACGAGGATGTCCCCACCACCCACCCACCACCCACAACTTACCACTCACCTCACCAGACCTCTAAACTCCCTGGGGCCTCCAGTCTCTTGAGGGTTAGGTGCATCTTCTCTGACTGAACCCAGACCTGGCAGTCCTCTGCTGTGTATGTGTTGGGGACCTCATATCAGCTGGTGTATGCTGCCTGGTTGGTGATCCAGTGTTTGAGAGATCTCAGGGGTCCAGGTCAATTGAGACTGCTGGTCCTCTTACAGGGTTGCCTTCCTCCTCAGATTTTCTAGCCTTTCCCTAATTCAACCACAGGGGTCAGCAGCTTCTGTCCATTGGTTGGGTGCAAATATCTACACCTGACTCTTTCAGCTGCTTGTTGGGTCTTCCGGAGTGCAATCATGCTAGGTCCCTTTCTGTGAGCACTCTATAGTCTCAGTAATAGTGTTTGGCCTTGGGGGCTCCCTTTAAGCTGGTTCCCACTATGGGCCTTTCACTGGACCTTCTTTTCCTCAGGCTCCTCTCCATTTCCATCCCTGCAGTTCTTTCAGACAGGAACAATTATGGGTAATAGTTTTGACTGTGGGTTGGCAACCCCATGCCTCACTTGATGCCCTATCTTTCTCCAGGAGGTGGGCTTTACAAGTTCCCTCTGCCCACTATAGGGAATATCATCAAAGGTCCCTCCCTTTGAGTCCTGAGAATCTCTCACCTTCCAGGTCTCTTGTACATTCTGGAGGGTCCCTCCAATCTTCTACTTCCTGGGGTTGCCTGTTTCCATTTTTTCTGTTGCCCCCAGATTTTCAGTCCTTTTCACTCACCAAATACCAGATCAGGTTCCCCTCTTCACCACCCATCCACTTTCCTTCCCAGGTCCCTCCCTTCCCCCTTATGGTTGCTTTCTTCTCCCCCTCCCAAGTGGGACTGAAGCGTTCTCACTTGGACTCTTTAGCTTGTTGACCTTTGTGAGTTCTTGGTATTCTGTGCTTTTTTTTTCTTTGCTAATATCCACTTATTAGTGAGTACATACCATGCATGTCCTTTTGGGGCTGAATTACCTCACTTGGGATGATATTTTCTAGTTCCTTCCATTTGCAAAACTCGGGATTCCCTCATTCTTAATAGCTGAGTAGTATTCCATTGTGTAAATGAACCACATTTTCTGTATCCATTCTTCTGTTGTGGGACACCTGGGTTCTTTCCAGCTTCTGGCTATCACAAACAAGGCTTATATGATCATATTGGAACAAGTGTGCCTGTGGCATGGTGGGGTATCTTTTGGGTATATTCCCAAGAGTCGTACTCCTGGGTTGTCAAGTAGATCTATTTTCAATTTTCTGAGGAACCTCCAGATTGATTTCCAGATTGGTTGTACCAGTTTGCAATTCCACCAGCAATGAAGGAATGTTTTTCTTTCTCCACATCTGTACCAACATGTGTTGTCACCTGAGATTCTGATCTTAGCCATTCTGATTGGTGTAAGGTGGAATCTCTCGGGGTCATTTTGATTTGCATTTCTATGATCACTAAGAACTTTGAACATTTCTTTAGGTGTTTCTTGGCCATTTGAGATTATAATACTACACAAAAGTGCAAAGCAAATGCTTTGAATGACATTGAAAATTCTAAGACTATTTAGTTATATAAGTGAAGATCACAGTTCTTAGGAATGATTGAATTGTAACTAGATCCTACCATCGAATCACCTTGTTTCTCATGTCAAGCAATACTCAGAGACTACATGGCATCATTCTTATTTGTGTAATTAAAGTCAATTAATTGGCAAGCAAAATTTGGTTTTTCTATACAAACCAGAGCAGACAGCACTGAGTTTAAAGTTCTGAACACATACTTAGATCCCAGTTACTGTTTCCACATTTACAAACAAAAGTTAATCATTCATAAATAAATTAACAACTGAAAATGATTTGAAAGAATTGTTGATTATCTCTAAGAGCCCAAATGAAATAAGATAAATAAGGATAAATATTCCCTTGGGGTTGAATGTTTATGTTTCATTCTAACATACAGAACTTCATATACCAATAACTGCCAAATTCAGGAAACTATAATGAAGGAAGTAATTACAAATGGCATCTGTAGCCTTGTGACCAATGTTGAACTCATACAACATGGAATTATAAAGTAATCTCACATATATGGTGAGGTGTTGGATACTTGTGGAAGGAAGTACAATTAATGTTTTCATAGGGAGGTAAGAAGGCAAACAGAGTGAACAGGCATGGGAAGATGGACTGCTTTTCTACTCTCTTAAGGAAGCCTTAAACATGTCGGGTTTTGCCATATTCCTGTCCTTTTCATATATTGGTAGACATAGAATGTTGGATGATGAAATTTATATTTTTTCAGAAAGTAGCATATCTACCCAAAGTACTCTTACACTCATGTTGCATTGAGATGCTGTAATTGGAAGCTTCCCAGTGTGTGTGGTTTTCTACGATCTCATTGTGCTTTCAAACGACTTTTGGATGGGCTCTAAATATGCTCTGAAGTTAAAGGTCAGGCTCACATCCAAAAATACAAAAACTACTGACTGTTTCTGTGCAAAATTTTGTTTTGTGAAACACTTTAAGCCATTAATAATCAAATTCCTGATAATATGGGGTATTTCACAGTTACACTTTTCACTTTCCCCTCTAAGTGGGCTCCAGTCAACAGAAGTCATACAGATTACCTGAACAGGAAATGCATATGTATTTTTTGTTGCTGCTATTTATGTATTAGTTTTTTGTTGTTATTTAGATTCTACATTTTATTAAATGTAGCAAATAGTGATCAGTGACTAAAATTGGTTTCAGCTAGAGATCTCTGAGGAAAATTGGTCCCATAAAGGTTGTAAGTAATTCTTAAGTCTTTAATGAATTCTACAGGATTTGTACTCCTCTGGGATACAGGGTGACTAAGGCACAGGATGGCAACAGAGTGATGTGGGTAGGGATGGTGCAGATAGGTGATGCGTACAGAAGCTGTTATTCCTGTGTCTGCAAATAAAATGAAGATGAGTAGGATCATGAACCAGAAACTCTGACTCAGCTTCTGCTGAGCTGGGTATAGTCAGGAAAATAAGCATGTGTCTTACTTTCATTGGATTTTCTATGCTATGCAGGATAGTTTTCCAAGTATGATAACTTTCTTCTTTTCTCTGTCTCCCATGATTTCTCCATAGTATGCTATTCATTGATTCATGTTCATCATGTAGCCCATTTATATCAATGCATTCTTTCAAATTAGTCATTGAGTCCTTTTTTCTCTCCATTTCACCACAGGAGCAGCCCTGTGAAATAGAGTTCAGTGCTGTGTTGATGAATGGTTGTTTACTATACTATCACCTGTAGCATCTTAGCAATCTCTGTACAATGTGCTACCCAAGGTAATTATTAATTTCATCTGTTCTGCCTAATATTTGCTTCATTGGTAATATCTGTAAAAATAGAAAAGGATATGTTTCTAAAATTTGGTGCACATGCATATAAGTTTGGAAGCTGGAGCAGCACTGAGATTGGTTAAGTAGATTTCATTGTATATTTACATGAACACCTAGATGATATTAATGGTATCCTCAATGGAATACACTTTCATTGAGAATGACATTAATGTCATTTTCATATGCTGTCTAATTTGAGGATGGTGTATTAAAGAACTTTTTGAAGTACATCAGTGGTAATAGTTGTTGATTTCTTTGGAATTTGATCTTTCAAAACTTGTTTCTATAAAACAAAGATATGTTTCAATTACAGAGTAGGAAAAACTTGGTTGTTGTGTCAGTTGCCTGTCATCTCAGTGCTCAGAAATCAGAGGAAGGCATGTTACATATTTGAGTCCATTCTGGAATCTATAAGGAGATTATCTTAAATGGTAGATGAATTTTTTCCTATGTGGTTCCATTTTTGTTATGCTGATCCACAATATCTATGTATGCAAAGTTTGATGTCAGCTGCATTAAACAAGTCTGTTTTTGAAGGTGCAAGCAGTCAGACTAGGTTGTAGCATTTCACAAAATGTTGCTTAGATCTCTTGAAGTTTCTCCTGCCAATGATTAACACTAACACTGCAAAAAAAATTACATTATATCTCTAATTTAGATTTCCTATTTAAATGGGAATTTTTCTACTTTTGAAGTTAAAGAAATCTATACTATTTTGAGCAGTAGGTAACAAACATTCACTGGCGAGATTTATGCATCTTAACTATCACTGGCCCTAGTTGCAGATTAAGAATGATTGTAAAGAGCCAAACAGAATACAGGCATAACAGATCCTTCTTGCATATAGTTGACAATTAATGGGAAGATATCTTAATGCAGTGATCAAAGTATTAATTGGGTGGGATGTGTATAGGTTGCTAGGGAACATGGCTGAGAGACAAGATAAATTTAACTAAGTATGTGATAAGCAATAAGCCTGACATAGCAGTGAGGATGAACTAAATGAAGGGAAAACAGAAGTAAGGAAATAAGTGACAAGAGAAGAAGGGAGGAGCAACTCAAAAAATGTGGGACATGAAGAGATTTACCACAGCATTGAATGAGTAGAGAAGAGCACCTGCGACCATGTGGGGCCTACCACTGGCACCTGTGAGATAATGAATGAGCATTTGTGTGCCAGATAGGAGCTTTGTGTTTATCCTCAGAACAACAGTGATAATCTGAAAAATAAATCAGAAAGATAGGAAGGGACTTTTCTGTTAGAATGCCACAGTGTAAATGAAGCATGTTGAATTAGAAGAGAAGAGTCAGAAGACATGAGAACATGGACATGACTGAGTCTGCTTTTGTATTCCAGTAAAGACAAGACATGGTCCTGATATATTGATATAAGCTTACAAAGAGGAGTGGATGAAATAAGAAAATGGAAGAGAGACTCTGGGTAATGTATGGCAACAGTTAAGGTAATAAAAAATAAATGGATTTAAATAATAGATTTCTGCCAAAATCTGAATTTATTTTACTGTACTAGGGGCACCTGGAAAGATATGAGAACATAGAATACTTTGGAAGATATTAAACTGAAGATGTGAATTTCACTTGGGCTTTTGAGCTTCTGATGCCTGTAATATATGCAGTGGACAGAAGATGATTACTTAGCAGCAGAGCAGAAATATGTTACAGGGTCTGAGTGTGAACTGCCAATATAACACATTGGAGCATAAGATATTTTATGGAAATTTATAAAAATTTGATGTTAAAGTTTGTAAAAAAAATTCTTCATGAACATCAATATATAAAATAACAAAACAAATTACAAATTAATGAACGAGTTACCCAAGATGTACAGGAAGTAGGAGAGAAAAACATTTATATCTTAGGAGATATGGCATGGAACTGTCTATGAAAGGATGGGAGATAGAAACCTGCAAAAGATAAGTTGAGAAAAATCATTAATGATTGTAATGTTTACAGACATTAGTTTTGAGATGCTAGTTACTATGATGACTCTCACATACATTGTGGTAGAATATATATCTTAAATATATATTTATTTTAAAATTTAAGAGATCCTAATATTTTCTCATTAGGATACTAGAGAAGAATAATGAAAATGAACAACAAAACTGTCATCACCCAATTCCTCCTCCTGGGTCTGCCCATTACCCCAGAGTACGAACACATGTTCTATGCCCTGTTTCTAACCATGTACCTCACCACCATCCTGGGAAACCTGCTAATCATTGTCCTTGTTCAACTGGACTCCCATCTCCACACACCCATGTACTTGTTTCTCAGCAACTTGTCCTTCTCTGATCTCTGCTTTTCCTCTGTCACAATGCCCAAATTGCTGCAGAACATGCAGAGTCAGGACCCATCCATCCTCTATGGAGGCTGTCTGGCACAAATATACTTCCTTATGGCTTTTGGAGATATGGAGAGCTTTCTTCTTGTGGTCATGGCCTATGACCGCTATGTGGCCATCTGCTTCCCTCTACATTACACCAGCATCATGAGCCCCAAACTCTGTACTTGTCTAATGCTGCTATTGTGGATGCTGACAATATTCCATGCCATGATGCACACCCTGCTTGCAGCAAGGCTGTCTTTTTGTGAGAACAATGTGGTCCTCAACTTTTTCTGTGACCTATTTGCTCTCCTAAAGTTGGCCTGCTCAGACACTTATGTTAATGATTTGATGATACTTATTATGGGAGGTCTCATCTTTATTATTCCATTTCTCCTAATTGTTATGTCCTACGCAAGGATTATCTCCTCTATTCTTAAGGTTCCATCTACTCAAGCCATCTACAAAGTCTTCTCCACCTGTGGTTCCCATCTATCTGTGGTATCTCTGTTCTATGGGACAATTATTGGTCTGTATTTATGTCCATCAGGTAATAATTCCACTGTAAATGAGATTGCCATGGCTATGATGTACACAGTGGTGACTCCAATGCTGAACCCCTTCATCTACAGCCTGAGGAACAAAGACATAAAGAGAGCTCTAATAAGAGTCATCTGCAGTAAGAAAATATCTCTGTAACGGTAGCACTTGGGATTTTTACCTAATTTTATCTAATAAATGTATTGATATTAATAATTTAGCAGATATTGTCACACATCATAAAATCTACAAGAAAGGGCACGTTATGTAACTATTTAGTACATGAAAGAGAAGAGGTTTAATGCAGTAGCCAAAAGAGGAACAATTGTCTTTAATATCTGGCTATAACTTCTCCCTTTCCTTGTAATAACACTCCTGGAAATGTGTAGTGAATGATCTCTGTTCTAATATGATCTAATATGATCTCTGTTCCTCTTAATTTAGTTCAACATTTTATTATTTCACTGTGACTTCCATGTTCACTGATATTTCAGTTAAAATCATTTAAGTAATGGATTGACTACGCTCAATAACAAAAACCACCTCCACCTCCCAACTTTCTTTTACAGGTTTTCTAACACTGAATTTGATATATTTTTTGCTCTTAGCTCTTCCCTAATTTATGTTATTCTTTGTCATTAGTCTAGACCCTGAACAAATCTGGCAGAGTATTTTTGTATAATAGTGTCACTTTTATAATTTTTATCCTACTATATGAAATTTATTAGCCAAGTTCCTTTCCATTTAATTTACTTCTATAAGATGAGGGAAAGAAGAACGAAAGCTAGAAGCTGGTAATGCCTCAGATATGTCTCATATTTTACTTTGTAAACCATCCTTTTACAGTAGATTGTTTTGTTTACCCTTGTGATACGCTCAAGGATATAGAGAAGGTTTTCACAGTCTTCAAACTCATAAATATAAAAATTATTTCTTAGAAGAAGATCAGAGACAGCAGTGCCCTTGGTAAAGTCCCATGGCTTATCAGTGCTGGTTAAATAAATAAGAAACAGCATCCTTACATTGGGTAATTTAGACATTATCCACAGCATTTTATGAGTTTTCCAAATACATGATAGATTTTTCTATCATGGAAATGGAGAGGGGTGTAGCTCACTGGTAGAGAACTGGTTTATGATGTGTGAGACTTGAACTTCACATACCAGTATCACACACAGCACCATTTTGATGGAGTACTTGAGTTGAAGAGATGTTGGGATATTTCAGTTAGGAGGAATGAGATGGAGAAATCTACTATACCAAAAATTGTCTATAGCTAGCAATATATTGTGTTCTTTAAAAATGGATATAAAAATGTTCTCATTACAAAGAAAGATAACTATGCGAATCAAGGTATATTCCTAATTAGCTAGAGTTGGCCACTCTGCAGTGCATATAGCCTTCAATGCATCACATTGCCCATGACAAGAACACAGTTAAAATCATTAATTTTATAGCAAGAAATATATGCACCAGAAAACTTGGAAGTGATTACAATGGAAAGCTCTTATTAAACAAGGGTGAAACTGCCCATTAGTGTTATGAGATAGCTACAAGTGTGAATCATATACAGAATTTTAATTTATTTTTAGAAATACAAAATATTTTCTCTGGATTTCATAATTATTTTTGTGAAATTCATCCATTTTGGATATACTTTTTGTTCCTTGATGATGTGGTATTTTAATATATACTCTAGTATATATTCATTTATTCTATTTTTTATTTAATTTTAATAAACATGTTTAAATGGCAAAACAAACAAAACCAACTACATTAATTATTATTGAAACCTGCCTAAAATGCCATACATTTCAACCTAAAATCAGTATAACATTTTTCTCCTTCTTTGTTCAAAATCCAGTATGCATCGTACATTTGTAGCACAACTCTTCTTGAATTATTCTCTTTTAAGTGATCAATAGTAATATGTAGTTTATGGTTATATTATTAGAGAATGATCTGAGATATAGCTTCTCTATGGAAAATTTTATATATACATATTATATAAATCTACATACACACACATGCACACACACACACACATAGACATACAAAACTATTTTAGGCATAGCTGTTTGACATGCGACATGCTTGGAGAACTTTTGGATTCTACACAACTCTTTAGGAGAAACTCATAAGGATAAGCAGCCCACATACACAAAGGAGAGGCCCATAATGAAAACAAATGTCCTGTTTCCCTAAAATTACCAGAAAATTCTCAGAATATATATGTATTAGATATGCAATTTGGTGTTCATGTAGGTCTCCCAACAATTGAATCAGGGGCTGTCCCTGAATCTGTTTCCTGCTTTTAGATCCTGTTCCATTAACTGGTTTGTGTTGTCTTGCCTCAATGGGAGAGGATACACCTAGTCCTACAGTGACTTGATGTGCCAGGGTGTTGTGGTGTTTGGGAGAGTGTCTCCCTCCTCAGAGGAGAAAAGGAGGGGGAAATGGAGGAGGATATTTATGAGGTGGGCACTGGAAGGAGAGGGGTGCTGATATTGGGATGTAAAGTGAATACATAAATTAATG
Organism: Rhynchomys soricoides; assembly: GCA_019843965.1. Classification (NCBI taxonomy): domain Eukaryota; kingdom Metazoa; phylum Chordata; class Mammalia; order Rodentia; family Muridae; genus Rhynchomys; species Rhynchomys soricoides. The sequence continues at coordinate 8,672,231 of JADRCH010000059.1, forward strand.
AAAAAAAAACAAGACCATTTATCAAAGTAAAAAAAAAATGAGTCAGAGCCTCTGGAAGGTAGAAGGGACATCAAACAACTGAGTTTAAGGACTACAGTAGAGGCCTGGATATGGAGACTTAGAACATTAAATCACAGCCCAAAAATGGATATCTGGTATGTGCAACCCACTGGGAAATCTGGAGGCATGGCTGAATCAGGCACAGTGAAGCCAAAGGCGTCAGACAACAACAACAAGAGAAGCAGCAGCAGCAGCAGCAGCAGCAGCAGCAGCAGCAGCAAAAGCAGCAAAAGCAGCAAAAGCAGCAAAAGCAGCAACAATAGCAACAAAGAACAGAAACAAACCCCAAAACTATGGCAAAGGCCAGACCACCAGGCACAAAATAATATGAAGTTCCTTGGCATAACCCTACCTAACTTTTACTTTTTCAAAACCTACAATTTATTTATGGCCTCCCTGAAGGCTGAGGTAATGGTGGATCATGGAGCAGTTAAAGGTTAGCAAATCAAGGGCCATATAGCCTTGACCCTTTGACAGCTCTCCTGAGTTTGTTCTCCACCAGCTTTATCCCAGAATGGGTAGCATGTAAAATGTGTGATGAGCACGTGTTTTCTTGCTGGTGTGTATATACCTTTCCTATCCCAAAAGAAGGTTCTATTTATCTATTTGCCCACACTCTCCTAATTCTTTAGCCACGTGCTGCAGAAGCTGGGAGGAAAGAAATGACTAGTTATACTTCAACCCATGGGCCACTTAGATATACAGGGTCTGCTTAAACTGTATAAGGACAAGAAAGACTCAGATGGAGGCAACTTAGGTAGAAGAAAGCTAGAAGATCTTGGGCATATCTCATGCAAACCCTAAGAGAACATAAATGCCAGCCAAGGCTACCATACCCAGTAAAACTCTCAATTACCATAGATGGAAAAACCAAGATATTCCATTACAAAACCAAACTTACACAATATATTTCCATAAATCCAGACCTGCAAAGGATAATAGATGGAAAACACCAACACAGGGGAGAAGCTACATCCTAGAAAAAGCAAGAAAGTAATCTTCTTTCAACAAACCCAAAGGAAGATAGCCACTCAAACATAATTCCACCTCTAACAACAAAAGTAACAGGAAGCAATAATCACTTTTCCTTAATATCTTGACATCAATGGACTCAATTCCCCAATAAAAAGACATAGACTAACAGACTGGATTCACAAACAGTACCCAGCATTTTGCTATATCCGGTTCTTTAGTAAGATATATTTGTTTTTATTTCATGTGTGAAGATATTTTGCCTGCATACATGTTGATCACCTGCATGCTAGAATCTATGGGGGCCAAAAGGGAGCACTTATATGTCTCCTGGAACGGGAGCAGAAGATGGTTTGAGCTACCGTGATGGTGTTGGGAATCAGACCTAAGTCTACCTAGTGTTCTCAACTATTGGCTTATCTCTTCAGCCATGTATCCAATTCTTTACAACAAATCTACTAGACATATGGATATTCAACTTTTTTTCATTTTATTAAGATGGAACTGAGGAGATGCTCAAATGGAAAAGTAATTGTCACACAGGTATGAGGATCTGAGTTTGAATCCCAAGGACAGGCATTAAAAGCCATATATGGCCATGCATCTATAACATCAGCTAATTGGGATGGAGACCAGGAATCTCTGAGCTTCATGGCTACCTAGCCTAGCTGAAACAGAAAACATTGATTTCAGTGAAGAGACTGGACCAGAAAATGTCATGGAGAACAATTTAAGAAGACAAAGTCATTTGATAGCCACCTAAACCCTGCATTCATACATGCCCATAAATCGGCACACCCACACATGAGCAGATATATTTCTGTATATCACACACAAATAAATATACAAAACAAACAAAAATAAAATAATTCTTGTCCAGGGAACATTAGAGGCATCAGAGTTGAAGGGAATACAATGGAGAGAGACATCCTAAGATAACAAGGACCATGTGGTGATATACACAGCCCTTCCGTGGTGAGTTCTTTCAACTCATTCTGCATCTAGAAACAACATTATAATGGGAAAATACAAAAATCTCACAATGCCATGTTCTCTAGAAAGATAGTGTTGTAACACTTGGAAGACTCAATACCATCATCCCTAGATTCTATAACATAGATGTAATTCTTTTCCAAATGTGTTTTGATTCATACCTAGTGAAATAGACACAAACTGTGATATTAGAGAGAAGATATGAGAACCAAACAACGGGTCTTATCTCAAGTGGGAAGTTGAATTTATTTCTAAACATAAGTAAAATTATGATCAATTGATGGACATGAGTGAAAAGTAGTTTCTTGGAAAGGAGCCCCAGGATGGTCTCCTACAGTCTTCCTAGACCTCAATCAATGTTTTCAGAGGCCCTTAGGAGTTATTGTTTATGATCTTGGCAAATTGAGGGCAAATTACTGGCCTTACATTCAAATATCAGTGAATTTACAGATCACATTTTGAAACTGTGTTTAGAAAAATTAATTTGCAAATTAAAACATACTGAAAATATATCATAGATTACTTTCTAGAGGAGTAGATGGTAGGAAAGAATTGAACTGAGGGCTTAAATTAACTAAGGAGAAACAAAGAGAACTAGACAAAGAATCAACAAAACTAGATCTGGTTCTTTGAGAAAATCAACAAGATATATAAACCCTTATCCAAAGTAACTAAAGGACACAGAGACAGTATCCAAATTAATAAATTCAGATATCAAAAGGGAGACATAACAGAAACTGAGGAAATTAAAAAAATTATCAGATCCCACTTCAAAAACCTGTATTCAATAAAACTGGAAAATCTATATGAAATTGATGATTTTTCTAGACAGTTACCAGGTACCAAAGTTAAATTAGGATCAGATAAACAATCTAAACAGTCTCATAACCTGTAAGGAAATAGAAGCATTCATTAGAATTCTCCCAACCAAAACAAACAAACAAACAAACAAACAAAAAAACCCCAAAAGCCCAGGTTTTAGTGTAGAATTTTATCAGACCTTCAAAGAAGACCTAATACCATTACTTTTCAAATTATTTCACAAAATAGAAACAGAAGAAACACTACCTAGTTCATTCTATGTAGCTACAGTTGCACTGATACCTAAACCACACAAAGACCCAACAAATGAAGCTAACTTTAGATGAATTTCCCTTGTGAATATTGATGCAAAAATACTCAATAAGATTCTTGCAAAACAAATCCAGGAACACATAAAAATTATCTTTAACCATGATCAAGTAGGCTTCATCCTTTCGATGCAGGGATCATTCAGTAGATGGAAATCCATTAAAGTAATCCACTAAATAAATAAACACAAAGGAAGAAAATGTTCATCTCATTAGACACTGAAAAAGCCTTTGACAAACCACAACACCCATTCATGGTAAAAGTCTTGGAAAGATCATGAATTCAAGGCACATATATAAACATAATAAAAGCAATATACAGCAAGCCAATAGCTAACATGAAATGAAATTGAGAGAATTTTTAAGCAATACTACTAAAATCAGGGACAAGACAAGGCTGAGCATTCTCTCCCTATTCTTTCAATATAGTACTTAAAGTCCTAGCCAGAGCAATCAGACAAACAGAAGGAGGTCAAAGGGATATAAATTGGAAAGGAAGAAGTCACGCTATCCCTATTTGTGGATGATATATTAGTATATATAAGCAACCCCAAAAATACTACCAGAAAAATTCTAAAGCTGATAAACAACTTCAGCAAAGTGACTGGATATAAAATTAACTCAAACAAATCAGTAGCCTTCCTCTATACAAAAGATAAATGGGATTAGAAAGAAATTAGGGAAACAACACCCATTGCAATAGTCACAAATAATATAAGCTATCTTGGTGTGCTATAACAAAGCTAGTGAAAGATCTGTATGACAAGAAATTCAAGTCTCTGAAGAAAAAGACCTCAGAGGATAGAAAGATCTCCCATGCTCATGGAACAGCAGGATTAACATAGTAAAAACAGCCATCATATAAAAAGCATTCTACAGATTCAATGCTATCCCCATCAAAATTATAAGTCAATTCTTCACAGAGATAGAAAGAGCAGTTCTCAACTTCATCTGGAATAACAAAGAACCCAGGATAGCAAAAACAATTATCAACAATATAAGAAGTTCTTGGGGAATCACCATCCCTGACCTCAAGCTCTACTACAGAGAAACAATTGATAAAAACCACATGATATTGGTAAAGATGAAGACAAGTAGATCATTGGAATAGAACTGGAGACCCAGATATAAACTCACGCACTTGATATTTGACAAAGGAACTAAAACCACCCAGTAGAAAAACAAAGAATTTTTAACAAGTGATGTTGGTTCAACTGGGAGTCTGCATGTATAAGAATGTATGTAAATTGATCCGTTTTTGTACAAAGCTCAAGATCAAGTGGACTGAAGACTCACCATAAAACCAGCTATGCTGAATTTAATAGAAGAAAAAGTAGGAAAGAGCCTTGAACTCATTGGCACAGGGGAAATTTTCTTGAATAGAAGATCAATGGCTCCAGCTCCAAGATCAACAACTGACAGATGGGACTTCATAAAATTGAATATCTTCTGTAAGGCAAAGGACACTGTTAATAGGACAAAACAGCAACCTACAGATTGGGAAAAGATCTTTACTAACCCTACATCCAATAGAGGGCTAATATCAATAAATACAAAGAACTCAAGTTAGGCTCCAGGGAACTAAATAACTCTATTAAAATAGGGTACAGAGCTAAACAAAGAATTTTCAACTGACAAATCTCAAACAGCTGAGAAGTACCTAAAAATATGTACAACATCCTTAGTCACCAGGGAAATACAAATCAAAACAACTCAAGCCAGTCAGAATGTCTAAGATCAAAAACTCAGGGGACAGCAGATGCTGGCAAGGATGTGGATCAAAGAGGAACACTCCATTGTTGGTGGTCTTTTATGCAAATTTATATGTGGATATAGTATGGATGCTTTGGATTACTGAAATATTCTGACCTCAATAAAATCTTCTGAAGTTAATACAACCCAGTATAGATTAATTGTGACCAAAGAAACATAAACAAATGTTATATTTCATAGTTATCTAACATTAAGTCAAGGAAAATGTCTAGTGAAAGCACACACATAGTTTATCAGAAGTTTCCTTTCCATATGAGTGAGAAGATAATATTTCTGGAATTGAGTATGACTAGCAATCACAGATGAGAAAGTTGATGTGCAAATATTACATGAAGTAAACAGCCCCATGTTTCCCAGAACCATGGGAATCCAAGTTCCCTGGCTATAGTTAACCTAAGAATCATCTAAGATGGTGTCTTGAAATTTTTATGTGAGTGAAAACTTGCCAGTATATTTATTAAAATGTTTATGTTATCCTTCAATTGAGATATTAGATGTTTAACTCACACCCAAAGTTATGGCATTGCTGTTTTAAATAGACTTAACTACCTTTTAATTGACAGAATACTAGTTTCTCTAGAAAAAATTGAAGTTCCATTCATGATATGAAATTTACAGGTTATTAGTTTCTTCAGAAAAATTGAATGATATGACATCAATCATTTTTTTGAAATTTCTTAAGAAAAGTTTAAAATAAAATGTTTAAGAACTGCTACATAGAATCTATATGGATTATAGAGGTGGCGTTACACTGAAGCAATAGTATATCATAAGAATATAATATGCAGTAATATAGATGACTATTATCATCAAAATATATCTGGAAAACAGTAGTTAACATGCTTTTAGAATGTAGCAAAACTTGAAAGACAGAGAGGTATTTAATAAAGAAATATCACATGTAAAATCCCACACTGAAGAATACTGTACAACCTGAGAAAACTAGATCATCCTACCTAACTAAGCTAGGATGTATTCAAGTGACTGTGAGACCCCCCAGTGTGAGAACTGTATTAATTGTAGAAATGTGAAGTAATGCCTCTATGTTCATAATTTGTGTATTATTCCTGCTCATGCCTTCCACTATAGTCAGTCCTGGGCCCGAGGAAACTTGCTCTCAGGGGTCCAAATCCTGCAATAACTCACTAAAGACACATTAATTAGCAAGAAACATTCTGGAAAAATTAAGAGTCATGCAATTGTGAGTGATCTAGCCTTGATGACATCTGACTCTGTTTATGGGAAGGTGGTAATGGCATGCAACTCATAGGTGGATGTGTAGTCATTGATTCCACTGGGGGTTGACAGGTATCTCTCATTACCTAGAACATATTTTATGGAATATTAAAGGTACAATTGGAAGAGTCCTAAAGTACTTAAGCACAATACTCTGCATGATTTAAGATATATCAAAAGTATGATAATTCACCCTAGAATCCTTCAGATTTTGTGGCAGCATACTACAATAAGAAGCACATGCTTTGGAGAGATTCCCAGGTGACTTGCTCTCAATACAACCTAACTTACTGTAAACAGGTCCTAGGAGAGACATACATGCTACTATCAAAGAGCAGCTGAATATGAGCCAATTTTCTATTTATGTCAATAAATAAGAAAAAAATAACTCTTTCAAATCATGTTCAATTATTATTCTGCTAAATATCATTTAAAAGTCTATGGCTTCTTACCTTTCCAGGGGAAACTTACCAGCCTGTCCCACCATTATTTTCTTACACTTGTCCACAGAACCGAAGATAGCACATGAACTGCTTTCAGTGCCAGTGGCACTTGGCTCTCATCACCTGGTCCAGATGCTGCCGAAATGCTTTATGTAGTGTTATGCTGAAAATTTTCATTCCAAAGGAATTTACATATTTTTTGCCTTACAATCAGTATATTATTATAGATTGCACTAACATTTGCTTTCGTATGTGAAAATATTATGTGGTACCTCTAAATTCTCCAGTAATATAAGTTAAAATCTCTATTCTACTTGTGCATAAAATCCAACGATTCCTTTATTGATGAATAACATTCCTCTGACATAGACTGACAACCCTCCTCCTGTAGTATTTTATAGAAGTATTATGCTTTGATTGTGATATGTTTCCTCAAACTCACATGTTGAAGGCTTTGTTCCAAATGCAGTGTTCAGAGGGCTTTGCAGACATATCTTTACAACCTTTGCAGAGGTATCTTTACAACCCTGAGCCAGTCAATAGATACATCTAGTGATGAGTCACAATATGATAGCATTATGGAGAGAGTGGAGAAACTAAGGTACAACACATGTTTTTAGGAGGTAGACAACAAGCATATCTTTAAAATTTTATTTATTTATTTATTTTTTCATACTTGATTTACATTTCAAATGTTTCCCCCTTTCCAGATCTCCCCTTTGGAATCTTCCTATCCCCTCCCCACTTCCTCTACCTCTAAGGGGATATTCCCCCACCCAGCAGCCCACCCACTCTCATCTTCTCTCCTTGGCATTCTCCAATACTAGGGCATCTAACACCCTCAGACCCTAGGAACTCTCCTCCTCCTGATGGCTAGCAAGACCCTCCTCTGCCACATATGTGGCCAGCACCATGGGTCCTTCCATGTGTATTCTTTGGTTGGTGATCCAGTCTCTGGAAACATTGGGAAGTCAGGCCAGTTGACACTGTTGCTCCCTATATGGGGTTGCCAATTCCTTCAGCTCCTTCAGTCCCTTCTCCAACTCCACCATCTGGGACCTCATGTTCAGCCCAAAGGTTGCTGTGAAATGACTCTTGGGTATTCCAAACTTTTGGGCTAATAACCATGTATCAGTGGGTACATACCATGTTCATTCATTTGTGACTGAGTTACCTCACTCAGGATGATATTTTCAAGTTCCATCCATTTGCCTGTGAATTTCATGAAGTCAGTTTTTAATAGTTGAGTAGTATTCCATTGTGTAAATGTACCATATTTTCTGTATCCATTCCTCTGTTGAGGAACATCTGGGTTGTTTTCAGCTTCTGGCTATTATAAATATGGCAGCTATGATCATACTGCTGCATGTGTCTTTATTATATGTTGGAGCATCTTCTGCGTATATGCCCAGGAGTGTAATAGTTGGATCCTAAGGTAGTATTATGTTTATTTTACTGAGGGTCGGCCAAACTGATCTCCAGAGAGGTTGTATCAGCTTGCAATCCCACCAGCAATGGAAAAGTGTTCCTCTTTCTCCACAGCCTCACCAACATCTGCTGTCACGTGAGTTTTTGATCTTAGCCATACTGACTGGTGTGAGGTGGAATCTCAGGGTTGTTTTGATTTGCATTTCCCTGATGACTAAGGATGTTGAACATTTCTTTAGGTGCTTCTCACCCATTCAAGTTTCCTCAGTTGAGAATTTTCTGTTTAGCACTGTTCCCCACCCATTTTTTGATAGAGTTATTTGGATCTCTTGAGCCTAACTTCTTGAGTTCTTAGTATATATTGGAAATTAGCCCTCTATTGGATGTAGAATTGGTAAAGTTCTTTTCCCAATCTGTAGGTTGCCATTTTGTCCTATTAAAAGTGTCCTTTGCCTTACAGAAACTTTTTAATTTCATGAGGTCCCATTTGTCGAATCTTGATTTTATACCATAAGCCACTGGTGTTCTGTTCAGGAACATTTCCCTGTGTCCATGTGTTTGAGAATTTTCCCCACTGTCTCTTCTATTAGATTCAGTATATCTGGTTTTATGTGGAAGTCCTTGATCCACTGGACTTGAGCTTTATACAGGGAGATAGGAATGGATCAATTTGCATTCTCCTACATACAGACCACCAGTTGAACCATCACCATTTGTTGAAAAGGCTGTCTGTTTTCCACTGGATGTTTTTAGCTCCTTTGTCAAAGTTCAAGTGACTATAAGTGTGTGGGTTCATTTCTGGGTCTTCAATTCTATTCCATTGATCTACCTGCCTGTCACTGTACCAGTACCATGCAATTTTTATCACTACTGCTCTGTAGTACAGCTTGAGGTGAGGGATGCTGATTCCCACAGAAGTCCTTTTATTATTGAAAGTAGTTTTGCTATCTTGGGTATTTTGTTATTCCAGATGAATTTGAGAATTGCTCTTTCTAAGTCTATGAGGAATTGAGTTGGAATTTTGATGGGGATTGCATTGAATCTGTAGATTGCTCTTGGCAGGATGGCCATTTTTACTATATTAATCCTGCCAATACATGGGAGATCTTTCCATCTTCTGAGGTATTCTTTGATTTTTTTCTTCGGAGACTTGAAGTTCTTGTCATACAGATCTTTCACTTGTTTGTTTAAGGTTACACCAAGGTATTTTATATTGTTTGTGACAATTGTGAAGGGTGTAATTTCCATAATTTCTTTCTCAGCCTGTTTATCCTTTGAGTATAGGAAGGCTACTGATTTGATTGAGTTACTTATGTATCTGGCCACTTTGCTGAAGTTGTTTATCAGCTGTAGCAGATCTCTGGTGGAGTTTTTCGGGTCACTTAAGTATACCATTATATCATCTGCAAATAGTGATATTTTGACTTCTTCCTTTCCAATTTTTATCCCTTTGACCTCCTGTTGTTGTCTAATTGCTCAAGATAGAACTTCAAGAACTATATTGAATAGATGGGAGAGACAGGACAGCCTTGTCTAGTTCCTGATTTTAGTGGGATTGCTTCCAATTTCTCTCCATTTAGTTTGATGTTGGCCACTGATTTGTTTTAACTATGTTTAGGTATGCTCCTTGAATTCTTGATCTTTCCAAGTCTTTTATCATGAAGGGATGTTGAATTTTGTCAAATGCTTTTTCAGCATCTAGTGAAATGACCATGTGTTTTTTTTCTTTGAGTTTGTTTATGTAGTGGATTACATTGATGGATTTCTGGGTATTGAATCATCCCTGCACCCTTGGGACAAAGCATAGTTAATTATGGTGTATGATCATTTTGATGTGTTCTTGGATTCAGTTTGTGAGAACTTTTTTTTGAGTATTTTTGCATAGATAATCATAAGGGAAATTGGTCTGAAGTTTTCTTTTATTTTTGGGACTTTGTAAGGTTTTGGTATCAGTGTAATTGCAGCCTCATAGAATGAATTGGGTAGTGTTCTTTCTGTTTCTATTTTGTGGAATAGATTGAAGAGTATTTGTAGTAGGTCTTCTTTAATGGTCGGATAGAATTCTGCACTGAACTCATCAGGTCCTGGGCTTTTTTTGGTTGGGAGACTTTTAATGACTGCTTCTATTTCTTTAAGGGTTATGGGACTGTTTAGATGGTTTATTTGATCCTGACTTAACTTTGGATTTATGTATCTGTCTAGAAACTCGTCCATTTCATCCAGATTTTCCAATTTTGTTGGGTAGAGGCTTTTGTAGTAGGATCTGATAATTTTTGAATTTCATCAGAATCTATTGTTATATCTCCCTTTTCATTTCTAATTTTAATTTGGATACTGTCTCTGTGCCCTCTGGTTACTCTGGCTATGGGTTTATCTGTCTTGTTGCTTTTCTCAATGAAGCAGCTCCTGGGTTTGTTGATTCTTTGTATAGTTCTTTTAGTTTCTACTTAGTTGATTTCAGCCCTTAATTTGATTATTTCCTGCCTTCTACTCCTCTTGGGTGTATTAGCTTCTTTTTGTTCTAGAGCTTTCAGGTGTGCTGTTAAGCTGCTAGTATATGCTCTCTCCAGTTTCTTTTTGGAGGCATTCAGAGCTATGAGTTTTCCCCTTAACACTGCTTTCATTGTGTCCCATAGGTTTGGGTAAGTTGTACTTTCCTTTTCATTAAATTCTAGGAAGTCTTTAATTTCTCTTTATTTCTTCCTTGACCAAGTTATCATTGTTCAGCTTCCATGTGTATGTTGGCTTTCTGTTGTTTTTGTTGCCATTGAAGACCAGCCTTAATCTGTAGTGATCTGATAGGAGGCATGGGATTATTTTAATCTTCTTACATTTGTTGAAGTTTGTTTTGTTACCAATTATATGGTCAATTTTGGAGAAGGTACCAAGAGGTGCTGAGAAGAAGATATATTCTTTTGATTTAGGATGAAATGTTCTATAGATATATCTTAAATCCATTTGGTTCATAACATCTGTTAGTTTCACTAGTTCTCTGTTTAGTTTGTGTTTCCAAGATCTGTCCATTTATGATAGTGGGGTGTTGAAGTCTCCCACTATTATTGTGTGAGATGCAATGTGTGCTTTGAGCTTTAGTAAAGTTTCTTTTATAAATAATGGTAGATTTTTCCTTTGATGAATATGAAGTGTCCTTCATTATGTTTTTTGATGACTTTTGACTTTTGGTTCAAAGTTGATTTTATCTTATATTAATGTGGCTACTCCAGCCTGTTTTTGGGGGCCGTTTGCCTGGAAAATTGTTTTCCAGCCCTTTACTCTGAGGTAGTGTTTGTCTTTAACATGGAGGTGTGTTTCCTCAATGCAGCAAAATGCTGGGTCCTGTTTATGGATCCAGTCTGTTAGTCTATGTCTTTTTATTGGGGAATTGAGTCCATTGATGTTAAGAGATATTAAGGAGTAGTGATTATTGCTTCCTGTTATTTTCTGTGGCTTTTTACAGGGTTTCTCTGTATATCCCTGGCTGTCTTGGAACACACTGTGAAGACCAAACTGGCCTCAAACTAAAAAATCTGCCTGTCTCTGCCTCCCATGTGCTGGGATTAAATGCTTGCACCACCACTGCCTGGCTTCCATGTAATTTTTATGTTTTTACAGCTATCTTTTTTTTGAGTTTGCTGAAAGATTATTTTCTTGCTTTTTCTAGGGTGTAGTTTCCCTCCTTGAGTTGGAGTTTTCCATCTATTATTCTTTGTAGGGCTGGGTTTGTGGAAACATGCAGTGCAAATTTGGTTTTGTCATAGAATATTTTGGTTTCACCATCATAATTAAGAGTTTTGCTAGGTATAGCAGCCTGGGCTGGTATTTGTGTTCTCTTAGAGTCTGTATGAGATCTGCCCAGGATCTTCTAGATTTCATAGTCTCTGGTGAGAAGTCTGGTGTAATTCTGATAGGTCTGCCTTTATATGTTACTTGACCTTTTTCCCTTACTGCTTTTAATATTCTTTCCTTATTTTGAGTATTTGGTGTTTTGACTATAATGTGACAGGAGGAATTTCTTTTCTGGTCCAATCTATTTGGAGTTCTGTAGGCTTCTTGAGTATTTATGTTCATCTCTTTCTTTAGGTTAAGGAAGTTTAATTCTATAATTTTGTTGAAGATATTTACTGTTCCTTTAAGTTGGGAATCTTCACTCTCTTCTATACCTATTACCCTCAGGTTCTGTCTTCTCCTTGTATCCTGGATATCTTGGATGTTTTGGGCTAGGAGATTTTTGCATTTTGTGTTTTCTTTGACTGTAGTGTCAATGTTTTCTATGGTATCTTCTGCACCTGAGATTCTCTCTTCTATCTCTTGTATTCTGTTGGTGATGCCTGCATCTCTGACTCCTGATTTCTTTCCTAGATTTTCTAACTCCAGGGTTGTCTCCCTTTGTGATTTCTTTATTGTTCATATTTCTATTTTTAGTTTCTGGATGGTTTTTTCATTTCTTTCATTGTTTGATTGTGTTTTCCTATAATTCAGCCCATTTTATTGTGTTTTCCTGTAATTCTTTAAGGGATTTTTGTGTTTCCTCTTTAAGGGCTTCTAGTTGTTTACCTGTGTTCTCTTGTATTTCTTTTAGAGAGTTATTTGTTTCCTTCTTCAAATCTATCATCATCATGAGATGTGATTTTAAGTCTGAGTCTTGCTTTTCTGGTGTGTTGGGGTATCCATGGCTTGCTGTGGTGGGAGAGCTGGGTTCTGATGATGCCACGTAGCCTTTGTTTCTGTTCCTTATGTTTTTGCCCTTGCCTTTCACCATCTGGTTATCTCTGGTGCTAGCTGCTCTTACTCTCTCTGACTGTGGCTTATCTTTCCTGCAAGCCTAGGTATCAATACTTCTTGAAGACCAGTTCTCTCTGAGAAGAATTTGGGTTTGGAGAACTGTGGTACAGGGTCAGCTCTAGGGTTCAGACAAAAACCAGAAGTATCTTGTCCCCAGCTGTCCCTTGTTTCCTGTGTCCTCATGGCTCAGCAAGGGTCCCTCTTGGTCCAGTGAATTTGAAAAGAAGTGGTGGTCTTACCTGTGTTTGAAGGTGTGTCAGCACTCCTGCAATACCAGCTCTCTCCTGGCACTATTTCAATATGGAACCCTGTGTCACAGGGTCTACTTCCTGGCCACCAAAAGAAACCAGAAGCCCACTCCTCAGTCCCTGTGTCCTGGGTATTCCAGGTGGGTACCTCTAAGCAGACAGGCTTTCCCACACTCCTCAAAGGCTCTCTCCCAGTGCTGTTTTGCTATGGAGCCCTGGTGGCCCAGGGAGAGGTCTCCTGCCACAGATGGAAACTGGAAGGCTCCTTCCTCACAAGCATATTTTTAGAGAGTACACTTGTTTCTCTAAACAAGTGTCTCTGTCTCTGTCTGTCTCTGTTTCTTTTTGTCTTTCTCTGTCTATCTCTCTCTCTGCCTGTCTCTGTTTCTCTCTGTCTGTGTCTCTGTGTCTCTGTCTCTGTCTCTCTCTCTGTCTCTCTGTCTCTCTCTCTCTCTCTCTCTCCTTCTTGGTTGCCATGAGTTGAATTGGTGTTGGTGTTATCTAACACATTCTTCTTTTGATGTATAACATCAATGTGAGATCAGAAATGTTAAGCCATGTGGTCATGGGTAGAAACTCTGAAACCATGACTAGTTTATTTCAGATCGTTAGTCACAGAATTGAAGAACTGACAAAGTGAGCAGATATTCCCAAGCAGAAGAGCCCTCACTTTGGGAACTATGTACATGTTTTATACTACTGTCTGTCTTGTGTTCCTAAACTTATTTTATCCACAGCAGCAAAACCAGCTATATACTTTAATTAGGTGAACTTGATAGCACCACACATCCAGCTTTCTGAATATGCTTTTCAATATTTGCACTGAGTCCTATCTGGATCACAGAGAAAGATGTCATGTCCCTAAGACTTATGTAAATACTAAGTTCTGTGGTCCTTGAGAGAATTATTTTAGAGAGTGAAAGAGGTAGAGTGGGATGCTTTTTCTGTATATGGATATATTTTGCATAATAAATGGAATACATTACATCTGTAGCATTAATTGGTAAAGAGCAACCAATAGCTTTTCAATAGCCTGGGTTGTTTGTAGATTTTCATTGGGCCCCTTTAAACAATTCCTTGATTAGATGTAACATATTAAGGTCACTGGAAGTTTCTTTACAAATGAAGGTGATGTCCTATTGTTGAAAACAGCACCAAGATATCTCATGAAGAGTCAAATTGGTGCCAAATTAGAGCCTTTTCACCTACTGAAAAAATTTTTTTTTGGTGCTAGAAGGTATTCTGTACAGTACTGAAGGAGAAAAGAAGTGCAAATAAGTCATGATAACCTCACCTGAAAAAATATATTAAGAGGTAAAAAACTCAAGAAGCTGGACTCCAGAGAAGCAGATAACCCTACCAAAAAATGGGGAACAGGGCTAAACAGAGAATTCTCGACTGAGGAAACTCATAGGGCTGAGAAGCACATAAAGAAATGTTCAACATCCTTAGTCATCAGGGAAATGCAAATCAAAACAACCTTGAGATTTCACCTCAAACATCTTTAGACATCAGAATGCCTAAGACAAAAAACTCAGGTGACAGCAGATGCTGATGAGGATTTGGAGAAAGAGGAACACTCCTCCATTGCTGGTGGGATTGCAAGCTGAAACAACCTCTCCGGAAATCATTTTGGTGGACCCTCAGAAAAATGAACATAATACTACCTTAGGACCCAGCTATTCCACTCCTGGGCATATACCTAGAAGATGCTCCAACATGTAATAAAGACACATGCTCCACTATGTTCAAAACAGCCATATTTATAATAGCCAGAAGCTGGAAACTACCCAGATGTCTCTCAACAGAGGAATGGATACAGAAAATGTGGTACATTTACACAATGGAATACTACTCAGCTATTAAAAACAATGACTTCATGAAATTCACAGGCAAATGGATGGAACTTGAAAATATCAACCTGAGTGAGATAACTCCATCACAAAAGAATGAACATGATATGTACTCACTGATAAGTGGTTATTAGCCCAAAAGTTCAGAATATCCAAGAGTCACTTCACAGCAATCACTGGGCTGAACGTGAGGTCCCAGATGGAGGAGTTGGAGAAGGGACTGAAAGAGCTGAGGGAGTTGGCAGCCCCATGGAGGGAGCAACAGTGTCCACTGGCCTGACCTCCTGATGCTTCTGGAGGTCTTAGGTTGGATCACCAACCTAAGAATACATATGGAGGGACCCATGGTGCTGGTCACATATGTGGCAGAGGAGGGTCTTGTTAGCCATAAGAAGGAGGAGAGTCTCTTGGGCCCGAGGGTGTTAGATGCCCCAGTATAGGAGAATGCCAAGGAGAAAACATGAGAGTGGGTGGGTGGTTGGGGAAATACCCCCATAGAAGCAGGGAGAGGGGATAGGGAGGTTCCAGATGGAAGATCTTAAAAGGGGGAAACATTTGATATGTAAATAAAGTATCAAATAAATAAATAAATAAACAGATAAAGAAGAGAAACCAAAATGTTGATTTTTAAAGAGTAATAAATAAGACATTAGTCATGCTTAAAATGAAGAATGCCTATAAAGTAAGTAATGACAGAAGAGGCATGCTATACATGCCAAGAAAATTTAGAGAGTAACAAAAGAATTCTTTGAACAACTCCATTTTCACAAGTTTACAGTCTAGCTACCATTTATATTACTTCAGTGTTTTTTAAATTGCCTGGCTTTAGTCTACTAAAATGTAGGTTGGATTACACATAAATCCCATCCAGTTCATAAACTGGCAAAGGCTATACATGCCTCTTCATTTCTACCTTCACACTAAGTTCATTAAAGAGAGATCAGTGACTGTCATCTGCTCCCACCTCAGGGCTTTGAAAAATTGGTCCTGTATAGGTTGTGGATAATTGCACAAGATCAGGATTCCTCAGGGAATCAGAGTCCCTTGAGTCCATAGATAGCTAGAAGGGACATGTAAGAAGATGTTGAGTGCATAGGATGTTCTTTCCTGTTCTTATATTGAATGAAGGCGACCAGGGTCTGAAGCAAGAACCATAACACACCTTCAGTCCTCCTAAATAAATTACTGGGAGGTAATTTGTTGTCCTCCAAGCTACATATCTTGCACTTCCAGTTTTATGATAGCATGACAGGTAGTTTTCAGGTATGATACTATAATTTGCCATTTTTACACTTTGCAACACTTTGAAACATTTTAGAAATACCTTGTTCTATGGTTACATTAATAAACAGGTTGGTAATGATGGGGTTTATTACAATTACTTACATGACGTTTTTTCCTGTTTCAACCTAATAAAAACTCTTTAGGTTAGGGAAAATGCTAGAATGCTTAAGCCTTCTTTTAGTAAGTCTTTAGTTTTGGAAATTAGTAAACTTTGAAGAGATCTTCTACTCAAAGGATTTCAAAAGTTTACAACTTGAAGAAGTCTATGTACTTGTTCATTACTGCAACCCATGCACCAGAGTATTCACATCACCTGAGTGTCCATTTATAAAATTGTGTATCAGCTTGAAAGCAGAGTCAGTGTGTTCAGAGAATTCCAGGTGAGTTGCATGTACATTAACTGTTTTCTTTATGGGACAGTCTTCTCTGCTATTCAGATAAAAAATGTGAGTTTTACAACAGAAGAAGTAAAGTCCATTAGGTCAGCAGCAGCAACCCTCATAAGTGATCTTTTCTTTGCAATCTCTTCATGTAATTATTTGTACACTTTGAATGGGTGGGTCCCTACATAAAACATGGGCCCTACTCATTCACAGTATACAAGTAATTCTGAGAAGCTAGGTGCACAGTTTCTCTTATATTTCTGCAGCTTTTTTCTATTAATTGCTTACATGAGGCTTTTCACATTACAAAATGTCAGAGTTACTTCATTCTGATATAATGTTAATAACTAATTTAAGGGTTAAAAACATGGTAAAACATCTTCATTGATATACCTACAACTGTAATTTGACCACATTTTTTTTTAAGACCTAGGCCAGTTCCTATATAAACTGTCTTTCTAGTTATGGATATCTGAACATAAACTCAAGGAGGGATTAAAATTAACTGATACTTTAAAAATCATTTAATGTATTTATTTTTCTATATCAAAATCAATGAAATCATACAAATATGGATATGAATATGATATAAATATGAATATAGTGAAATTGTATGACAAATAAAATATTTGTCATCAGCAATATTAAAAAGAACATTGCGTTTTGCATACCTGAATACATTCCATAAATACAAAATTGCATCTGTGCAGTTAATCACAAAGTATACATAGTTCATATGAAAAGGTGAGTTTATATTCTGAGGAAATTGAAAATGAGTAACTGTTTTAGACTTAATGTAAATGGCTTCCTTAAATTTGAGTACATGTCTCAGGCAGAAATGTAGAGAAGAAAAATATCAACTTTTTTTCATATTAGAAACCATTAGATGAGTGGAGTAAATGCTAGAGTAGTAGAACATGCTAAGACAAAATGTCTATAAAGACTGAACATAATTGGATGTAGAATCTACAATTACTTTCATGAGAACAAGATTAATTACTATAGAGTATAAAACACACCATGTATGTCACAAAAACATGCCCTGTTTCATTGTGGTGTTGATATGTATGTTGGGGGGAGGAATCAGCAGATTGTACAGGATTTGGTTTGTATGTCATCATCTGTCAAGGACAAATGAGGAAATAAATAAACCAAGGTTTTTCCATGTCATAGTGAGGTAAAGAATATAAAAACCAAAAAATGTGAAAAATAGAGTAAACCTTTTCCTAAATAAACAAATGAGACAAAAAAGTGGAATTGATTTGTAATATCATATGGGCTCAACCACTGGGATTTTAAGAAAATCTAATTTTTTTTCTTAATGTCATTTAAGGCAGATCATGAATGAAAACAACCAAACTTTGATCTTGGAGTTCATCCTCCTGGGTCTACCCATCCCGTCAGAATATAAGCTCCTGTCCTATGTCGTGTTCCTGGCCATGTATCTCACCACTGTCCTGGGAAACCTGCTAATCATTCTCCTTGTTCGACTGGATTCCCATCTCCACACACCCATGTACTTGTTTCTCAGTAATTTGTCCTTCTCTGATCTCTGTTTTTCCTCTGTCACAATACCCAAATTACTTCAGAACATGCAGATCCAGGTACCATCCATATCCTATCCAGGTTGCCTGACACAGCTATATTTCTTTCTGGTTTTTGGAGACATGGAGAGCTTCCTTCTTGTGGTCATGGCCTATGATCGCTATGTGGCCATCTGCTCTCCTTTGCATTATACCAGCATCATGAACACCAAGCTCTGTGCTTCACTAGTGGTACTACTGTGGATGTTGACTACATTACATGCCCTGCTGCATACCCTACTCACAGCTAGATTGTCTTTTTGTGATAAGAATGTGATTCTCCACTTTTTCTGTGACCTACCAGCTCTTCTTAAGTTGTCCTGCTCAGACACTTATGTTAATGAGTTGATGGTATTTATCCTGGGAGGGATCATCACTATTATTCCATCCCTACTCATTGTTATGTCCTATGTAAAGATTTTCTTCTCCATTCTCAAGGTCCTGTCTACCCAGGGCATCCACAAGGTCTTCTCCACCTGTGGATCCCATTTATCTGTGGTGTCTTTGTTCTATGGGACAATAATTGGTCTTTACTTATGTCCATCAGCTAATAACTCTACTATGAAGGAAACTGCCATGGCTATGATGTATACATTGGTGACTCCCATGCTGAACCCCTTCATCTACAGCCTGAGGAACAGAGACATGAAGAGAGCTCTAATAAGAGTTACCTGCAGTAAGAAAATATCCCTGTAATGTGGCCTTTAGGATTGTCATCTAATTTTATGTAATAAATGTGTTGATATTGATATTTTACATCAGATATTGTCCCTCATCATAGGACCTACAAGGAAGAGCATGCTAAATGACTCTAAAATGAATAAAAGAGAAGAGTTTTGGTGGAGTAGTCAAAGTAAGAAAGATTGTCTTTGATATCTAGCTACAACTTCCTCCTTTCCTTGCATAAACAATCCTGGAAATGCATAGTGGATGAGGTACTCTCTAATAAGATCTCTGTTCCTCTTATGTTGCTGTAAAATTGTATGATTTATGTGTTTTATTTATGTGTTCAGCTAAAATTGTGAAGTAATGGATTCATGGCACTGGATAACAATGAAATCTCTTCACTATTTTGCTTCTTCTAGTCATTCCTCCATGTGCTCACATACTGGTTTTGACATTATTTTTTCTCTTAACCTCCCATATGTTTTCCTACCCATACTATATTTTCTGATTAGTCTTGACCCTGAGCAAATTTGTTGGAATCATTTTGTATACTTGTTCTTTGTATAATTTTGTCTTAATTTGGAGTTGGGTAGTAAGGACTATTCAATATACTTCTCTGAGATGAGAAAAAGAAGAAAGAAAATGAGAAGTTGCTAATGTCTCATGTATATTCATATTTTACTTTGTAAAACATTTGTTTCTAATGAATAGCTTTATTTTCTCCTTGTGAAAATATCAAGAAGATAAAGAAGGTTCTGTTTCACAGACTGAAGAATGTGAATTGCAGTGACTTCCCAGCTCATATGGAGGAGCAATGGGTGAGCTCGTATGATATCATAGACCAATTCCACTCTTTTATTTCTGTAGAAATATTTTTACTTCACTTTTAAAAACATTCTTTGCTTCACTATGTCATGAAATAACCTTGTTCTATTTATTTCTTGTCCTTGGTAGGTAATGACACACAAATCTAGTCCTTTATACTTTGACCCCTATATGCTGACCCCTCTTCTACCACATACATCATCTAAATGTGAAGACAATGCTGCCTCTAAGGGCTTCTCATTGCTTAGGGAACATCCCCACTTTAGCCTCTGTGTAATCATCAATAGGAACATACACACCTTCAGCTCTTCTGTTTCCACACAGTCTTCTCTTCATACTTTATCCTGTTTCTTGGATTATGATGTCATCTTTCACCCACCGATCTACTTAACCACTCTTCTACACACACACACACACACACACACACACACACACACACACACACACATTTACAAAAGTGGATAATAGCTCATAGAACTTTGAATTGTACCTTTTTTATTGAATATTGTTCTAAAATAGTAATATAATTTTCATGTAGTTAATATTGCACCTGGTGTTTCCATAGCTAAACTCTGAAATTGTCACTGGATAACAGATTTATAAGCGACATAACAGACAATATGTAAATTAAGTTTGTTTCCTTATCATGAGTGGGTGGGTGGGTGGAGGAACACCTTTGTAGAAGCAGGGGGATGAGGGATGGGATAGGGTGTTTTTGATAGGGTACCAGGAAAGGGGATAACATTTGAAGTATAAATAAAGAAAATATCCAATAAAAAAGACAGAAATAGATTCTATATTCAATATTAATTAAATTATGTTCAATAGCTATAGAATGGAAACAAGAGCTCTGCTGAACAATACAAAAAAAATACCGCAGTGCAAAAAAAAAAGCCTAGAATGTATATATGTTATGTTTAAACATATTCAAAAAATTTAACTGACACATAAAATCAAAAAATTTCATCAACATAATACAGTGTGATGTATATCATATGTAATGTAAAAGATGGACTGTGTGAGAGTAGAAGCAGTTTAAAGAGAAGAGAATGAGGTAAGAATCAAAAAAGGTTAACAGAAGAATAGAACAAAAATGTTAGAAATCAAGCCTGGTGTGATTACCTGCCTGTGATCCTAGAACAAATACAGCTTTGGCAGAAGCATCATTGTAGATCTGAGGTCATATCAGGCTGCACAGTTGACCCTATTAGATCAGCTTCAATGCACAATGAGATCCCTGTGAGGTTATCCTAACTTGCTGCAATGTGTGATCCTGTGAGATCTGCTTTGCAGCACAGTGAGATCCTGTGAGGTCAACCTGAGGTGCATAGTGAGACCCTTTGGGAAATGGAGCTTCCAAACATCAGTGTTGGACCTGTGGAATATTGAGCATAAAGTTATTATATGAATGAAAAATTATTCACCTAGGCATATAGCTACGACAAGTTGTGGGAGTCAAAAATTTGGTTTTGTCTTTATTATGCATGAAAGTAAATTTGTAATGGTCACAAAGCAGAATTAGTAATTGGATGATGATCAAATAAATGAAGTATATTGTACTTATACAATGAAACATTATTCAAGAAGAAAAATGAATGAATTATTGGTGCATGTTCCAACAAGATCACACCTCCTAACATTGCCATTTCCAATGGGTCAAGCCAATATACATGGATGTGTAGAATATGTGTATATATGTGTATGTGTAAGTGCACAGGTAGATATACATGTACATCTTAGATACATAAAAATTATTGACTACACTCTTATTCAGAGACTACATGGGAGTTGACTAAAAATTAAAGACAGAATTAGCTTTTGTGAATGTCATGTGAGTGTATAGTAGCATTTCATGTAATAGATTTCATCATCATATATTATAAGCATGAAGTGCTTTGGTGTTTTTGTTTTAATTATTTTTTTCTTTTTATTGATTTTTCTCTTAGATATTATGTCCTGACTGCTTTTTAACCTTAGTCCCCCTTCCAAACTCTCTCTCCTTACATCTGCTTTCCCCTGGATATATTCCTGATTCACTTCCCCTTAGAAATAGGTGGACTTATCAGGAATATCAATCAAATATAGCATAACAGGCTACAAAAGACATGAAAATATTTTCATATCAAGGCTGGAGGCGGCAACTCAGTAGAAGGAAAAGGGTCCCAAATCAAGACAAAGAAACAGAGTTAGTCCTCTTTCATACTGTTACTAATCCCACAAGAATACCTGCCTTCAACTTGTGAACAGAGCATCAAAGCTCAGGTTCTAAGATCAACAATTAATAAATTGGACCTCATAAAACTGCAAAGTTTTATAAGTCAAAGTACAATGTTAATAGGACAAAATGGCAACCTACAGATTAGACAAGATCTTCATGAACCATACATCACATAGAGGGCTAATGTCTAAAATATACAAACAACTCAAAAGTTAGACTCCAAAAAACCAAATAATCGAATTAAAAATGGGGTTCAGAACTAAACAGAGTATTATCAACAGATGAATCTTGAATGACTGAGGAACATTTAAAGAAATCTTCAAGATCCTTAGTCATCAGAGAAATGAACATCAAAATTACCCTGAGACCAATCAGAATGGCTAAGATCAAAATCTCAATCAACAACACATACTAGTGAGAATGTAGAAAAATGGGAACAATATTCCATTTCTGGTAAGATTACAAAATTATACAACTACTCTGGAAATCTAATTGAATTTTAAATAATGAAGCTCTCACCCTTCATCAAAGGATCCTTTTTATTTCTTTCACTCTTCTCTTTTTCTTTTTGTGCAAAACATAAACAATATTTAAAAGATCTACAATTGGCAAAAACACAGAGAACCCACTGACTGTGGCATTTCCAGTCACAGTTGCTGCATCTACAGTGCAACCACTATGCCTAAGCAAAATCAGACAGAAACTAAAAGAGCCACAGAACCAGCACCATGCTGTAAGACAGTGTCTAGTAGACCTATCAGTGAAGTAGCCCCTATGAACTCTCAACCCCTTGATCTTTTTTAAATACAACAGAAAATGTGTTAGTTTAGAAAATGGCAAAGAATGGCTGATGTGAGAGGGAGAATCAGGTTTTCCAGGGTCGAGGCCTCTGATAGATTATACAATATCAAGTGGTCACCCCTAAACACATGGACATATTAGCAACACTCGATGAACTCACTGTAGTAAGAGAGGAGAGGAGGGAGAACAAGATATATATATGGAGAAAGAGAGAGAGAGAGATAATTACTCTAGATGGATGATATCTTTGATGTGTTTCCCTAGATTCAGGCTGCAAGTATTTTATTGAGTATTCTTGTATCATTGTCATAAGAGAAATCAGTCTGAAATTATCTTTCCTTTTTATTCTTTTAAAAATTGGTTATTTTATTTGTTTCCACTTTAAACTTTATCCCTGTTCCCAGTTTTCCCTCCACAAACAACCTATCCCCTCCCCATCCCCCCTGGTTCTATGAGGGCACCCACTCCTACCTCACTGCCCTAGCTTTCTCCTAATCTGGGATATTGAGCCTCCACAGGACCAAGGGACTCCCTGTGGGAACAAATGGCGCAGTAGAGAGAAGCCCCACATGTTCATCCCGGGCGCTGCAGCTCTTGGTGGGATGGAGCACATAGGGCAGTGGACGCGTGTCTTCCCACACAGTCCGACAGTCAGGTCAGGCTGTGGGAAGCCTTTGTGGAGACCTACCCATGGGTGTAGAGGGGACCATTCCCGAGGAATGCACAGCAGCCATCTCAGTGGGTTCTCTAGGCCGGGGCACCACAGGCACTGCTGGGTGCTGCAGACAGACTAGCTGGAGTGCAGCTGGGGTTCCCACCCAGACAGGATGGTGGCTTGGGTGCCAACTAGCTGCTTTGACTTGGGTGAATGTGTGCCATATGGAAGTTCTGAGATGCCCCAGCAGAAGATTAGACGCGGCTCCTTAATCGAAGGCCAGATCTTTTGCTTCCCATAGCAGGTCAAGACAGTGGCAGTCCATAATTCTAAGGTATTTATTGACATTGTGATGAGTGGCATGGAGGAAATCGTACCCCCCCCCCCAATCTCTGGAATGGGAAAGGCAGATAGAGTAACTGGGAAGGGGCATGGCTAAGTCTCTAGGTGTCTCATTAACCTGGGGATGGCTTGGGGCTGCGTGGCCATGCCTCTACCTGAGGAGGGGTGGGTTAGGGGTCGGACAACAGGTCCTACGTGACAGACCTTACAGGACAGACCTCTCTACAGGAGGCTGTGGGGGGTTGTACTTGACAGGAGCCAAAAGGTCTCTCAGGAGCATTGGCAAAATGCTTTCCGGTCCCTTGTGGGTTGCCCCACTAGGTCGCCCAGGAGTTTAGCCTGTGCTCAACCAGGTGTCAGACTGCCTGTCACAGACCAATGCCCCACAACTCCCCTCCCATTGATGCTAGATAAGGCAATCTTCTGCTACATGTGCAGCTGTAGCCATGGGTCCTTTCATGTGTACTCCTTTGTTGGTGGTTTAGTCCCTGGGAGCTCTGGTGGATCTGGTTGGTTGATATTGTTGTACTTTCCATGGGGTTGCAAACCCCTTCAGCTCCTTCAGTCCTTTCTCTAATTCCTCTGTTGGGGACCCCATGCTCAGTCTGAAGATTGGCTGCATGCATCTGCATCCTTATCAGTCAGGCTCTGGCAGAGCCTCTAGGGGGACAGCTATACCTGGTTCCTGTCAGCAAGTGCTTCTTGGCATCAGCAATAATGTCTGGGTTTGGTGTCTGCAGGTGGGATGGATCCCTAGGTGGTATTGTTGCTTCTTTGTGTGGTTTAAGTATCAGGGTGACTGTGGCCTCATATAACGAGTTTGGCAGTTTTCTTTCTGTTTCTAGTTTGAGGACTGTTGGTATTAACTTTTCCTTGAAAATCTGGTAGAACTCTGCACTACAACAATCTGGTCTTGGACTATTTAGGTTGGGAGACTTTTAATGACTGCTTCTATTTCTTTACCGGTTATTGGACTGTGTAAATAGTTACCTGATCTTGGTTTAACTTTGGTAAGTGGTATCTGTCTAGAAAGTTGTCCATTTCTTTAAGATTTTCCCTTTTTTTGGAGTATAAGTTTTTGAAGTAAGACCTAATGATTCTTCAAATTTCCTCAGTATCAGTTGTATGTTTCCCTTTTCATTACTAAAATTGTTTAGTTGTGTACTGCCTTTCTGTCTCTCGGTTAGTTTGTCTAAAGATTTGTCTATCTTGTTGATTTTCTCAAAGAACCAGTGTTTGGTTTTGTTGATTCTTTGTATTGTTTTATTTCTTCCTAACTGATTGATTCAAGCCCTGATTTTGATTATTTCCTTCCTTCTACTCCTCTTTGATGTGCTCGCTTTTTTTCTTGAGCTTTCAGGTGTATTTTTAAATTGCTGGTACTAGAATTTTCTAATTTCTTTGGGAAGGCATTTAGTGCTATGAACTTTCCTTTCAGCAGTGCTTTCATTTGGTGCCATAAATTTGGATGTGCTGTGTCTTCATTTTCATTGAATTTTAAAAAGTCTTTAATTTCTTTATTTCTTCCCTGACAAAGTTATCATTGAATAGAGAGTTGTTCAATTTCCAGGTGTGTAGGCTTTTGTGCTTCTGTTTTTGTTAATGTTCAGCTATAATTCATGTTGGTCTGATATGATACAAGGCATCATTTCACTTTTCTGTATCTGTTGAGGCTTGCTTTGTGACCAAGTATTCGGTCAATTTTGGAGAAGGATACATTCTTTTGTCTTTGGGTGAAATATTCTATAGTTGTCTTTTAGATCCATTTGATTAATAATGTCTGTTATGGTAAGTTTCCTTATTTATCTATTTGTTTGTCTTTCTTTTTCTGGATGTCCTTTCAGTTGGTGAAAGTGGGGTGTTGACATTCTCTACTATTAATGTGTAGGTATTATGTGCAATTTAACCTTTGAATTGTTTCTTTTACAAATGTGAGTGCCTTTGCATTTGGGACATAGATAATCAGAATTGAGATTTAACTTGGTAGATTCTTCCTTTGATGAGTATGATGTGACCTTCCCTGTCTAATTAATTTTGGTTGATAAATCAATTTTATTAGATACTAGAATAGCTACTCCAGTTTCTTGGGTCTGTTTGCTTGGAAAACATTTTTTCCAGCCCTTTACTCTGAGGTAATATCTATCTTTACTGCTGTGGTGTTTTTCATGTATGCAGCAGAATGATAGATAATGTTTTTGCATCAATTATTCTAGCCTGTGTCAGGCTACTTCCTGTAGCCAGGCAGGAACCCCTGTGGGATAATAGAAACACCAACCCACCCATAAAACTTTCAGCCCAACATTTATCCTGTCTGCAAAAAAAGGTAGGCACAGGGGATAGAGCAGAGGCTGAGGGAATGGCCAACCAATAACTAGTCCAACTTGAGACCCCTTCCACAAGCAAGCATCAATCCGTATTACTTTTTTTGATACTCTCTTATGTTTGCAGACAGGAGCAAGTCATCTTTTTTGAGAGGCTTCACCTGGCACTTGACTCAGGAAGATACATATACCCATAGCAAAACAGTAGATGTAGCTTGGGGACTGTTATGGAAGAATAGGAGGAAGTATTGTGGGCCTGAATGGGATAGGAACTCCACAGGAAGACCAACAGGGTAAACTAACCTGGACCCTTGGGGCTTTCAGAGTCTGAACCACTGTCCAAAGAATGTATATAGACAGGGCCTAGACTTCCCAGCACATATCTGACAATATGTAACTTGGTCTTCTGAACAACTGGGATGGGAGCTATCCCAAAATCTGTTGCCTGTTTATGGGATATATTCTTTTATCTGGGCTGCCTTGTCTAGACTCAATGGGAGAGAAAGTGCCTAGCCTCACAGCGACTTATAGAGCCAGGGTGGGGTGATATACAAGGGCCCCCACCTGCTCAGAGGAAACAGGGAGGTGGGGATGAGGGAAGGATTGTGGGAGGGGTGACCAGGTAGAGGTGACCAGTAGGGGGACAGTGAGTGAGATGTAAAGTGAATAAGTAAAATAATTAAAGTAAATTAAAATAGATAAAAGAAAAAATAATAAAGAAAATTCAGTAATGAATTTGAAGGAGAGTTAGGGAGACATGGGGAAGTTAGAGAGATTGACAGAGAGAAAGGGTTTTAAAATAGCACTCATGTATAAAATTTTCTAGAAAAATCAAGTTAAAACAAAAGTATAAACAATGAAGTCAAAGACCTCTATCACAAAATCTTTAGACAGAAAATTGACATGAGAAGATGAAAAGCTCTCCCATGCTTATAAGCTGAAAGAATTAACATTGTGAAATTGGATGTCTCAAAGAAAACAATATACTGATTCAATGCAATCTCTGCTAAATTTGCTGACACTTTTGACTGAAATGGAAAAACAGTTAACATTTATATGGAAATAGAAAAGTACTTGGATAACCAAACAAATCAGTGAATCATTCAACATAATAAAAAATACAATTGCTGATATTATGATACCTGATTCCCTGTTATATTTCAGAGTCATGACAGCAATAACAGCATCAATAGAAAAGAACAAAGATCCAGGTATAAACCTCTGATGCTACCTCCACATAATATTTGACAATGATTACAAATGTTCTCACCAGAGAGAGAAAAGCCTCTAACAAATGGTGCTGAGACACTGGATGTCTACATATTGAAGAATGAAACAAACTCCCATTTCTCAATTTGGACACAATTCAACTCCACATGGATCAAAGGCTTAAAGAGTAGTACTGAAATTCTGTAAGCATTCCACTGAGGAATATGCAGGAGAAACTATTCAAGAGATGAAAACAGCTAAGGACCTGAAGGGGACCATAGTTGCTCAGTAACTCATGACAACAACCAAACAACAAGATTTCTATAATAATAATAATAATAATAATAATAATAATAATAATAATAATAGGTCTAGCACACCAAAAAAGAGTTACCTGAGGGAAATGACAATCTTCAGTGTGTGAAGATGTGGTTCCTGTTTCAGCCTCTCCTTGTGGGGTGTCTGGGTGCCCCAGGTACACCAGCTCAGAGAGAAAAGGATAAAATCTGGAAAGCATAAGGTCTGCAGTTTACCTCATCCCTCTGAGTCATTAGATATTTATTTATACCAGACCAAAGAGGGTGAATAGGAGCCTGGGACAAGTAGGCTCCAGGGTTCAAGTTCTACTGATAGGAAAGCTAGCAGTGTTACAGGTCTTAGCAAAGGAAAAAGTAGGTTGGAGCAGCTGATAAGGGGCAGGTGGCTGGGGTCTTGGTATCAGGCAGCTCTTGTGGCAGTGATGTCAGGAGCCCTCTGAAGTGAGTCTCTGCAAGTGACAGGAGCCTCACCAGACAGGCTGGTCCAAGGTCCTAGATGAGTGTTTGGGGTAGAGAGCCTTCCTCCAAGAGTTATAGCTCAGTAAAAACAGTCAATCTCAGATAATCCTTGGGCAAATGACTTGTACACTTTATTTCATGTGGACAGAGCCTGTAAGGAACTTACGGAGTGGGATGAGATTTTGGGGGGTAAACACATACTATTGGCTGAGGCTAAGAGGCTTATGTTGCTCTATTAGTACAGGAAAGAATTCATGGTGTTGGGCTATCTGACTCGTTATCACTTAATTGGGGGGCCTAGTTAAGTACCACAAAGCAGGCAAGGAAACAGGGAGGGAATTAGCTTTACTGATGCTGGTCTTACATTGTGAGATTTCTGGATGTCCAGGGTTTGAGCATACTCCACCTCACCAGTATCATGCCCATTCTTCTGTTAGAATGGCCCATGAGACTTTCATGAGGAAATCATTGGTAGGTACACATCTGACAGAAGGTTGGTATCCAGAATATTCAAAGGATGAGGAGGAGGAGGAGGAGGAGGAGGAGGAGGAGGAGGAGGAGGAGGGCAAGAAAAACAACAACAAACTTGAAAAACAAGAAAACAAGACAACCAATAAAATCAGACAAAAGGAACTACATGGAGAGTTATTTAAACAAGACATGCAAATGGCCAATACATACTTTTTCAAGTATTCAGCATACATCCCTCACCACCAGAGCAATAAAAATAAAAACTAACTTGAGAATTCATTCCACTCTAGTAAAAAAGGCCATTACCAAGAAAAGAAATGTCAGCAAATGTTAGAAAGAGGTCTTATTCCCTGTTGACCAAAGTGTAAACAGTTACATACAGGCGGTACATATTTTAGTATGAGCATATATATGATTGTTTTATATTTTTACATTTCAAATGTTATCTCCTATCCCCCTTTACAGTTTTCCCTCTGCAAATCCCCTATCCCATTCTCCCTCCCTCTTCTTCTATGGGGGAGCTCAGCCACTCACTCACTCTAGCATTCCCCTGTGCTGGGGGGCATGGAGACTCCACAGGATCAAGGACTCCCCTCCAATTGAGGCTAGATAAAGCAATCCTCTGCTACATGTGCAGCTGTAGCCATGGATCCCTCTACGTGTACTCTGGTTTGTGATTTAGATCTGGGAGCTTTCAGGGTCTGGTTGGTTGATAATGTTGCTCTTCCTATGGGGTGGTAAACCCCATCAGCTCCTACAGTCCTTCTTTTAACTTCTCCATTGGGGTCCCCATGATCAGTCCAACAGTTGGCTCTTCAACTCAGAGCATCTGCATTTGTCTTGATCAGACTTTGACAGAGCCTTTCAGGGGATAGCCAAACCAGGCTCACTCCTGTCAGCAATCACTTCTTGGCATCAGCTGCAGTGTCTGGGTTTGGTGTCAGCAGATGGGATGTATCCCTAGGTGTGGCAGTCTCTGGATGGCCTTTTCTTCAGTCTCTGCTCCACTCTTTGTCCCTGAATTTCCTTTAGACAGAAGCAATTTTGGATTAATATTTTAGAGATGAGTAGGTGGCCCCATCCCTCAACCACAGCCATGCCTAACCTATGGATATGGTCTCTACAAGTTCTCTCTCCCCTTTGTTGGGTATTTCAGCTAATGTCATCCCTTTGGTTCCTGGGGGCCTCTTGAGTCCCTGGCATCTGGGACTTTCTAGTGGCTACCCCCAGTTCCCCATCCCCCACTGCTACACACCTCACTTTCCTGACCCTCTGTAATTCTCTTCCTTCTCCTCCCACATCTGACCCTGCTCCTCCTTTTGCCCTCCCACTCATTTCTCCCTTTCTGGTCCCTGCCTCCCTTTACTTCCTGTGATTAGTGATTATTTTGTTCCCCCTTCTAAGTAGGAGTGAAGCATCCACACTTTGGTCTTCCTTCTTCTTGAGCTGTATATGGTCTGTGAGTTGTATTGTGGGCATTCTGAGCTTTTTCCTAATATCCACTTATCAGTGAGTACATATCATGTGTGTCCTTTAGGGACTAGGTTACCTCACTCAGGATGATATTTTCAAGTTCCATCCATTTGCCTGTGAATTTCATGAAGCCATTTTTTTTTAATGGCTGAGTAGCACTCCATTGTGAAAATGTACCACAATTTTTTGTATCCATTCTTCTGTTGAGGGACATCTGGGTTGTTTCCAACTTCTGGATATAATAAATTAGGCTGCTTTGAACATAGTGAACCTTGTGTCCTTATTATATGTAGGAATATCTTTTGGATATCCCACAAGCAATGGAAGAATATTCCTCTTTCTCCACATCCTCACCAGCATCTGCTGTCACCTGAGTTTTTTTGATCTTAGCCATTGAGACTAGTGTGAGGTGCAATCTCAGCATCTTTTTGATTTGCAATTCTCTGATGACCAAGAATGTTGAACACTTCTTTAGGTGCGTCTCAGACATTCAAGTTTCCTCAGTTGAGAATTCTTTCTTTAGCTCAATATCTCATTTTTAATAGGGTTATTTGGTTCTCTGGACTCTAACTTGGTGAATTATTTGTGTATATTGATATTATCCTGCTATCGGATAAGGGCTAGTAAAGATCTTTCCCA
Source organism: Rhynchomys soricoides (assembly GCA_019843965.1). Lineage (NCBI taxonomy): Eukaryota > Metazoa > Chordata > Mammalia > Rodentia > Muridae > Rhynchomys > Rhynchomys soricoides. The sequence goes on from JADRCH010000059.1 coordinate 8,702,795, forward strand.
GTCTGTAGGTTGCCCTTTTGTTCTGTTGACAGTATACTTTGCCTTACAGAAGTTTTTCATTTTATGAGATGCCATTTGTTAATTGGTGATCTTAGAGCCTGAGCCATTTAGGTTCTGTTCAGGAAATTTTCCTTTGTGCCAATGTGTTTGAGGCTCTTTCCCACTTTCTCTTCTGTTAGATTCAGTGTATCTGGTTTTATGTGGAGGTTCTTGGTCCACTTGGACTTGATCTTTGTACAAGGAGATAAGAATGGATCAATTTGTATTCTTCTACATGCCAACTGCCACTTGAGCCAGCACCACTTGTTGAATATGCTGTCATTTTCCACTGGATGGTTTTGGCTTCTTTGTCAAAGATCAGGTTACCATAGGTATGTGGATTTAATTCTATGTTTTCAATTCTATTACATTGATCAACCTGTCTTGTCTCTGTACCAATACCATGCTGGTTTTGTCACTATTGCTCTGTAGTACAGCTTGAAGTCAGGGATGACCATTCCCCCTGAAGTTCTCTTATTGTTGAGAATAGTTCTTGCTATCCTAGATTTTTGTTTGTTTGTACATTGTTGTTATTCCAGATGAATTTGGGAATTGCTCTTTCTATCTCTGTGAAGAATTGAGTTGGAATTTTGATGGGGATTGCATTGAATCTGTAGATTGCTTTTGGTAAGTTGGCCATTTTTAATATGTTAATCCTGCTGGTCCATGAGCATGGGAGATCTTTCTTAATAAAATCCAAAATAGAATTACTACATTATCTTGTATTCCACAAGATATGCTCTAAGTACTCACATCTTCTCCAGTACTACTTGCATGCCAATGTTTACTGATGCTATATGTACTGTTGAAAGGAAAGTGATTCATCTTAGATGCCTAAAGATCATTGATGAAAAGTGAAAATATGTACCTATGTACATGGCATTAATCCAGGAACAAAAGTTGTATTGTACATGTATCTACTGAGTCAACTACCTAGTGGTTGGCAAAGCTATGGAGCTTGGAGAAGAACATGTACCCATCATGTCACTAAGGTAGCATAATTCAAATCACTGAAATGAAAGAACTTTTTGTTTTCATTCTGAATGCATAAGACCTTTTGCCTTTATATGTGTAAATAGTGCAACACATAGATTAACACTGTCCAAAGAGACCAAAAGAGTGCGTTGGATTTCCAAGAATTGAGTTTTAAATGTTTATTAGCTGCCCCATTAGTGATGCAAAAGGAATCTGGACTATCAAGTACTCTTAAGCACTGAGCCATGTCTCTAGCTCCATTAATAATCTTTACATATCTGTATTCATGTGTGATTGTATATAAAAGAAAGGAGTAAAAATGGCTCATGAGAAGAGAAAATGGAGGCCTTTAGGGAGACATGTATAAGGATAACAGAATCCAAATGGTTTGAAAGTGTAAGTGTAAATACCAAATTCCAGCAGGTTTAATGCAGAAATGGGGAGCAGAACACTGGGGTAAAAAAGGTGTTTCATAGATGGCTAACAAACTAAGTGTAAATAAAAATTCCCTAAAGATGTGAACTACCTTGTAGGCTAATATAAATAAGAATAAAATTCATTAAAATTAAGCTAAAAATCAAAATGACAATAAGCTCTTTTAATGTATAATTACTATATGACTAGGTATGTACAAACAATGATTCAAACAAATGGTTCTGCTGCTTGTCTTTGTCCCTAAGTGGAAAGAACCATCAACAAATTATTGTGCAAATATCCATGATATATCTGTATAATGACATATTATTCAACAAAAAAGACAATCATTGCCATATAGGACTCTACAGACATACCCTAAAACATGCTAATATAAAGATGAAAGCCATGAAGTGAGATGGAAGTTTCTGGTTTCTTTGGAGACTCGGTTGTGTTAAGTGATGTTTTTCTGGAAATTGTCATCTGAAAGGATTTTGATGAAGCAGACATATGGGAGGATATTTTGTAGATAACAGACATATGTTTTTGGGTTTTGTTGTTTTTGTTGTTTTGGGGACGGCCTGAAAAAAAAGGCTTGTGATACTAGAGCAGACGCTTGAGAGAACATGAGATGTTGGAAAGGGTATAAATATAACTCAACAGGCAGTGGATGCTGCTGTGTGGTATTGGTATGATGTATCATTCTTTGCTGGTCATTATTGGCTTTGCTGATGTTGTTCTTTGCTGAGGACACTGTGTGGTGCTGGCATATCATCATTCTTTGCTGGCAATCATTCAGCATAACTTTATAGGGAGAAATACACCAAAGAAACTGCTGTGTTGTTCTGGCAGCTTCTTGCAGCTTCTGTGAACTCAGCCAATTGGCAGAGCCTTGGAGTTTTCTTCTGGATCAACCGGCTGATGCTGATTCTTGAATGGTTTTGTGATTACATTGAACTGTCACTGCTGATTAGTATGGACTGAACTTCTGATATCCTGACAAGCCAGATTATATTTGCTCCAAAGTACTATACCTAAACAGGTTTACATCCTCCTTTGCTTTATTAACCTATTTTCCACTACCTCTGGCGGGTAGTGTGCTAGAGGGGAGGTTAAAGCTTTTGAGAACCCTTATAAAAAGTATGTTTTGAAAAATATAAGCCTACAATGAAGAGCTTGTAGTCAAGTGAAATATCAAGAATAGGAAAATCTGTAAGAGCACAAAGTAGCATGGAATTTCCTGTGCATGGTTGGAGGTGACAATATGTGTGAATGAACACAGGAATCCTTTGAGAGGTTATGGGCTTGAAGCTGTAATGCAAACTCTTTGAATGACATTGAAAATTCTAAAGTTATTTAGTTATACTTATGTAAGTGAAGAACACACTGTTTTGGAATGACCCAGTTGGAATTTGAGTCTACCATCCAATCACTTTTGTTTCTCATGTAAACCAAAAATCAGAGTAGATGACATCATTCTTCTTAGGGTAATTAAAACCAATTGATTGGTAAGCAAAATTTGGTTGTTCTATACAACTTGTGCAGCCAGCACTGTGTCCAATGATCTAAACACATTCAATATCCACATTTACAAACAAAATTAATAAACAAAAATAATTTAAAAGAAAAGCTATTCATCTCTAAAATCCCAAATAAAGGTTAGATCAATAAAGACCAATATTACTTGGGCACTGAATGTGTTTCAATGTAATGTACAGAACTTTATACAACCAATGTCTGCCAAGTTTAGAAAGTGATAATGAAAGAAGGAATTACAAATGTTATCTATGGTTTTGTGATCAATATTGAACACATACAATATGGAATTGTAAAGTAATCTCACATATATGGTGAGGGATTGGATAATGGTGGCAAGAGGTATAATTAAAGTTTTCATAGAGAGATATAAAGGCAAAATGTTTAAACAGGCATGGGAACACGGACTGCTTTTCTATCAGGTTGAGGAAGCCTTGAGCTTGTCATCTGCTTGCCATATAACTGTCCTTTACACAGATTGGCATACTTAAGTAGTTTGGTGATGAAGTTTATATTTTTCAAGAAAGTTGTATGTCTGCCCCAAGTCCTATTGCAGGTAGTCAGTCATGTTGAATTTAGATGCTGTCTTTGGATGCTTCCCAGTGTGTGGGGTTTACTATGGTCTCATTGTACTGTTAGATAGGCTGGAAAGATGTCTCAGCAGTTAAAGGCTAGGCTCACATTCAAAATTATAAAAATTACTGATGTTGTCTTGTAAAAGTTTTTGTTGTGTGAAACATTGTGAGTCATTAATAATCATAAAATTGTGATAATGTGGGGTGTTTCACAGTTACACTTTTCCCTTTGCCCTCTAAGTGGGTTCCAGTCAATAGAAGCCATGTAGGTTACCTGAACATGGAATGCAAATGCATCTTTTCATGCCTTTTGGATTTGTTGTTCTTACAATTTATGTATTAGTTTCACTTGTTGTTGTTATTTAAATTCTACATTCTATTAAGTGTAGCAAGTAGTGATCTGTGACCAAAATTGGTCTTCACTAGAGATCTCTGGGGTAAATTGGCCTAAGAAAGGTGCTGGGTAGTTATTATGTCTTTAATGAATTATATAGGTTCTGGACTCCTCTGGGATGTAGGGCACCTAAGGCCTAGGGATAACATCAAGGTGAGGTAGCACAAATAGGTGATGAGTACAGAGGTTGCTATTTCCTGTGTCTGCAAATGAAATGAATGTGATCAGCATCATGAACCAGATACTGACTCAGCTTCAGCAGAACTGAATATAGTCAGGAAAATAAGCTGGTATATTGCTGTCAATTCGAATTCATGTTATTCATGACAGTTTCCCAGGTATGATAACTTACTTGTTTTCTCTATCACCCAAGAATACAAACTGTGCTAGTTTTTGTTTCTTATTCATCATGTAGCCAATTCATATTGATACATTCATTCCAATTACTCATTATGTCTTTTTTTCCTCTGTATAGCATAACATTTCAACACCTGAACAGCCCTGTGGGTAGAGTTCAGTGCTGTAGTACTGAAGGGTTATTTAGTATACTTTCACCTGTGGGGATCTTAAATTCTGATCTATATTTTCCTTAAAATTATGATTACTTTTATGGATTCATGTTCATAAATCTTTTTTTTTTACTGGTAATGTATGTGATTGGTCCTAAGTGCAGTCCATCAAGAATGACATTGATATCATTTAGGTGTTCATTAATTGTACAGTGAAATGTACTCACCAAATTCAGTGCTTCTGGAGATTCCGAACTTATATTCAGTTGTACCAAATGTTTAAAACATAACCCTTGTCTCTTGCATGTGCTGTTTTATTTGAGAACTGCAGAATTAACATCTAAAGAAAGTTCTACAGTCCACTGACACATCAGTTGTAATAGTTGTTTGTGATTTCTCTGGTTCTGATCTTTCAAAATTTGCCTCCATAAAATAGTTACTATTCAACTTCAGGGAAGGAGAAACTTGGGCATTGTGCCACCTTCTTGCCTTCCCAGTGTGAGGCAGGAGTGCTATATGTTTAAGGCCAGTCTGGGATATAGATAGATAGATAGATAGATAGATAGATAGATAATCATCTTAAATGCTGCATGATTTTTTTCCTACATGGTTTCCTGTTTGTAAAGCTACTCCACAAGATCTAAGGGTGTAAACTCTGAAGTCAGCTGCATTAAGCAGGTCAGTTTGTGAAGGTGCAAGTTGTCAGACTAGGGTATATTAATCAGAAAAGTTTCTTAGATCACTTGAAGTTTCTCCTGTTTTGTCAGCTTTAAGAGATGCAATAAAATCATTAGCCAGGATTGTCCATAATTATAGAATGGTGTGTGTGTGTGTGTGTGTGTGTGTGTGTGTCTGTGTGTACATGCATGTGTGCTGTCTGTCTCTGTCTCATTCTCTCTCTCTCTCTCTCTCTCTCTCTCTCTCTCTCTCTCTCTCTGTGTGTTTGTACCCAGGCATATCACTAATATACAATATACAGACTGCTAAGGACTAGAGACTGATAAGAGGAACATTTGAGGACTAGAATATTGGTGTCCCTGATAAGAGTGGACATTTTCTAATTAGAATAGTGTCTAAGGCAGAAGATATAACAATTTTCTACACTTAAATATCCGTTGCCCCTAATTCTTCAAGTGAATGCATGAAGCTCACCATGTGATGAAGTGTTAGTTACATTAGTCAAAGTCTAGAGATTTTAATGACATTTAGAGATTATCTGCATAGCAATCTGTATTTCTACCAAATCAGCATCAGTGTTTAATCCACTTGATGTATAAATTTACCATCATATACAGTATAGACATTGAGGAATAACTCAAGTGAATATTCCAAAGTATTTTTTTATAATTCATAAAATGTTTCATTCTATCTGTGTTCTACACAAATACTTATGATATTCTGTGGATTAAAACATCTGTATATTATTTGTAGTCACCAATATTACTAATATTGCAAATGATTAATGCTAACACTGCAGAAGTACAACATTAGATCTCTGCCAAACAGTACAGAGTTTAAAATTTATTTCTAAGTATTCAAGAGTTTCTATTTAAATGGGAATGTTTCTACATTTGAAGTTAAAGCAATCTGTATTAGTTTGAGTAGCAGGTAAGAAACATTCACTGGCCAAATTTATGTATCATGACTGGTGTAGGCCGTAGTTGCAGATTAAGAATGAGTGAAAATAACCAAATGAAATGAAGGCATATATGACTTTTCCTGTATATAGTTCACTGTTGATGGAAGGATAGCTTAAATCAGAATCAAAATATTAATCGTTCAGCATATGTATAGGTTGTTAAGGAACATGGCTGAATGTCTCACTTAGTATAAAGTGACAAAATAAATTTAGTTGAATACATGATAAGCAGAAAGCCTGACATAGGAGTGAGGAGGAACCAGATGAAGGAAAAACAGAATGGAGGAAGTGAGAGCAAGAAAAGGAGAGAGGAGCAACTCTAAAATATGGGACATGAAGTTATTTACCACAGCAATGAATGATGAGAGAAAAGCATATGGGACCATGGGGTATATATGACTGGCACCTGTGAGATAATGAATCATCTTTTTGTGCCTGATAGGAACTTTATCCTTATCCTCAGAGCAACAGTGGTAATCTTAAAAAAATGAATAAGAAAGATGTGAAGGAACTCGTCTGTTTGAATGCTATAGTGTAAATGAAGCATGATGAAGGAGAAGAGTCAGAAGATATGAGTCTTGGACATGAACTGAGTCTGCTTTTGTATTCCAGAAAGTTAATATATAGTCCTCATATATTAGTATAATCTCACAGAGAGGAATGAATAACATAGCAGAAGAATGGAAGAGAGTCTCTGGATAATACATGATCGCAGTTTAATATAAGGAAAAATGAATGGTATGAAATTCACATAGATCTGACTCAAACTTGATTTTCTTTTGTTTATACTAAGGTAGTCTGGAGAGAGAGGGAAATAAAGAATTCTTTTGGAAAAGATACAGTGAGGACATGAATTTCACTTGGGGATTTGGGTCTTCTGATATCTATCATATATGCCATGAACAGAAGATGATTTGTTAACAGTGGACCAGAAAGCTGTATGTTGCAGGGAAATGCAAGTCAGAGTTTGTAATGGAAACATAACATACTTGAGCATGTGAAATTTTCTTGAAATTTATATAAAACTGAGACAATAAAGTTTATACAAATTCTTTAATAACTTCAATATACAAAATAACATAGAACAAATTACAAATGAACAAACTAGTTACCCAGGATGAGCAGAAAGTTGGAGAAAAAAGCATTAGCATCTTAGTAGAAATGGCATAGAACTTTCTAGAAAACAATGACAGATAGAAAACTATAAAAGATAAGATGATAAAAATCATTAATTGTTTTTAATGTTTATAGACATTAGGATTTTTGAGATTATTATCACTATGATGACTCTCACAATGATTTTTGTAGAATTTATATCTTAGATGTATATTTATTTTAAAATTTAAGAGATATTGACATTTTCTCATTAGGATACTGGAGAAGAAAAATGATAATGAAAAACCAAACTGTCATCACCCAGTTCCTCCTCCTGGGCCTGCCCATCCCACCAGAACACCAGTACCTTTTCTATGCCTTGTTCCTGGCCATGTACCTTACAACCATCCTAGGAAACCTGCTAATCATTGTCCTTGTTCAACTGGACTCTCATCTCCATACACCAATGTACTTGTTTCTCAGCAACTTGTCCTTCTCTGATCTCTGCTTTTCCTCTGTCACAATGCCCAAATTGCTGCAGAATATGCAGAGCCAGGACTCATCCATCTCCTATAGAGGTTGCCTGGCACAAATATTCTTCTTTATGGTTTTTGGAGACATGGAGAGCTTCCTTCTTGTGGCTATGGCCTATGACCGCTATGTGGCCATCTGCTTCCCTCTGCATTACACCAGGATCATGAGTCCCAAACTTTGTACTTGTCTAACACTGCTATTGTGGATGCTAACAACATCCCATGCCATGATGCACACCCTACTTGCAGCAAGACTGTCTTTTTGTGAGAACAATGTGGTCCTCAACTTTTTCTGTGACCTATTTGTTCTCCTAAAGCTGGCCTGCTCAGACACTTATATTAATGAGTTGATGATATTTATCATGAGTACACTCCTCATTATTATTCCATTCTTCCTCATTATTATGTCCTATGCAAGGATCATCTCCTCCATTCTTAAGGTTCCATCTACCCAAGGCATCTCCAAGGTTTTCTCCACCTGTGGTTCCCATCTGTCTGTAGTATCACTGTTTTATGGGACAATTATTGGACTCTACTTATGTCCAGCAGGTAATAATTCCACTGTAAAAGAAACTGTGATGGCCATGATGTACACAGTGGTGACTCCCATGCTGAACCCCTTTATCTACAGCCTGAGGAATAGAGACATGAAGAGAGCTCTAATAAGAGTTATCTGTAGTAAGAAAATATATCTATAACAGTAGCACTTTGGGATTTTACCTAATTTTATGCAATAAATATATTGATGTTAATATTTTATATCAGATATTGTTCCTCATTATCAACCTACAAGGAAGGTTATGCTAAATGACCTAACAATATATAAAAGAGAAGAGTTTTGGTGGAGTAGTCAAAGTAAGAAAGACTGTTTTTGATATCTGTCTACAACTTCCTCTTTACCTTGCATAAAGAACCCTGAAAATGCCTAGTGAATGAGGTACTGTGTTATGATTTCTGTTCTCCTTAAGTTACTGTAAATTATTATCATTTTACCCTGTCTTTCATGTTTACTGATGTTTCAGTTAAAATCATTTAAGTAATGGATTTATTACACTGAATATCAATGAAATGTCTCCACCTCTCAACTTCCTTCTAAGGTTTCCCCATACTGATTTCAACATATTTTATATTCTCTTAGTTCTTTTAATTCTTTTTCAATTCATGTTATTCTTTGTAACTAGCTTTGACTCTGAAAAAAATCTGGGGGAATTGTTTGTATAATAATGTCTCTTTTTAATTTTATGCTAATATTTGAAATTGATTATTAACCAGGCACTTTGCCATTTAATTTACTTCTCTATGATAAGGGAAAGAGGAAATCTAGAAGCTCATAATGCCTCATGTATATTCATATTTTACTTAGTAAGCAATCCATTTATAATGGATGGTTTTGTTTACCCTTGGGACAATCTAAAGGTGAAAGGTAAGATTCTGTTTTACTGAAGTATGTGAACTACAGTGACTTTTCATCCCACATGGAGGGGCAATGGATGAGTTTGTATGAGATCATACACAAATTCCACTCTTCTGTATTGTCCATTTATTTCCTCAGTTGTCTTTGGCAGGTGTTGACACAAAAACCCAGTCCTGTATACTCTACTGATCCCTGAGCCCCAAAACCCATACAACATCTCCATTTGAAGCTAATCCTGCCTCTAGTAATTCTACTACTTGGAAAACCTCTACACTTGAGTCTCTCTGTGATCTTCAATAGGAACATGCACATCTTAAGCTCTTTCTGTTCCTACACAGTCTTGTTTTTTCATTTACCTTGTTTTTTTTCAATTATGATATCTTCTACCACCCAGTGTTCTATGTAAGCAGTTCTAGACACACACACACACACACACACACACATTTATATTTACAAAAGTGAATAATAGCATATAGAACTTTGAATTGTTCCTTTTTATTGAATATTGTTTAAAGATATTTATTGTTATTGTATTATTATTATTATTATTATTATTATTATTATTATTATTATTATCATCCCCATGTAGTTGAGGTAGCATTAGCTGTTTTCATTGCTGAATTCCGAAATCCCATTGTCATGGTATAATAGAATTATCAGGGACAAAACAGACAATATGTAAATTAAGCCACTTTCATTCTTATGTGCAAGACAATGTTTAAAAGACAGAAATGATTCTATATTAAATATCTATGACATTAGTTGTAACAGCTATAGGACAGAAGCAAAATCTTTGCTGAGCAATATAAAGCAATGCCATCATGTGAAAATATAGCCTAGAACGTACATGTCTTTAAACTGCTTTTAGAACTTTTAACTGATACGGATACCACATGTAATGTAGAAGATGGACTATGTCAGAGTGGAGGTGGTTTATGGAGAAGAGAGAAGGGGGAAAAAGAGAGGTTAACTGAAGAACTGAAAAATAGAAATCAAGCCAGGTGTGATTGATCATGCCTGAGATCTTAGCACTCATGAGGCTCAGGCAGACACATCAGTGTAAATATTAAGGCACCAATGCTGCCCAGTGAAACCCTGTGAGGTCAGCATATCTGTGTAGTGAGACCTGTGAGTTTGGCCTGAGATGCACAGTGAGATAATGCAGAAGAAATGTGACTAGCTCTGCTCAATCAGTCAACAGGGTCTCAAGGGAGGGATGAAAGAACAAAAGACAATTAGACAACACTGGAGCATGACTCCAGTAAATACTGAAGCAAGTTTATTTTTTCCAAAGCTGCTTTTATACCATTCTAAGTACATGCAAAGAATAGGATCAAGGAACAAACAAGACATAAACAAAAGTCCCATGGCAACTGTTCCTAGGGACTTAACAAAATGATCAAGATGCAAGGAACACATTCCTCAGCTGTAATTTTTTGAGCCTACTTACATGTATTAGTCCAATTCAAATATTCTCTCCAATTTTTTAGAAGCAACACCAAGAGCTCTCCACAGAAATGAAATTCCCAAACATCAACACCATGGGCTTTGAAATATTGCATTTGCTCTAGTAAAAGGGCTTTTGACATTTTCTCAAGTTTTTGAACTTAGAGTTACCATATAAATGAGAAAAGGTACACATGGGCACACATCTGTAACAGTTGTGGGATTCAAGTGAATGGTTTTGCTTCATTATGCATGCAAATACAATTTATAATGGTCACAAAGCAGAATGAGCAATCAAATGATAGGCATATTAAACATATCACAGTCATAGAATGAAACTTTATTCAACAACATAAATGAATGAATTATTGGTTCATACTACTGTGTGGAAGTTCTATGGAAATAAAAAATGCAGCTGTTAAAGCAAATGGATGGAACTAGAAAATATCATCCTGAGTGAGGTAACCCAGACCCAAAAGGATGCATGGTATGTACTCACCAATAAATGGGTATTAGCCATAAAGTACAGAATACCTAAGATACAGTCCCCAGAACTCTAAAAGGTCAACAAGCTGAAGGGCTCAGGTGATGAAATCTCAGTTCCAATCTCAGATTCTCTCAGGAACTCAAAGGGAGGGATCTTAGATGAATTTCCAGATAGTAGGGAGAGGGAACTTACAGAGCCCACCTCCAGCAAGAAGAAAGGGCATCAAATGAGGGGATGGGTTGCCATCCCACAGTCAAAACTCTGATCCATAATTATTCCTGTCTGAAAGAACTGCAAGGATGGAAATGGGGAGAAGCCTGAGGAAAAGAAGATACAGCAAAAGGCCCATAGTGGGAACCCGCTCAAGGGGAGGGCTCAAGGCCTGACACTATTACTGGAGCTATGGAGCACTCACAGAAAGGAACCTGACATGATCACACTCCAGAAACCCCAACAAGCAGCTGAAAGAGTCAGATGCAGATATTGGCATCCACCCAATGACAGAAGCTTCTGACCCTGTGGTTGAATTAGGGAAAGGCTGAAAGAAGCTGAGGAGGAGGGTGACCCTGTAGGAGGACTAGCAATCTCAATTAATCTGGATCCCCAAGATCTCTCAAACACTGAACCACCAAACAGGCAACATACACCAGCTGATATGAGACCCCCAACACACATACAGCAAAGAATTGTTGAGTCTTTGTTCAACCAGAGATGACACACCTAACCCTCAAGAGACTGGAAGCCCCAAGGAGCTTAAAGATCAGGTGGGGTGGGGGTGGGGGTGGTGACACCCTCCTGGAGACAGGGGGTGGGGAGGAGATATGGAATGTGGAACAGTTGCAGGGTAGATGGGGGTAATTAAATCTGGAGTGTAAATAAATAAATAAATAAATAAATAAATTTTTAGAAAAGATTGTATATTGCATGAGTAAAATTTTATTTAGATATGTTAAAAAGTTGTATGCAAATGGTCGGTTGTGAAATTGCCTTCCAAATATTTATGTTTTTACCCATAAATTTATGTTGCTCTTTACCATGGGCAGAGAAGCTTCTGATTGTAGTGTATATAGTTAATCTCGAGTCACATGACTGTTCATTTGCTGAGGATATGATATGATACGTTCAATTGCTAAGACTATGATATGGAGCCATATATGTGATCTTATCTGGACTGTCACTCCCTCAAGGTTCAGGGAGCATCATGGAAGAAGAGTTAGAAAGTTGGGAAGAGCCAACGGATAGGGAGAAGAACTGTGAGATGCTGAATTCTGATGACAGAGCTGTTGCAAACATAAACTTACAGTAACTGTGGTCACCTGAAGAAAACTTGCTCAGATCAAGTCAATGAAAAGTTCCAGGTTGAACAATTCAAAATGCAATTGACATCCACCCTTAGATGAAAAGCTATGGGTAATTAACAATTGCATAGTGAAAGGGTGTTCATCTTCTGCAGTGATGAGCTTCCCTGTTGGATTTTTCAGTAGAAAATGGTCATGTCCTAGACGCATAAATGTGCAGGCCACACTGAATGAGCTCAGTATATCTCATTTAAAAGTGGCTTTGTTTATATGTATGTGTAACAACCAAGGTTAAAGAGAAGAAGGACTGAATTTGGATGGAGCATTAGATATAGGAGTAAGCAGGAGGAGAAAGGAGTAGAAGAAATGCAATAATATTTTAAATTAAAAAATCCAGCATGAATTTGAGAGAAGCTGCTAGTGCTCCACTCCTGGCTGAGGAGCTATTTGCAGTTGATGGCTGCTAAGGAAGGGAGGGTCACTTTTATTTGAGAGGTTGTGTGTATTGGCAGATTGCCCACACTTCAATGGATAATCCTACAGTCGTGTGATGATGATGATGATGATGATGATGATGATGATGATGATGGAACTGAATTTGTAAAAGAAATATACAGGGGAAGAAGGCCAAAAGGAGTAGGAGGAAGCAGGTTGAGAAATATATTATTAAGATGTATTGTATACATCTAAGGAATTTGCAATGAAGAAAAATAAACATGCCAGGCAGTGGTGGCACACACCTTTAATCCCAACACTTGGGAGGCAGAGGCAGGCAGATTTCTGAGTTCGAGGCCAGCCTGGTCTACCGAGTGAGTTCCAGGACAGCCAGGTCTACACAGAGAAACCCTGTCTTGAAAAACTAATAAAAAGAAAAAAGAAAAAAAATAAACACTTTAAAATGAGGAATAATTTACTTTGACTCAGAATTTATGAAATTTTAAAGTTTACAAGGCTATATATACATATACAAAACATTTATTACACTCTTATTCACACAAAGGATTAGGGAGTTGACTAAATTATAAACAAACTTAAAGCATGTGCGTGTAATGTTATTAGTGTATATTACTAGTTCATGTAATAGATTTCATTATCATATATGTATATATATATGATGTGTTGATAATATTTAACATACTATTTTACATATCTCCTCTTTCTCATATTCTCTATCTTCCCCCCCGTGTGTATTTTCTGTCATATTCCCTAATGACATTTCAAAGTCATGCTTTGTTCTTAATACACACATAAGAGGAGACAGCTGATGCTTGTCTTTATGGATCTGTCATACTTGCTGCAACATGACATTTTTCATTCCTTCTCTTGGGCAATATCATGACTTTATTTTTTAATTACAGAATGATATTCCATGAAGTATATGTACAAGATATTCTTTATTTACTTACTACCTATGAGCACTTGGATGAGCCCATGAATTGGGAACTACCACTCCTGTGATAGGAAGCGTGGGTGTGTATGTTTCTACATTATATGCTGCTATGTATTACTTTGAACAGGTACTCAGGAATGGGATAGCTGAATTATTTTAGTTCATGTATGGGTTAGATTTTTTATTATATTCTGGCCTGAAAATCTCTGTTGCCAATGTAAGTCTTGAAAGCAAAGGACTCTTTAAAGAGAACATGGAAGAAAATCTGTAGAGCACTATTTCAAACCTGAGATTTTAGATTTGATTCCAAAAATAAGGAAACAATCAAGACGAGTAACCTAAAGAGATAGATAAATTGGTAAAATGGTTAACAGGCATATATGAGGTTCTTAATTCAGTCCATAGAACCCACATGAATAATGTCCATGATGGCACACACCTGTAATGACAGAGTTAGGAAATAGAGTGAAGAGGACCCTGGGTTCTCAACTGTGCCTGCCTATACTACTTACTGCCTACTCCAGTGAGAGGCCCTCAATCACTATAAGGAACGTTGGACAGCACCTGGGGAATAAAACCAAGATTCTCCACTGACCTACATAGACACACAAGTGGACACACTTATTCTTGAGTCACACATACACACCCACACACACACACACACACACACAGGACTACATGAAAATAGAAATTCTATATATACAAAACAATACTATGAAGGCACAAAGTACTGATATTCCTTTCTATATTCTGTTCTATTTTCATTGCTTTGTGCCTCTACCACAATAACCATGGTGATTATTGATCAGCTTCTAGAATAGCTGACACCAATCCCTTCCAATCTTGGGGATAACTCTATTCTGTGTAGCCCAATTATTTAACATTTCTTTTACAAATGGAGACTGCAACCCATACCATATCATAGCCTCTTTAAAGCACTTCAGATCTTGCATTTCTAATGGACACATGGTCAGCACATTATAGGCAGGACCATCATCATTAGCAGGCATATGCTGCACAAAGATTTGGAAGGCTGAAGGTGCCTGTGTAGGCCCAAGTAATGCATTTGGTGCTGTACTCTGCTGAACACTATGCAGTTGTACCCGTACCATCTCCTGCTCTTCCCAGATCCTCATTTTATAAACGTCTCTGGTACCTGGCAGTGAAAGCGTGTGGAGCAGGGCAAGGTGGCAGTTTAACTTCCAGTCTATTTTTCTTTCCTTTCTCATTGTGCAGTAATTCCCAGTCTCAGACACCAAGCCAGAACCCTGTGATTCTTCTCCCACTGGCTCTTTTGCTTCCCAAACATTTCTACCTCAATCCCAAAACCCTCTAAGTGCATAGTCAACTATTGAATCTTCTCTAACATAAGAGATTTATCAGCTTCCCCCCAATCTTTTTCAAAAGAGTGTACATGAAAACCATGAAACAAAACCCAAAACCCCCTTCTAGAAATAAGTCAACAACACTCAGCAGCCAAAGCTGCTATTTTGCCAACCTCCTTAAAGAGCATTTATAACCCTTCATAACCTGATCTTTCCTCTGCCACATTTGAAGCGGAATTACCCATTATGCCTAAACCATGTTGGGCACTACAAGTAGGCTTAGTTTTTTTTTTTTTAAATAAACTTTAGTAAGGGTTTTTAAATGCTTTGACCTCCTTTCTAGCCAACCATCTAAAGGTAGGGGAGAGAACATGACAAATAGGACAAGTGTATGTGGACCTGCTTAGAAGTAGTTCTTTTGGGGTGATCCCAATCTCTGTTTTTCAGGATGCTAACAGTCCAGTTCAAAAATTTTACCAAACACAAATCAGCAACAGCACACAATTCAGCAGAAACTGCCAGGCCTCCACTGAATAGGCATGAGTCAGAAGGAGTGACCATGCTGGAATGCCAGGGGTTCTCTGCTATGCCTTTCTCAATGAAGTGAAGATCACCAGTGAAGCACCAATGAAGCATTGCAGAGCTAGCTATGCAAGTGGGCTGACACTGCCTGTTGAGTCCCAAGTATGCTCTATCCAAACATTATGTGTCATCCCATGTTTTGTGCTTCAGTAAAACACCACATGAGTCTATATCACATGACAAAAGCAGAAACTTTCTCATGATCTTGTTATGCTGTGTTTAGTTGATATCCCTGGGACACATGATGTTTTTTGAAGGGAAATGGAGGAGCAGTGAGTCTGGGGAGAGGGAATGTATGTGTGTGGATGGGGATAAAACTGAGAGAAGAGGAAGGGTAAGCTTTGTTGTGATTGAGGTGTACTGTATGAGAGAATAAAGTAAAAAGATAAAAAAGCCCCAATAATTTTTCATGGCCAAGTTGGCCACATACTATATTTGCACAAAGGGTTCATGAAGAGAATGTGGCCAGTGTGAGTGTGGTGATCATGGCTCTGCTAGAACTTGCCATTCTTCCCAATTCTTTCTGCCTTGCTAAAAATTGTTATATTACATTCTTTTTTTAAAAAAATAAGGTTTATTTATTTATTATATGTACAGTATTCTGCCTGCAGACCAGAATAGGCCACCAGATTACATTATAAGTAGTTATGAGTCCCCATGGGTTTCCTGGGAATTGTATTCAGGACCTGTGGAAGGTCAGCCAGAGCTCTTAACTTCTGAGCCATCTGTTCAGCCCTAAATTACATTCTTAAAGCTAACCACTAAGGTCTATTCCTTAATTTTGTCAGTGCCTCCCCCTGAGACTGACTACCAGGTCTAGCTCTCAAATTATTGGAGTCCAGCAATCAAAAGCCCCCTTTAAATTAAGCACCTCATTCTTATACAGGGTTTTTCATTGTACCTTTATAAACTGCCATTATCCTACATGGCAGGTCAGTCTCCCCTCTATCCAGTCATAGTCCTTTGTAACACTTACCTCCAGAACAAATACTACTAAACCCTCTCCTTTCCCCCCTTTCTCCACTTTCCTTTGTACTCTCCTTCTTCTCTCTCTTGTTCTATTTGCTGGCTTTGTCACTTATACCTGTCCTCTGTCCCTGTGGGGAGAATAAATCTGCTTTGTAATGAGAACTTAATCTAATAACTTGGTCTTGGGTGTCTTGGTCTTGGGGTGATTCCAATCTCTGTTTTTCAGGATACCAATAGTCCAATAGTTCAAAAGTTTCACCAAACACAAATCAGCAGCAGCACACAATCCAGCAGAAACTGCCAGGCCTCCACTGAATAGTCATGAGTCAGCAGGAGTGACCAGGTCCAGCTAGGTTCTCTGCCATGCCTTTCTCAATGAAATGAAGATAACCAGTGATGCACCAATGAAGCATTGAAGAGCTAGCTATGCAACTGGGCTGACACTGGCAAATTACACTCTATCCAAACATTATTTATTCTTTCATTTCAACATGTACAAATCAGTATATACCAGATCACACAAATAAGGTCAGGGGCAGAAGTCACGTGATCCTGTAGAAACATAAGAAAGCTTATTAATGAAGTATATTTCTTTAAGTTATAAAAGTCTTGACCAGGAATTTATATCAAGATATATGCTATAAATGGCTAAGATATGCTTAATGGGCAAAACCTTAAAGCATTTCCACTGCAATCAGGAATAAACTTGTATGTAATATAGCACTGGTAGTCTTAGCTTGAGCAAGTAAAACAGTGTTTCTCAACCTGTGGGTCATGAACCTTTTGGGGGTGTCACATACCAGATATCATGCATATCAAATGTTTACACTATATTCATAACAGTAGAAAATTACAGTTATGAATTAGAAATAAAATTATTTTATGGTTGGGGTCACCATATCATGAGGAACTCTATTAAAGTTTTACAGCAGAGTAAGTTGGGAAAAACTTAGACAGTTGACAAAATTTAAAAAATGCATACAAGATAGAAGTGAGTCAGCAGTGTCACACCTTTAACACCAGCATTCAGGAGGCAGAGACAGATGGATTTCTGTGAGTTTGAAGTCAGATTCCTCTACAAGGTGAGTTCCAGGACAGCCAAGACTACACAGTGAAACCCTGTCTCAATAAAACAAAACAAAACAACACCATCAACAACAAAAGAAGTCAAAGTATCTTTATTTGAAGATATCATTCTATACATAAAAAGCTTTAAACACTTCAGAAGAAAACTCTTAGAACACATAAGAATGTTCAGTAAAGTGCCAGGATAGAAAATTAGATAGATAGATAGATAGATAGATAGATAGATAGATAGATATAGATAGATACAGATAGATATAGATATCTCCTTCCTATAGCTCAACAACAGTCATGTTGAGGAAGAATGACGGCTACAATAAAAATTGACAACTGTCATCAAAAATATCATATTGAAAAAAACTTAAATACTGAACCTCTGGGGCCTGAGTTACCTCACTCAAGGTGATATTTTCTAGTTCCAACCATTTGCCTGCAAAATTCACAATGTCCTCATTTTTACTAGGGTTCCATTGTGTAAATTAATCACATTTTCTGTAGCCAGTTTTCATTTGAGGGACATATGGGTTCTTTCCACTTTCTGGCTATTACAAATAAGGCCACTATGAACATAGTGGAGTACATGTCTCTGTGGTATGGTGGGGGAATCTTTTGGGTATATGTCCAAAATATGTAATATAGCTGGATCTTCAGGTAGATCTATTTCCAATTTTCTGAGGAAACACCACATTGATTTCCAGAGTAGTTGCACCAGTTTGCAATCCCACCAGCAATGGAGGAATGTTCCTCTTACTCCACATCCCCACCAGCATCTGCAGTCACCTGAGTTTTGGATCTTAGCTATTCTGAGTGGTGTGAGGTAGAATCTCAGGGTCTTTGATTTGCATTTCCCTGATGACTAAGGATGTTGAGCATTTCTTTAAGCGCTACTTTGCCATTCGAGATTTCCTCTGTTGTGAATTTTTTATTTAGCTCTGTACTCCATTTTTATTTGGGCTATTTGTTTTTTCAGAGATTAGCTTCTTTATATCCATTTCATATATGAGCCCTTTATTGGATATGGGGTCAGTGAAGATTTTTCCCAATCTGTAGATTGCTGATTTGTTTTATTGACTGTGTCTTTTGCCTTACAGAACCCTTTCAGTTTTGTGAGGTCCTATTTATCAGTTCTTGATCTTAGAGCCTGAGCCATTGGAGTTTTGTTCAGGAAATTTCCCCCTGTACCAACGAGTTTGAGGTCCTTTCCCACATTCTCTTCTTTCGATTCAGTGTATCTGGTTGTATGTTAACATCCTTGATCCACGTGGACTTAAGCTTTGTGCAAGGTTAAAAATATGGATCTGTTTTCATTTTTCTACATACAGACTGCCATTTAGACCAGCACCATTTATTGAAGGTGCTTTCTGTTTTCCATTGTATATTTTTAGCTTCTTTGTCAAAGATCAAATGTCCATAAGTGTGTGGTTTTATTTCAGGACTTCAGTTCTCTTCCATTGATCAACCTATCTATCTCTGTTCCAACATCATGTGATTTTTATCACTATTTCTCTATAGTGATTCCCCAAGAAGTTCTTTTATTGTTAAGAATTATTTTTTGTTATTCTGTGGTTTTTGTTTTTCCATATGATATTGAGAATTACTCTTGTCATTTCTGTGTGAAGAGTTGTGTTTTAATTTTGATGGAGATTGCACTGAATCTGTAGATTACTTTTGGTAGGATGACCATTTTTACTATCTTAATCCTACCAATCAATGAGCATGGGAGATCTTTCCAACTTCTGAGGTCTTCTTCAATTTCTTTCTTGAGAGACTTGAAGTTCTTATCATAAAGATCTTTTACTTGTTTTATTAGAGTTATTCTAAGATAATTTTTATTATTTGTGACTATCATGAAAGGTGTTTCCCTATTTTTTTTTTAGCCCACTTATCATGTGTATAAAGGAAGGCTACTGATATTTTTAGTTAATTTTACATCCATCCTCTTTGCTGAAGTTGTTTATAAGCAGTAGAATTTCTCTAGTAGAGTTTTGGGGGTTGCTTATGTATACTATTATATCATGTGGAAATAACAATACCTTGACTTCTTCTTTTCCAATTTTTATCCCCTTATTCTCCTTTTCCTATCTTATTGCTCTAACTAGAACTTTGAGTACTATATTGAATAGATATGAAGAGGGTAGGTAGTCTTGTCCCTGATATTAGTGAGATTGCCTTAAATATCTCTCCATTTAACTTGATATTCGCTATAGATTTGCTGTATATTGCTTTTATTACATTGAGATATGGGTCTTGAATTCCTGATCTCTCCAATATTTTTAACATGAGGGTGTTGTATTTTGTCAAATAATTTTTCAGCATCTAATGAGATGATCACACGATTTTAAAATTTGAGTTTGTTTATATAGTGGATTATGTTGATGGATATCCCTATATTGAACCATCCCTGCATCCCTTGGGTAAAGCCTGATGTCATTCTGATAAGCCTTCATTTATATATTTCACCTTTTTCTCATACAGCTTTTAATAATCTCTCTTTATTCTGTTAAATTAGTGTTTTGATTATTATGTGACATGAGGATTTTCTTTTCTGGTCCAATATGTTTGGTATTCTGTAGGTGTTTTTTACATTTATGGCCATCTCTTTCTTTAGTTTGGAGAAGTTTTCTTGAGTGATTTTGTTAAAGATGTTTTCTGGTCCTTTGAACTGGGAATCTTTGCTCTCCTCTATTCCTATTAATCTTAGGTTTGGTCTTTTCATTGTGTCCCAAATTTCCTGGAGGTTTTTGATTAAAAACCTTTTATGTTTTGTATTTTCCTTGCCCATTGTGTCAAAATCTTCTATGGTATCTTCTAAGTGTGAGATTCTCTCTTCTATCTCTTGTTTTCTGTTGATGATGCTTGCAGCTGTAGCTTATGACCTCTTTCCTAGGTTTTCTTTTCCAAGCTTGCCTCCATTTGTGATTTCTTTATTGTTTATACTTCCACTTTTAGGTCTTGGACTGCTGTTTTCAAGTCTTTCACCAGCTTGATTGTGTTCTGCAGACCTCTTGTGCAGGTATGAACATATATTTCTCCATATTTTAAAATGTTTATTTTATAATTTATTCAATTTATATCCTATAAATTTTACATGGTATCCTTTTCACTATTCTTTGCCTAAAATTCAAAGATTTGTTCTTCCCTGGTGTCCTAGATTTCACCCATACTCTATTCATATATTTTACATTGTCAGCTGGCCTTTACTGAGCAATTCACCTCCTCATGTGCCTTATCTTCTAGTCCTAATACTGTATTTCTCACATTACCCATTATATTGTTGAGGCTTTCAACTGAGAATTTTATTTGGCTTAATGAGTTGCTCATTTCCAGTGATATATCTATTTGAATTTTCTTCAGTCTTTATATCTATTGAATTTTTCTTGATTCATTATTCTATTTTATGCTTGTATACATATTCACATTTTCTTTGAATTGTTAAATAGGGTTGCAATAAATTTTTAAATTATGTCAAAACTTTTAAATAACTTTTTGTAAAAATAAATAATAATTCTTAAACATTTTTATAAAATAAAATAGGATGCATCCTTTCAAGTCTCTCTCTCTTTATTGTGTGTCCAATACTTGTGTGTTCTTTTATATCAAATCTCAACTTTTCTCATTGCTCCTTCATCTAACTTTAGACATAATTTAATAGTAGAATCTATTCCTTCTCTCTTTTTGATTAGTTTTTTTAAGAACAGGGAAAATAAATTTTTATTAGAATATAGTAATTATGCAAAGTGATGGGTTTGTTATGACATTTCTGGATGTGAATTCATTGTAGTTTGATCATAGCAATCCATTCTATTACTTGATTTCTTTGTGTGCCTTACTATACTAACATGATTGTGTGTTATTCTATAAATTTTGATGCCAACAGCATATATGTGTGTGTGTGTGTACATGTGTATATGTTAGATATAGATATATAGATTATACACAATAGCATTGATGCACATATAGAGAGATAGAGATAGAGAAGCAACTTAAGATTTTATCTCTTAAAAATATTTAAAATATACACTGATTCAATACCTTCATATAGATACATAGATACTACTTATAGCTATATTATCTATATAAATATATAGATGTCAATATAGATACAGATGCAGAGACAAAGACAGAGACAAACATAGACATAGATGTATACATAGATGTAGATATAGAGATATAGGTTTAGGTGTAGAATATATATATATATCTACATATTATGACATATAGTTATATTGAAACAGAGATAGATATATATATATATAGATAGATAGATAGATAGATAGATGATATAGATAGAGATGTCAAGGAAATTCAAAGTAGGTTGTGTCTCTTATAAATGTAAAACATATAATGATTCAATAAATTGACTTTTGTTAATTGTTGCAGAATGAGTGTAGAGATGTAGTATATTTGTTGGATGTTGATTTAAATACTTTTGAGTATATTTACTCAAAAGGAATGACATTTAGTTGCAGCATATCATAATTCTGTTTTTAATTTTGAGGAACCTTCACAATTTTTTTAGTAATTGTTCAAAAATATTCAAAGAACTCAAGAAGTTACACTACAGAGAACCAAATAACCCTATTAAAAATGTGGTACAGAGATAAACAGAGAATTCTCAACTGAGGAATCTCAAATGGCTGAGAAGCACTTAAAGAAGTGTTCAACATCCATAGTCATTAGGGAGATGCAAATCAAAACAACCCTGAGATTCCACCTCACACCAGTTACAATGGCTAAGATACAAAATTCAGGTGACAGCAGATGCTGGTAAGGATGTGGAGAAAGAGGAAAACTCCTCCATTGCTGGTGGAATTGCAACCACTCTGGAAATCTGTCTGGCGGTTCCTCAGAAAATTGGAAATAGTTCTACCTGAGGACCCAGCTATACCACTCCTGAGCATACACCGAAAAGATGCTCCAACATATAACAAGGTCACAGGCTCCACTATGTTCATAGCAGCCTTATTTGTAACAGCCAGAATCTGGAAACAACCCAGATGTCTCTCAACAGAGGAATGGATACAGAAAATGTGGTGATTTACTCTATGGAGTACTACTCAGCTATTACAAACAATGATTTCATGAAATTCTTAAGCAAATGAATGGAACTAGAAAATATCATCGTGAGTAAGGTAACCCAGTCAGAAAAGAACACACATGGTATGTACTCACTGATGAGTTGATATTAGCTAAAAATAAGTTTGGAATACCCGTGGTACAGCTCACAGACCATATGAAACCCAAGAAGAAAGAAGAACACACCAAAGTGTGGATGCTACAACCCTACGAAGAGAATAATCTCTTGGAAGTAGAGGGAAAGAAGGATTGGGAGGGAGAGAGGAGGCGAATAAAAGGGGTGAGGGCAGTTCAGATATGGGAGGGATTGTGGGAGAAGTACAGAGGGTCAGGAATTTGAAAGTAGGAGTGTAGTAGTGGAGAAGGGGGAACTGGGCATAGCCACTAGGAAGTCCCAGATGCCAGGGATCCAAAAGGTTCCCAGGACACAATAGGGAGGACATTAGCTGAAATAGCCAACAAAATGGAGATAGAACCTGTAGAGACAATATCCAGTGAATAGGTACAGCCCCCAGTTGAGGGACGGGGCCACCTACCCACTTCAAAAATATTAATCCAGAATTCCTTCTGTCAAAAAAAAATGCAGGGACAAAGAGTGGAGCAAAGACTGAAGGAAAGGCCATCCAGAGACTGCCTCACCTAGGGATCCATCCCATCTGCTGACACCCAACTGAGACACTATTGCTGATAGCAAGAAGTGCTTACTGACAGGAGCCAGGTATAGCTGTCCTCTGAGAGGCTCTGCCAGAGCAGGATCAATACAAATGCAGATGTACACAACCAAACATTGGACTGAGCACAGAGACTCCAATGGGGAAGTTAGGGCAAGAACTTTAGGAGCTGAAGGGGTTTGCAACCTCATAGAAAGAACAATAATATATCAACCAACCAGATCCCCAAAGCTTACAGGGACTAAACCACAAACCAAAGAGTACACAGAGGATACCCATGGCTCCAGCTGAATATGTAGCAGAGGATTGCCTTATCTGACATCACTGGGAGGGGAGCCCCTTGGTCCTGTGGAGGCTTGATGACCCAGGATAGGGAATGCTAGGTCACTGAGGCAAGATTGGGAGGGTGCATATCCTCACAGAGGCAGGGTGGAGGAAGGAGAGGATGGGGGTTTGTGGAGGGGAAACTGGGAAGGGGGATAGCATTTGAAATGTAAATAAGTAAAATAATCAATAAAAAGAAATGCAAAAAAAGAAAAAAGAAATTCAAATAAAACTACAATTTTTTCCTCTTTATTTTTCTTCTTTATTACACTCAAATAACTCCATGAACTCTTTTGTCCTTTCTCAAATTTGTGCCCTATTTTCTTTAATTCTTAAATGTGTATATAATTTCAGGGCTGACAATTTTGTTTTGAATAACCAGTTGGTGGCATGTTCCTTGAGGAAGACTATTTCACCTACTCTCAATATTCCTTACCTACCTATAGTTCATTATACAGCACTGAGGATCCATGGGACTTTCCCCTTCTATGTTAGTATGTCTGTTTCAATTGCTTTGTTCATGTTTATGGGACTCTATGGGTATAGCTTCTCTGATAATTATAAGAGACACAATCTCATTTCCTGTTCTTTTGGATCTTACAATTTTTCTATCCTGTCTTCCATGATTATCCTAGTGCCTTATCTACAAGACTTGTGTTGTTAATGTATCAGTTTGTACTGGGAAACACAGGATCACTTATTTTGTGCACTTTCATTGACTGTGGTTTTCTGTAATGATCTCATGTCTTTAAGAAGATGTAGGAATCAGAGAGAGGAACTAAAAATTAGATAAGTCTTTAAAATTTTCAAACCTGATGCCAGTGATATACTTTGTCACAATTGCTCTTTCAAAACAATGCCATCAACTAGGTACCAAGTGTTCACATTTCTGAGCATTCAGGGGACATTTTTATTAAAATGACCACATTCAATTCCTCTGTCACCATAGGCTCATTGCCATATCATAAAGCACAGCCCTCTTAATCCAAATATATAGACCAATGATCATTCAAAATCTCAACACAGTTTAAAAGTCCAGAGTCTTTCCTGAGACTCAAAGGATTCTTTTAACTGTAGCCTCTTATAAAATAAAAAAGAAAATTACATAATTATAAAATATAATGTGCCAGAATATTCATCAACATTTAAGGAGGAGGAGTGGGGGCATAATAGATCTTAGATCTAAATAACATCAAAACCCAGAAGGTCAACTCCAAATTCTGCAACTCCATTTCTAGTGTCTGGAACTTTTTGTTCAAGTGGTTTATTTACATGGCTTTGCCTCCCCAGCTTTTATCCTTGCAGTGTATACCTCTCCCTTTGGCTGTTTCCACTCACTAAGTTATGCTATCATTAGCCAACATCCTATAATTCTGCCATCTTCAACATATAGGATACTTGCTAAAATTCAGGATTCAGTTTCACAGCAAACAGCCTCTTACACTCTCGGAGACTACACTTCATTTGTTGCCTATTCTTGGTGGCTCCCTGAAACCATAAAAGAATTATCTGTGAACCTTCACACTCAAATCTTCCATATCTGTAATGACAGCACTGTGTATCTGGGATTGACAACTTCAACTATCAGCTTGGTATAGAGCATTTTCTCTTAAGTCACCCTTATGCTCTCTTTTACTAGTTAGTTGGAAGGTTGGATGGGCTGAATCTTGCCATGTTTCCTGTTCCTGTGCAGAGAGTTCTCTTCTTAACTGTGCTAATAATCTCTTTAACTGCAGACTCTTTTCTAGCACATGCCTTGGCTGTAATATTAAGCTTCCTAAAGTTTCTTGTCATTCCAACCTGAACATATTTTGTTTATCTATTTACTAAATTGCTATTTTTCATACAGCCCCTACATAAGTGTTATTGATAATACTCACTTCTCTAACTCAAAACTATGCATTATTGAAATTTTGTCTGCAAAACAAGTAGTTCATCAATTTAAATATTAACCTTCAGCCAAGTTTCCAGAACAAGGACCAAAGTCAGCCAAACTCTCTGCTAAAACACCACACAATTGGCCCTGAGACCATATTTTAAAATTGTTCCCTTTTGAAATGTATTGAGCTGTGGCTCAATACTCTGCAGTGCTCTCAGCATGATTATCTTCCTTGCTCATACTAGAATGTTCCTTTCAGCTCCACTTTACAGCATTCCACCACTGTTCTAGTCTAAAGATACAAACTCTTCCACAGTCCTAAAAATACAACAAAATGAAACAACCAACTAACCAATCAATCAATCAACCAATAGAAACTAACATGGTCTGCTACCTCAGAGCCACACTCTCTGATACTACTTACATATTAGTTACTTTTCTATTATTGTGATAATGTGCCTTATATGAGGCAAACTTCCATAACAAGTTTATCTATATACAGATGTGGTTGTTCAGGTAACTAGACAGGAAGTGACATCATAAATTGAGACAGAATAAAAGAGAAAGGTCAAACTTGGGAAGTACATAGAGTTCAAGGTTCCTCATTGTATTTAATTGCTATGGGACTCCACCTGTGGCTGTCTTCTGGGCAGATAAGAACATCAGGGAGTTCTGTAGGAAGCTCAAGGATGCTCATGAATACATAGGGCCTACCAGAAGATATAAGGTGATGAAATGGGATAGGTCTTGTTTTTATAAGAAGAGGCAGTAGAAGAAATGAATCAAAAATAAATGGAAGGCTGATCTATGCCATCCTGACACTAAATTCAAGTAGGATAGTGGATCTCTTCGTTCTTGTATTGGAGAAAATGAAAAAAAACCTGCCCAATCACATAGTTTTGCCTCACACATGGGTTCAAATCTTAGCACTGTGTTATACAGGAGGTTGTTAAGTTCCTCTTTCCAACCACAAAAAAAAAATGAGGCTACATTCTTTACTTGCCTTTTATGAAGAATAAAATAAAGATACCTATGAAGTTTTTAAACCCAAAATTTAAAAATGCACAAATGAACACAAGAGTAGCAGCATCCTTATAAACTAAATTATTTACCTCTAGCTCCTTGCCTCATTACTGGAGAAAAATTATAGTCCATGGGCATAAGGTAATTCCCAGGAAAATAAAAAATATAATGCTGTAGTGACAGTGTTACAAAAATTGATTTGGGCCAAGGCCATTTCAGAAAAGATTACATAGACTTGAAAATAAATTAGGATGAGGAGAACACTTCTATATAAACTTGTGTGCAATTTTCTATAAAATGCTGTATGTTGTAGACATTACCATGTATCTGGGAGAATGAGATTATTGTGTGTTGCTGAATATTAAAATCAGGTTATGAGGCATATTTTAAAAATGATTCCACAGACAAAGCAAAGTTCTGAACACAATGATAAGATCCCAGGACACATTTTAATGATGTACAGAATGGAGGTGTCATTTAGAAAAATATATCTAAAGGATTCTTTTTCTTTATACTTTATTTATATTTCAAATGTTTCCCCCTTTCCAGATCTCCCCTTTGGAACCTCCCCATTCCCTCCCCCACTCTCCCTGCCACTATGGGGGTATTCCCACACCCACCTACCCACCCACTCTCATCTTCCCTCCTTGGCATTCTCCTATACTGGGGTATCTAACACCCTCAGGCCCAAGGGCCTCTGCTCCCCCTGATGGCTATCAAGACCCTCCTGTGCCCCATATGTGGCCATGGGTCCTTCCATGTGTATTCTTTGGTTGGTGATCCAGTCTCTGGGAACATCGAAGGGTCAAAGGATTCTTGTTGGCAGACTTTTTGCTACTTTATGGGCTTTAATTTCTGCCACCTCTCTCTGTCCTAACCCCTTTAACTCTGGAACACTAAGTAGAAGAGAAATAAGGGTAAAGGATAAATGGATTGTTGTATTTGTTAGACTCCTTCCTGTTGATTATGAGCATCTATGTACCTGGGATAATTGTGATCTTCATTATAGGATATGACCAACCAGCAATCAGCAAGACCAACATCAGCAATCAGGAATAGCAGAAAAGCAGTAGCAGTTCCAGTAGCAGCAGAAGCAGCAGCAGTGGCTAGAACTCTACTTGGGGTTCTCACAATTTTATACTTCACAGAAGACCACAGAATTTCAAATATCATACATTTGTAGAAACTATCTGAAGCTGGGCAGTGGTGGCGCATGCCTTTAATCCCCACACTTGGGAGGCAGAGGCACGTGGATTTCAGAGTTCGGGGCCAGCCTGGTCTACAGAGTGAGTTCCAGGACAGCCAGGGCTACATAGTGATAAATATCTTAACTTTCTAAGACTTAAAAATATATTGAACTTGATACATAAATAAAGACAACTGGAGCAAATGTTTTTGCCAAAATGATACCAAATGTGAAGAAAGAATCTCCTGCCCCTCTCAAGGATAAAGCCAAAGCAAAGGCCTTGAAATCTAAGAAGGCTGTGCTGAAAGGTATCCTCAGCCACAAAAGAGATCTGCATGTTACCCACCTTCCAGGGGCCCAAGACCCTGCAGCTCTGGAAGCATCTCAAATGTCCTCAAAAAAGTACACCCAGGAGAAACAAGCATGACCATTATGCTATCATCAAATTTCCCCTGAATACTGAGTCAGCTATGAAGAAGACAGAGGACAGCAACACACGTGTATTCATTGTGGTTGTTTATGCCAACAAGTTCCAGATCAAACAGGCCATAAAGAAACTCTATGACATTGATGTGGCCAAAGTCAATACCCTGATAAGGCCTGATATGGAGAAGAAGGCATCTTTGCTTGGCTCCTGATTATTATAACCTACATGTTGCAAACAAGATAGGGATCATCTAAACTGAGTCTAGATGGCTAATTATAAATACAATCTTTTTCACCACAAAAAAATACAATTAAAGAAATTTTTGGAAAACAACAAACATAGAATTTGTAGCAAAATTAATGCCACAGATTACAAATATTGAAAAACCAATATCTAAAGGTCATTATATTAGGAACTTAATAAGAATGCCTTAAAGTCAAAAGCAGAAAAATGAACACACACACACAAACACACACACACACACCACAAAGTATGAATCAGTTGAAATTAAAACCAAATATCAGAAGAGGTTTAAAATCTGCTCATTTTTAAAATGGTAACAAGCTATTTATTGTGCTAAAAATGAAGAAAATCTGTATAAGTCATAAGAACAAGAAATGAAAGAAGATTCGTGCTATATATGCTTAGAAAATTTAGAGAGTAACAAAAGAATGTTCTCAATAACTCCATTCCCAGAAATTGATAGTCTAGCTCAAAAAAAGCATTCATGATTACTTAAGTGATTTTTAAATAGCTTGGGCTGCATCTACTGAAATCAAAGATGGGTCACACAAAAATCCTGTGAATTTCATAAACAGGCAAAGGGTAAGTATGCATCTGGTTTTCTCTTCATTTCCACCTTCATACTCAGTATATTAAGGCCTGATTAGTGACCATCAACTGTTCCCACCTCAGGGCTTTGAAAAATTGGTTCCATATAGGTCATGGCTAATTGCACAAGATGAGGATTCCTCAGTGATGCAGAGCCCCTTGGGTCCATAGATTGCTAGAAGGGGACATGTAAGAAGATGTTGAGTGTAGAGGATGTTCTTTTCTGTTCTTATAATGAACAAAGGTGACCAGGGTCTGAAGCTGGAACAGTAACACACCTTCAGTCATCCTAAATAAATTATCGGGAGGTACTTTACTGTCCTCCAAACTACAGATCTTGCACTTCCAGTTTTATGATAGCATGACAGGCAATTTTCAGGTATGATATCATTCTTTGCCATTTTTATACTTTTCAACACTTTGAAATATTTTAGAAATACCTTGGTCCACAGTTACATTGATAATCATTTTGTTAATAGTTGGGTTTATTGCAAATATATATTGGACTTTTTTCCATTTCAACCCAATAACAATACTTTAGGGTAGTGGCAATGTTGCAGTGTTTAAACCTCTTTTAGTAAGTCTTTAGCTTTGGAAATTAGTAAACTTTGAAGAGATCTTCTACCCAAAAGATTCCAAGAAATGTATGTACTTGCTCATTACTGCAATCCATGCACCAGAGTACTCACATCACCTGAGTATCCATTTATATAATTGAGTACCAGATTGAAAACCAGAGTCTGTGTTTTTAGAGAATTCTGGGTGAGCTGAATGTATAATAACTGCTAGAACTATTTTTATGGGACAGTCTTATCTGTCATTCAGGTAAAAAAAAATGTGAGTTTTACGACTGAAGAAATAAAGTCCATTAGATCAGCAGCAACAACAGTCACAAGTGACCTTTGCTTTCATGTAAGCTTACATAAACCATGGGCCCAACTCATTCACAGTATACGAATAATTCTGAGAAGCTAGGTGCACAATTTCCCTTATATTACTCTAAGTTTTCTGGTTTTTTTTCCTAATAACTGCTCACATGAGGCTTATCACATTATGTAAGGTCAGAGTTACTTCACACTGATAAAATGTTAATAACTAAATTAAACGTTAAAAACATAGTAAAACATCTTCATAGAAATACATTGAACTGTAATTTGACCAAATTGTATTTTAAGCTCTAGACAACTTTCTATAAAAAATTGTCATGTTAGGTATGGATATCTGAACAAGAGCTCAAAGGATGAATTAAAATTAAATAATACTTTATAAAATGTTCATTGTATATTTTTTCTCATCATTATAAGTGGAATCCTATGTATATGGAAATGAATATCATATGAATATAGTAGAATCATATGGAGCATAAAATATTAGTCATTAATATTATTATAAAAAGAATTGAATTTGTACACCACAATACTTTCCATAAACACATAATCACATCTCAAAGCTAATCACAGACTTTCAAAATTTAATGTTTAAAAGGTAATTTTGGTGACTTTATATTTTGAGGAGAATGAAGAAGAGTAATTATTTGCATTTAGTGTAAATTTCTTCCTTAAATTTTGGCCTATGTCTCAGGCTATATCATAGCCAGGAAGTCTTCATGAATACTGGGGTCATGGGTAGTTAGGGCTTACATTGCTGCAAGATGAAGACAGGCATGAACTTTCCTGCATGAAGTTTACAGTCTGTCAACAATAGTTGTTACTGAATGACCAGGGTCAGTGGTAGCTGTGAGATGGGTACAAGATGATATGAGACCATGGTAGCAGGTCTTACTATGTAGGGCCACAAAGAGGGTATAACTCAATATATGGCATGCCAAATTGTGGAAACATAAAAAGAACAAGCTACACCACAGAGGAGAAGATGTGATAGGCAAGGAGAATATCAAGTTAGAAATGATGGAGTCACAAACTTCAATTCAGAGTACAGCATTGCTGAGGGGTAAAATGTGTATGTGCCATTTGAAGCCGTATTTGGCTATAGAGGTTGATAGAAGTTGGGTAAGCAACCAATGTTTCAGTATGTTATAGGAATTGTTTTCTTAAGAAGAAGATGACCATCTAAGGAATGAATTTGGAAAGAGAGAACTGCATTTATATCTCATAATGCCAGTGTGAATAAATACTGAATAAAATACTGTTGAGACATGGGACAGAGATTGGAATTGGATGTTGACTTCAATGTTTAATTTAAGAAATGCTGGCATCCATTTCTAAGAATGCAATTAGATGGTTTTGAATAAGAAGAGAATGAAGGTGATAAACTTTATTAGGTCCTGAGTTGGGATCCAAGGTAAAATAAAAGAAAGAATGCAGTAGAACTCTCATGCAGGATACTGAAATAATCGTTAAATATTATAGAAAAGTGAAGAAATTGGAGAAAGAACATGTTATGGGAGAAGAGTAAATTTCTTTTGTGATGCATTTATCCACTTATGCATTGAAAAAAATGATTAGTCAGTGGCAAGGTGACTAATCTGTAATTACAGATTACAAATCTAATTCTGTAGATTACAAAGACAGATGTGTCTGAATTTAAATGGTCATCTAAGGCATTAAAGTATATGGGTTTTTCTTGGGGCTTATTCTGAATTATGAGAAGTAGGTATACAAAAATTCTTCAAGAAATTTAACTGAAGTAAACTATAGAATGATTTAAACTACAGTTGTTTACATCATTCTTTAACAGGAATGCAGGAAAGAGAAATGCCAATACATTTTCCATATCAGAAGCAAATAGACGTGATGAGGCAATACTAGAGAAGCAGAAAATGCTAGGACAACATGCCTATAACGACTGAGTGTATTTGAGCATAGGGTCTTCAGTTACTTTGAAGAGAGTAAGATTACTTACTGTAGAGTATACAACACACTTGTGTGTCACAAACCATGTCCCTTTTCATTGAAATGTGGATATAGATGTTGTGGGGAGGTGTTAGCAGACTATACAGGGTTTGGTTTGTATGTCATCATCTACCAAGGACAACTGAGGAAACAAACTGATCAAGATTATTCCATGTCATAGTGAGGTAAAAATATAAAAATTAAAGAATGTGAAAAATAAAAGAAACTATTTCCAAAATAAACAAAAGAGTCAAAAGAGTGGAATTGATCTATGATATCACACAGGCACAACCACTGGGATTTTAAGAAAATGTAATTTTTTTCTTAAAGCAATTAGAGGCAGAACATGACTGGAAACAACCAAACTTTGATCTTGGAGTTCATCCTGCTGGGTCTGCACATTCCGTCAGAGTATCATCTCCTGTTCTATGCCCTGTTCCTGGCCATGTACTTCACCACTGTCGTGGGAAACCTGCTAATCATTCTCCTTGTTAGACTGGACTCCCATCTCCATACACCCATGTACTTGTTTCTCAGCAATTTGTCCTTCTCTGATCTTTGCTTTTCCTCTGTCACAATGCCCATATTGCTTCAGAACATGCAGAGCCAAGTACCATCCATATCCTATGTTGGCTGCCTGACACAGATGTACTTCTTTATGGTTTTTGGAGACATGGAAAGCTTTCTTCTCGTGGTCATGGCCTATGACCGCTATGTGGCCATCTGCTTTCCTTTGCATTACACCAGCATCATGAGCACCAAGTTCTGTGCTTCACTAGTGCTACTACTGTGGATGCTGACAACATCTAATGCCATGATGCATACCTTGCTCATGGCTAGATTGTCTTTTTGTGAGAAGAATGTGATTCTCCACTTTTTCTGTGATATTTCTGCACTACTGAAGTTGTCTTGCTCAGATACTTATGTTAATGAGTTGATGATATTTATCATGGGAGGGATCATCATTATTATTCCATTCCTACTCATTGTTATATCCTATGTAAGGATTTTCTTCTCCATTTTCAAGGTCCCATCTACACAGGGCATCCACAAGGTCTTCTCCACCTGTGGATCCCATCTGTCTGTGGTGTCTCTGTTCTATGGAACAATTATTGGTCTATACTTTTGTCCATCAGGTAATAATTCAATCGAAAAGGAGATTGCCATGGCTATGATGTACACAGTAGTGACTCCAATGCTGAACCCCTTCATCTACAGCCTGAGGAACAGAGACATGAAGAAGGCTCTAATAAGAGTTATCTGTAGTAAGAAAATCTCTCTATAATGCCAGTACTTTGGATGGTACCTAATTTTATGTAATCCATGTATTGATGTTAAAATTCTATATCATATATTATCCCTCATCATAGGACCTACGAAGGGGAATGCTACATAACTGTTCAGTCCATGAAAGGGAAGAGGTTTGGTGCAGTAGTCAAAGGAAGAAAGGTTGTCTTTGATACCTGGCTATGACTTCCTCCTTATCTTCCATAAACAATTTTGAAAATTCACAGTGGTTGAAATATGATCTCTGTCTCCCTTGTGTTATTGCAAAATTTCATCATGTTACCATGATTTCTGTGTTCATGAATACATCCGTTGAAATGGTTTTCATAATGGACTTATGACACTGGATCACAATGAAATCTCTTCACTATCCTGCTTTCTTCTCGTCTTTACTACAGTTTCTCCCATACTGGTTTTGGCATTATTGTTTCTCTGAACTCTCCATATGGTAAGCAAATGAGTTTTCTGGATACGACTCACCATTTAGCGTGGCTGTGATGAGTGTTTTCTGAAGGGGCACAGCTCTAGGGATTAGCTTTTTGCTACTAATATGCCATTCCTGATACTATTACATAGCCTAATGATTCCTGGGCCCTACTGGGCAAATTTCTTGCAGATCAACATGAAGGTGAACATTCATTAATTAATGTTGTTTAGATGAATTAATGACTTTATAAAATTCCTGATTTGATTCAAAATAATTTTAGGAAGAAATTCTAAGGAAATAGTGTTAGTTTCCCCCCCCATAGATGTAATAAAGTTAGAATCAACTACAGAATGCCCCCTCCTCATAGAATAGTAAGTAAAAGCTGCATAATAAGGAATAAAATGAGCTTTCATAAATTGCACTAAGAAGAGAAATGGGATTGGAAAGATTCTGATCAAGGAAAAACATGCTTTCTTGGTCACATCCAAGGATGAGGCCACATGTGTACATTGTGGCACTATGCCAAGGCATGTGAAACTGTTGCTTTGAACTTAAAGAATGAAGCACTGCTTTAAAGTTGCTATCAACATCCTTCTGTAACTCCCTTTTTGTGTAACATTTTACCTATGAGGTGATTTTTTTCTTATAAGAAACCTTTTGTCTGAATGCTATTAAAAGCTGAAAGCAAAAATATAGGTTCGTTGTAGACCTTTTCTCCTTCATCAATTGTGTATATGTCTTTGTGTATAGCGGACCTGTCTCTCTCTCTCTCTCTCTCTCTCTCTCCTTTTTCTTCTTCTTTCTTCTTCTTCTTTCTTTCTTTCTTTCTTTCTTTCTTCCTTTCTCATCCTTTCTCTCTGGCTGAGGAAGAGTTAACAAACTCTGAGCCTCTCCCCTGGCCAGGAGAATCCTCTGAGTCAAAGAGTAAAGAGCCCAAACAACTATCTCTCCAATCAGATTTATTTAATTTTATGTTTTCACTCTGTCCCTGCTCCCTGTGGCTATCTTCAGATACCTCAGAAGAGGGCATCAGATCTTATCACGTGGTTGCTGGGATTTGAGCTCAGGGGGAGGAGGGAGGGGATAGGGAGGTTCCAAAGGGAAGATCTGGAAAGGGGGAAACATTTGAAATGTAAATAAAATATCAGAAGATTAAAAAATAAAAATAAAAAAAGAGCCCAAATAACTACTTTTCTTTTCTTAATCCCCTGCTGCTATCAGCAGAGGTCCATTGCTAGCAGCCATGAAACTTTTGACCCAGCATAGCAAGAGTTAAATTGCCAGAAGCCAGAAGCTTTTGACCCCAAAATAGTGAGAGAGAGAGAGAGAGAGAGAGAGAGAGAGAGAGAGAGAGAGAAGTTAGGTCCCCAGAACAGTATGAAAGAGTTAAAGACCAGAAATAATCAGCCTTTTGCCTTCATCCAATGTTGTGTTCCACCTCAGTATTCTACTGACTTGACTGTAGAGGCAGGACCCTGGCATGTATATGTTTATTGTCCTAGTTTGGGTTTCATTGCTATGAAGAAACACAATGACCAAGCTAGCTCTTATAAAGAACATTTAATTGGGACTGATGCAGTTTCAGAGGTTCAGTCCATTATCATCATAGCAAGAAACATGACAACATGCAGGCAGGCATGGTGTTCTAGAAGGAGCTGAGAATTCTTCAACTTGATCCAAAGGCATCTAGGAGACTGTCTTCCCAGGAAGCAATGAGGAGCCTCTGAAATACCACTGTGAAGAGCTTGAGCACTAGGAGATGTTAGAGCCCCCCTCCACAGAGATACAATTACTACAATAAGGCCACACCTATTCTAACAAAGGAACACTTCCTCATAGTGTTACTCCTTACTGGTCAAGACAATATACATACATATGTATTATATGTATGTAAACGTGCATGTTTATGTGTACATGTAGATGTACATATATGTATATACATGTAGATGTACACATATGTATACATACATATGAAACATTGATTAGACTCTTCTTTACACAGTATATGAGAATTGACTAAAAATTAGAAACAAAGTTAAATCATGTGACTGTCATCTTAAGAATATATATTAGTAGTCCATGTAATAGATTTCATCATCATATTTTATACAAATGTGATGCTTTGATGATTTTGGTTATTTTTTAAATTATTTATCCTCTTTATTTATTTTTCCCTTATATATTACATACTTACTGCTGTTTCCCCTCCTCCCTCACCCCAGACTCATGCTCACTACATCTCCTTTCCCCTGGATCTACTCCTGATTCACCTCTCCTCAGAAAAGAGCAGATTTTCCAAGGATATCATCAAATACAGCATAAAAAGCTACAATAATACCAGGCAGTATTTTCATATCAAGTCTGGAGAAGACAACCCAGTAGGAGGAAAGGGTCTCAAATCAAGTGAAAGAATAAGAGATAGGCCTATCTCCAAAACTGTTAGTAATTCCATAAGACCACCCAGCTACACAACCATAACATATATGCAGAGGACCTAGTTCAGAGACATACAGGCTCCCTGATCTTTGTGAGCCCACTTGAGTCCCAGGAAGTTGCCTGTATGGTCCATATGTTTGTAGTGTCCTTGATCCCTCTGGCTTCTCTAGTCTTCCCTAACTCTACTCAGTAGGATTACCCAAACTCTACCTAATATTTGGCTGTAGAGCTTTACATCTCTTCTCATTAGTTGTCAGATTAAGCCTCCCTGGTTTCTCTGATGATGGTTATGCTAGGCTCCAGTCCTAGAACATAATGCAGGCATGACAAACTGTAAGTTGGAAGTTTTGTGGCTGGGTTGATGTTCCATTCCCTCCACTTGAGTCCTTGCCTGGTTACAAAGGATAATCAGTTCAGGTTCTGTGTCCCCCATTATGAAGAGCCTCTACTAGTGCCACTTTTGTAGACTCTCTGAAGTTTCCATTGCACTAGGTTTCTACATTGCACCCCAAATGACCTCAATTGTAGTCATCTCTCTTAGTATTCTTTCTATCCAGCATCCTTCCTGAACACTCCTATTCCCATAACTACCCCCCCAATCCATCAGTGAAATATATGCTATTAACAAGCAAGTGAAAGGCCTGTTTGATCTCCTTGACAAAGGAAATTGATGAAGATATCAGAAGATGGAAAGAGCTTCTGTGATCATGGATCAGAAGGATCAACATAGTAAAAATAGCCATCTTACCAAAGCCGTTTATATATTCAATGCAATACCCATCAAAATTTCAACACAAAATTTTATAGACATTGACACAACAAAACTCAACCTCATACAGAAAAAAAAAACCACTTAGGTATCACCATCCCTGCTTTCAAGATATATTAAAGAGCAATATTTTAAAAACTCACATGGTAGTGTTATAAAAACAGACAGATTGATCAATGGAAGTGAATCAATGACACAGACAAATCCGCACATCGATGGATACCTAATTTTCAAAAAAGAACTCAAAACTTACAATGAAAATAAGAAAGCATTTTCAACAAGTGGTGCTAATCTAACAAGATGCATTGGCAGTGTATAACTCACTATTTCCCTTTCTCTTCTCTTCTCCTATTTCTCTTCTTTTTCTTCCACTTCTGTGTACTTTCTGTCCTATTCCCTAACAATTAAACTTCCATATCATGTTCTGGTCTTCTGCCACACAGAAGAGAAAACAGTACAAGTTTCTCTTATGATAAAAGTCTTGATGAAAATAGGAATTAAAAAGAACCTATATTGTCCCAGTGCCCAGAGACAGCTTGACCCCCAGGAGGTATGTCATAACCATATTCTCAAGACGGTCATGCTCCAGTCAGAGACAGCAAGGCCAACTAACACCAGAGATAAAAAGATGTCTAGAGGCAAGTGAAAGAACCAAAGCAAAAGAAACCAGTGCCACTTGGCACCATCAGAACCCAGATTTCCCAACACAGCAAACCCTGGATTCCCTAACACACCTAAAAACCAAGATTCTAACCTAAAATCCCATCTCTTGAAGATGATATCGGATCTTAAGGAGGACATAAATAACTCCCTTAAAGAAGTACAGGAAAACACAGGTAAACAAGTAGAAAACCTTAAAGAAGAAACAGATAAATCCCTTTTAAAATACAGGAAACCAAAATCAAACAAGTGAAGGAATCGAACAAAACTGTTCGGGATCTAAAAATGGAAACAGAAACAATAAAGAAATCACAAAGGGAGGCATCTCTGGAGATGAGAAACCTAGGAAAGAGATCAGGAGTTACAGGTGGAAGCATCACCAACAAAATTCAAAGGATATAAGAAAGAATCTTAGGCATACAAGATACCATAGATGATATTGACACAACAGTCAAAGAAAATAACAAAAACAAACAAACAAACAAACAAACAAGCAAAACAGGAACCAACAATCATTGGTCTTGAATATCTCTCAACATCAATGGTCTTAATTCCCCAACAAAAAGACATAGACTAATAGATTGAATTAGTAAACAGGACCAAGTATTTTGCTGCATACAGGAAACACACCTCAGTGACACAGACACTACCTCAGAGTAAAAGGATGGAAAAAATTTTCCCAGCAAACGGTACCAAGAAGTAGCTGAAATACCCATTTGCACATGGAAGGACCATGTCTCCAGCTGCATATGTAGCAGAGGATGGCCTTATCTGGCATCAATGGAAGGAAAAGTCCTTGTTTCTGTGAAGCATGCCCTAGTGTAAGGGAATGCTAGGGCAGTGAGGCAGTAGTGGGTGGGTGGGTAGGGGAGCACCCCCATAGAAGCAGGGGGAGGGGAAGGGATAGGGGATCTGTGGAGGGGAAACTGGGAAAGTGGATAACATTCAAAATGTAAATACACAAAATAACCAATTTAAAAAGTGTAAAAACAATAACAAAATTTTCTAAGAAAATAGTCCCAAGAAACAAGCTGGAGTAGCCATTCTAATATCCAATAAAATAGACTTTCAACCAAAAGTTATCAAATGAGATAGAAAAGGACACACCATACTCATCAAAGGAAAAATCCAAAAAGGTAAACTCTTAAGTCTGAACATCTACTTCCCAAATGCAAGGACACCCACAATTGTAAAAAGAAACATTACTAAAGCTCAAAACACACATTGAAATTCACACAGTAGTAGTGGGATACTTCAATACACCTGTCTCACTAATGGACAAATCATGAAAACAGAAACTAAACTGAGACACAGTAAAACTAACAGAAGTTATGAGACAAAGAGATATCTACAGAACATTTCACCTTAAAACAAAAGAATATACCTTCTCCTCAGCATACAGAAATTGGAGAGATGGATTGACAGCACATCTGAAAGCTCTAGAACAAAAAGAATCAAACAAACCCAAGAGGAGTACACAGCAGGAAATAATCAAACTAAGAGCTGCAATCAAACAATTAGAAAAAAAGAGAACTATACAACAAAACTAATAATCAACAAAACTAAGAGCTGATTCTTTGAGAAAAATCAAGAAGATAGATAAACCCTTAGTCAAACTAAGTACAGGGCACAGAGGCAGTATCCAAATTAACAAAACCAGAAATGAAAAGGGAGACATAACAACAGAAACTAAGGAAATCTAAAAAATCATCAGATCCTACTACAAAAGCCTATACTCAACAAAACTGGAAAATCTAGATGAAATGGATAATTTTCTGGATGGATTCCAGGTACCACCATTAAATCAAGATCACATAAACTATCTAAAGGGTCCCATAACCACTAAGGAAACAGAAGCAGTCAGTAAAAATTTCCCAACCAAAAAAAGTCCAGGATCAGAAGGTTTTTGTGGAGAACTTTATCAGACCTTCAAAGAAGACCTAATATCCATACTTCTCAAAGTATTCCACAAAATAGAAACAGAAGGAACACTGCCTAATTTGTCCTGTGAAGCCACAGTTGCACTGATACCTAAACTACACAAATCCAACAGAGAGAACTTCACTTTAACTTACTAATATCTTTGCAAAAATACTCAAAAAAATCTTTGCAAACCAAATCCATGAACACATCAAAGCCATCATTCACCACAGTCAAGTAGGCTTCATCCCAGTGATGCAGGGATTATTCAATATATGGAAATCCATCAACATAATCCATGATATAAACAAACTCAAAGAAAAAAATCACATGATCATGTCATTAGTTGATGAAAACCCTTTGACAGAATACAACACCTCTTCATGTTAAAAGTCTTGGAAAGATTAGGAAGTCAAGGCACATAAATAAACATAGTAAAAGCAATATGTAGCAAACCAATAGCCAACATAAAACTAAGTGGGGAGATATGCGAAGCAATCACACTAAAATCATGCACAAGACAGTGCTGCCCACTCTCTTTCTATTTGATGTTCTAGCCAGAGCAATTAGACAGCAAAAGGAGGTCAAAGGGATACAAATTGGTAAAGGAGAAGTCAAGATATCACTATTTGCAGCTGATATGATAGTATACATAAGCAATCCCATATATTCCACCAGAGAACCCCTACAGCTGATAAACAACTTCAGCAAAGTGGTTGAATATAAAATTAACCAATGCAAACCAGTAGCCTTCCTCTATACAAAAGATAAAGACTGAAAAAAAATTAGGGAAGAAACACCCTTCTTTAGTCACAAATTATATAAAATATTTTGGTGTAACTCTCACCAAGCAAGTAAAAGATCTCTATGACAAGAACTTCAAGTCTCTGAAGGAACAAATTGAAGACCTCATAAGATCAAAAGATAGGTAGGATTCACATAGTAAAGTGGGCCATTTTACAAAAATTCAATCTACAGATTAAATGCAATCCTCATCAAAATTCCAACTCAATTCTTCACAGAGATGGTAAGTACAATTCTCAAATTCATTTGGAATAGTAAAAAACCTAGGATAGGGAAAACAATTCTCAATAATAAAAGAA
The DNA here is from genome assembly GCA_019843965.1 of Rhynchomys soricoides. NCBI lineage: Eukaryota > Metazoa > Chordata > Mammalia > Rodentia > Muridae > Rhynchomys > Rhynchomys soricoides. Next base: position 8,743,369 of record JADRCH010000059.1, read on the forward strand.
CTTCTGGGGGAATCACCATCTCTGGCCTCAAGCTCTACTACAGAACAAAAGTGATAAAAACCACATAGTATTTGTACAGAGACAGGTAGAACAATGGGATAGAACTGATGACCTAGAAATAAACCCTCACACCTATGGTCACTTGATCTTTGACAAAGAAGCTAAAACCATCCTGTGGAAAAAAGAAAGCATTTTAAGCAAATGGTGCTGGTTCAACTGGCAATCTTCATGTAGAAGTATGCAAATTGGTCCATTTTTATCTCTTTGTGCAAAGCTCAAGCCCAAGCAGATCAAGGACCTCTACATAAAACCAGATATGCTAAATCTAATAAATGAGAAAGTGAAAAACAGTCTCGAACACATTGACATAGATGAAATTTTTTTAAACAGAACACCAAGGCTCAGTTTCTAAGATCGACAGTGGACAAATGGGACCACATAAAATTGAAAAGATTTTGTAAGGCAAAGGACGCTATCAATAGGATAGAATGACAACCTACAGATTGGGAAAAGATCTTTGTGAAACCTACATCTGGTAGAGGGTTAATATACAAAATATACAAAGAACTCAAGAAGTTAGACTCCAGAAAAACAAATGACCTTATTAATAATGGGGAACAGATCTAAACAAAGAATTCTCAACTGAGGAGTCTCAAATGTCCAAGAAGCTCCTAAAGCAATGTTCAACATCCTTAGTCATCAGGGAAATGCAAATCAAAATGACTCTAAGATTCCAGCTTACACAATCAGAATGGCTAAGATCAAGTACTTGGGAACAGCAGATGCTGGTGATGATGTGGAGAAAGGAACACTTCTCCATTGCTGGTACAACCACTTTGGAAAACAATCTCATGGTTCCTCAGAAAATTGGAAATAGTTCTATCTGAAGACTCAGCTATACCATTCCTGGGCATATATCCAAAAGATGCTCCCACATATAAAAAGGACACATACTCCACTATGTTTATAGCAGCCTTATTTATAATAGCCAATAGCTGCAAACAATCCACATGTTCCTCAATTGAAGAATTCATACAAAAAAATGTAGTACATTTACACAATAGAATACTATTCAGCTCAATAAAAAAGAGTTCCCAAATTATGCAGGTGAATGAATGAAACTAGAAAATATTATCATGAGTAAGTAACTCAGACTCAAAAGGATATTAATGGTATGTACTCACTGATAAGTGAATATTAGTCCAAAAGCTCAGAATACCCATGATACAACATAGAGATTATATGAAGCTTAACAAGAAGGCCAAAGTGTGGATGCTTCAATCCCACTTAGAAGGGAGAACAAAATTATCAATGGAGGCAGAGGGATAGAGGAAGCTGAATGAGTGAGGAGAGAGTGAGTGAAAAGAAGAGGGGCCAGGATCAGGTATGGGAAGAGACAGGAGTGAAGTCCACAGGGCCAAGAGAATGAATAGAAATATGTAACAGAGTGTGTGTGGCGGGGGATAGGAAACAGGGAACCTACTAGAAAGTCCCAGATGCCATGCATGCAAAAGGCTCCCAGGACCCAAATGTGATGTGCTTGGGAAGAGTAGGTGATGTCACAAAATCCTTCCATGTTCTTCCTTCTGAACTGTGCAGTTTTAGTCATTGAAGTCAACAACAAAAGTAGCTCCCTTGCGCTTTATAATCAGTGGGAACACAGATCATATGATTTCTGGCATAGCAGAGACCATAAACAGAGCCCCCTTCAGCAGTAGACCATAGGCCCCACAAGGGCTTCAGAAGTTTCTTGGACTATTAATATCACAGTGGTCTCAGGTAGCAGCTAAGACCATTCACATCAGTAAGATCCCTGGCTGGAGCACTGCCCACAAACATCAACATTGGTTCAGGCTGCAGCACTGAAAACAGATATCTACATCTGCTAAAGGTTAAGAGCAACACAAACTCATGGGTAAAAGTATAAATATTTGAAGGGCAGTTCCACAGCATGACCATTTGCATATGGCTTTTTAATATATCTAAATAAAATTTCACTCATGCAATATACAGTCATGACAGTTGCTTTTTTGTTCCACAGAACCTCCACACAGTATTATACACCAATAATTCATTAATTTATGTTGTTGAATAATGTTTCTTTCTATGAGTATAGTACATTGAATATATCGGACCATTGTTTGATTGCTCATTCTGCTTTGTGGGCATTTTAAATTTTACTTGCAAAAATAATGAAGAAAACCATTTGCTTGAATCCTACAACTGTTGTAGCTATGTGCCCAGGTATATAATTTCTGAGATATATAACTATGTTCAAAATTTTGAGGGACTGTCAAAAAATCTTTTTAATAGAGCAACTGAAGTATTTCATGGGTTCAACACTGATGATCAGGAATTTCATTTCTTCGGCGGTATCTTACCATGTGTCTCAGGTCAGCCTCACAAGGTCTTACTACACAGCTATGCTGATCTCACAGGTTCACATTGTGCAACCTGAAATGACCGCACATTTACACTGATGATTCTGCTTGAGCCTTGTGAGTGCTGAGATCTCAGGCATGATTCATCACATTGGACTTGATTTCTGTTTTTTTGTTCAGTTCTCCAATTAACTTCTCTTCTTCTCTACCTCCTTCTCTTGTCTTTACACCACTTCCACTTGGACACAGTCCATCTTCAACATTACATATGGTATTCATTGCACAGTGTTATGTTAATAAATTGTATTATTTTTGTATCTGTTAAAATTTTAAAATATGTTTAAAGAGTGTGCATTCTAGGCTATATTTTCACTCTGTGATTCTGCTTTATATTGTTCAGCAGAGCTTTTGCTTTTCTCCTATATGTCTTACACCTAATGCCATTGCTATTGAATATAGAATCATTTCTGTCTTTTAAAATTTGTTTTGCACATGAGGAAGAAAGTGGCTTAATTTACATATTGCCTGTCTTGTCCCTGATAATTCTATTAAACCGTGACAATGGAATTTCAGGGTTTAGCAATGAAAGCAGCCAATACTACATAGGAACAAAAATAATAAATATCTCAAAACAATATTCAATAAAAAGTCACAATTCAAAACTCTATGAGCTATTGTCTGCTTTCTACTTCTGTAAATGTGTGTGTGTGTGTGTGTATGTGTGTGTGTGTGTGTGTGTGTGTGTGTGTGTGTGTAGAAGTGCTTACATAGATCACTGGGTAGGAGATGACTTCACAATCAAAGAAAAAAGCTAAAGGACAAAAAGAAGACTCTGTGGAAACAGAAATTTCCACAGAGCTGTATGTGCTCTTATTGACAATTACACAGAGGCTCAAGTAGAGATGTTTTCCAGTTAGTGAGAAGACCTAGAGGCAAGATTAGCTTCACATGGAGAGGATGTGTATGTTTTGGGGCTCTGCAGAGTATAATAATGAACTGGATTTATGGGTCATCACTTACCAAGGATAACTGAGGAAATAATTGAACCAGGGTTATTCCATGTCACAGTGATTCAAAGCATAAAAAAATAAAGAAAATATCTTTATTCTATAGAAATGAAGCAAAATAGCAAAATTGGTCACAATCTCATACATGTTCACCTATTGCCCCTCCATGTGAGATGGGAAGTCATTGCACCTCACATTCTTCAGACTTCGAAACAAAACCTTCTTTATGTCCTTGAGATTGTCACAAGGGTAAAAAAGGCCATCTGCTATAAACATATGGTTTACAAAGTAAAATATAAGGCATACATGAAGCATTACCAGCTTCAATCTTTCTTTTATCTTTCCCAAATAGATAGTACCTGGTTATTAATCAATTTCAAATTAAGTCAAAAATTATAAAAGTGACACTATTGTACAAAGCAATTCCTCCAGATTTGTTTAGGGTAAAGACTAGTTACAAAGAATAACATGTATTAGAAAAGAATTAAAGGAGCTAAGAGAAAAAAATTATGTCTATGTAAGTGTGGGAAAATCTGTAGAAGGAAGTTGGGTAATAGAGATATTTCATTGTTATTGCATGTAATAAATCCACTCCTTAAGTGATTTTAATTGAAACATCACTGAACATAGAAGTCAGGGTAAAATTTAAAATGTTGCAGTAACTTAAGTGGAATAGAGATTATATTAGACGGTACCTTATCCACTATGCATTTCCAGGATCATTTATGCAAGGTAAGAAGGAAAAGGTAGCCAGATATCAAAGACAATCATCCTTACTTTGCCTACTATGCTAAACTTTCTCTCTTGTGTATTTAACAGTTATATAGTATGACCTTTCATGTAAATCCTATGAGAGGAGACAATATCTTATATAAAAGATTAGCATCAATACATTTATTACATAAAACAGGAAACAATTTCAAGTGCTACCATTATAGAGAGATTTTCTTACTGCAGATAACTCTTATTAGGGCTCTCTTCATGTCTCTGTTTCTCAGACTGTAGATGAAGGGGTTCAGCATTGGAGTCACCACTGTGTACATCATAGCCATGACACTCTCTTTTACAGTAAAATTATTAGCTTATGGATATAAATAGAGACCAATAACTGTCCCATAGAACAGAGTCACCACAGACAGATGGGAACCACAGGTGGAGAAGACCTTGTAGAATCCATGGATAGATGGAACCTTAAGAATAGAGGAGATGATCCTTGCATAGGATATAACAATGAGGAAGAATGGAATAATAATGATGAGCCCTCCCATAATAAAGATCATCAACTCATTAACATAAGTGTCTGAGCAGGCCAGCTTCAGGAGAGCAAACAGGTCACAGAAAAAGTTGAGGTGCACATTGTTCTCACAAAATGACAATCTTGCTGCGAGCAGGGTGTGCATCATAGCATGAGATGATGTCAGTATCCAAAATACCAGCACTAGACAAGTACAGAACTTGGGGCTTATGATGCTGGTATAATGCAGAGGGAAGCAGATGGCCACATAGTGATCATAAGCCATGGCCATAAGAAGGAAGCTCCCAAGGTATCCAAACAACAGAAAGAAGAATATTTGTGCCAGTCAGCTTGCATAAGGAATGGATGGGTCCTGGATCTGCATGTTCTGCAGCAATTTGGGCATTGTGACAGAGGAAAAGCAGAGATCAGCAAAGGACAAATTGCTGAGAAACAAGTACATTGGTGTGCGGAGATGGGAGTCCAGTCAAACAAAGACAATGATTAGCAGGTTTCCCAAGATGTTGGTGAGGTACATGGCCAGGAACAAGGCATAGAATAGGTGCTGGTGCTCTGGGAGAATATGCAGGCCCAGGAGGAGGAACTGCGCTATGACAGTTTTGTTGTGCATTATTCTTCTCCAGTATCCTAATGAGAAAATATCAGTATCTTTTAAACTTTTGAATAAATATATATCTAACATATATATTCTACAACAATGTCTGTGAGAGTCATCATAGTGATTATAATTTCAGAGCTCCTAATGTCTGTAAATATTACAATCATTAATGATTTTTCTCAAACTACCGTTTGTAGGTTTCTATCTCTCATCCTTCCATAGATACACCCATACCATGCCTACTGAGATATGGATGCTTTCTTCTCCTACTTCCTGCTCATTCCGGGTAACTAGTTTTTACATTTGTAGTATCTTTTATGTTATTTTGTATATTGATGTGCTTGAACACTTTAAAAGAATATACACAGGCTGGACCTAAGACTCCCTACACATATGTATCCGATGTGCAGTTTGGCCTTCATGTGGGTCCTGAACAACTGGAAGGGGGTCTATCCCAAAGCTGTTTCCTCTACTTGGGGTACAATTGGCTAGCATCACAGAGATTTGAAGTGCCAAAGCAGGGGAGTGGATACCCATTGTGGCCCTGACCCACTCGGAGGAGAAGGGGATGGATGAAGGATTGTGGGAGTGATTAAACAGGAGGGGGAGGCAATCAGTGGGATATAAAGTGAATAAGTAAAAAATAAAACTAGATTAAATTTATAAAAGTCTTTATCATCATAATTTATATAAATTTCAAGAAAATCTCACACGCTCCAATGTGTTATATTACCATTTCAAATGCAGACCTGAATTTCTCTGCAACATACAGCTGTCTGCTCCCCTGTTAACTATCATCTTCTGTCCATTGCATGTATGACAGGCAGCAGAAGCTCAAAAGCCCTAAGTTAAGTTCCTGTTTTCCCTGCATTGTTCTCCAAAGCATTCCTCATTGTCCTACTTCTCCAGTCTATTATAGTGTAACTAAAAAAATTCAGGTTTCAGTCAGATCTATGTGAATTTCCATCCCTTCACTTTTTTTTTTAAATTTAGCTGCTGTGATGCATTATTCAGAGTCTCTCCTCCATTAGCTCCCTATTTCATTCATTCCCCTAGTGAAATGGCTGGGTACATGAACACACACACACACACACACACACACACACACACACACACCATTCTATAATTTTGGACAGCCCTGGCTAATGAATTTATCGTATCTCTTAAAGCTGCCAAAACAGGAGAAACTTCAAGAGATCTAAGCAATTCTACAACCTAGTCTGACTGTTTGCACTTTCACAAACAGACAGACATGTTTAATGCAGCTAACATCAGAGTTTACACACTTAGATATTGTGGATTAGTGTAACCTAAGAGAAACTGTATAGGAAAAAAAGCAAGCACCATTTAATATGATTTCCTTACATATTCCTGACTGGCCTCAAACCTTTAACTCTTCTGCCTCTGATTGCTGAGCAATGCAATGTCAGGTAGCTGGCACAATGCCAAAGTTTCTCCTTCCCTGTAATTGAACAGTCCCTTTGTTTTATGGAGGCAAGTTTTGAAAGATCAAAACCCAGAATAACCACCAGCAACTGTTTCACTGATATGTCAATGGACTTCAGAAAATTCTTTAGATGTTAAGCCCACCATTCTCAAATAAAACAGCACATGCAAATGACAAGGGATATATTTTTAACATTTAGTGCACTTGCATATAAGTTTGGAATGTGTAGAAGCACTGAGTTTGGTTGAGAAGCTTTCATTGTACGTTTACATGAACACCTAGATGATAGTAATGTCAGTCTCAATGCACTACACTTAGGACCAATCGCATACATTACCAATAAAACAAAGATTTTTGAACATGTACAGATTAAATAATCATTACCTGGGGAGGATAAATTTCAGAGTTTGTTAAGACGCCACAGGTGAAAGTGTACCAAACAACCCTTCAGTACTACAGCACTGAACTCTACCTCACAGGGCTGTGTTGAAATGGTATGCTATAGAAAGAAAAAGGACATAATGAGTGATTGGAATGAATGCATCATTATGAATGGGCTACATGATGAACATGAAACAAACAGTAGCACAATATGGGGAAGTCTTGGGAGACAGAGAAAAGAAGAAAGTTATCATATCTAGAAAACTGTTCTGGAAAACACAGGGATCCTAATTGACAGCAAGATACCTGCTTCTTTTCCTGATTATACCCAACTCTGCTGAAGCTGAGTCATAGTTACTGCTTTGTGAACCCGCTCACCTTCATTTTATTTGCAGACACAGGAATATCGGCCTGTGTAATCATCACCTATCTGCATCATCCCTACCCACACCCCTGCTGCCATCCTTGGGCCTTAGGTGCCCAGCATCCCAGAGGAGTCCAGATATTCTATAAGCAATTAAAGACATAGGAATTACTCAGGACCTTTCTGGGACCAATTAACCTCAGAGATCTCTAGTGGAAAACAGTTTTAGTCACTGGTCACTATTTGCTACAGATATGTGAATGTAGAATTTAAATAAAAATAAACTGATCTAATACATAAATACAGCAACAAGAAAGCCAAAAAACATGGAAAGATGCATACACATTGCCTGTACAGATAATCATCATGGCTTCTGTTGACCGGAGCCCACTTTGTTAACAGAGAAAGAGAAAAGGGTAACTGCAAAACACCCCACATTATCAGGGATTTTCTGATTATTAATGACTTAAAGTGTTTCATGCAACAAAAATTTGCATAAGATACCATCATTCGTTTTTATGGGTTTGGATGTGAGCCTAGCCTTTAACTACTAAGCCATCTTTCCAGCCCTTCCAATAGTAGTTTTCAAGCACAATGAGACCACAGAAAATCACACACATTGGGAAGCTTCCAAGGAGAGCATTTCAATTCAACATGACTGACTACCTGTAAGAGGACTTAAGGCAGATATACAACTTTCTGAAAAAATTTAAACTTCATCGTTCACATTCTATTTGTACCAATGTGTGAAAAGGTCAGGAAACACAAACATTCAACTCCCAGGTAATATTGGTCCTTACTGATTTTACTTTTATTTGGGATCTTAGAGATAATTAACACTACCTTTAAATTATTTTCAGTTGATTAATTTATTTATGAGTGATTAAATTTTGTTTGTAAATGTGGAAATAGTAAGTGGAATCTAAGAATGTGTTCAGGATTAGACACAGTGCTGACTGCTCTAGTTAATTAGAACAATTGAATTTTGCTTGCCAATCAATTAGTTATAATTACCATAAGAAGAATAATGCCATCTACTCTCTGAGTATTGGTTGACATGATAAACAAGGTGATTGAATGGTAGGTTCAAGTTTTAGTTCAATCATTCCTAAGTACTGTGCTCTTCACTAATATAACTACATCACCTTAGCATTTTCAATGTCATTCAAAGCATTTGCATTGCATTTTTGAAACCATAATTCCCCAAAGGATTCCTGGGCCCATTCACACATACTGTCAACTCCAACTATCCACAGGCAATTCCACTCTACTTTATGTTCTTGCAGATTTTCCTATTCTTGATATTTCTTTGAATATAAGCTCTTCATGTTTGGCTTCTGCCTGTTAGCATGTTTTCAGGGTATGTCTGTATAATTCTACATCATAATAATTGACTTTTTATTATTGAATAACATGTCATTGTACAGATATGTCATAATTATTTACATAATCATTTGGTGATAGTTCTTTCCACCTAGGGACAAAGAGAAATAACACTTCTATGAATATTAATATACAACCATTCTTTTGAATCATTGTAGGTATGTACCTACACATGTGTCAATTATACATTAAAAGAGTTTTTTGCTTTTTAATTTTTAGTCTAATTTAAATGAAAAACTATTCTTATGTATATTGTCCTACAAGGTAGTTCAATTCTTTAGGGCATATTTACTTACATTTAATTTGTTAGCCTTTTGCTCAACACCCTTTTTAGCCCAATACTCTGTTTCCTGTTTCTGCATTAACCCTCCTGGAATTAGGTATTCACACCAACTTTCAAATCACATGTATTTGGTTATCCTTGTATATCTCTCCCAAAAAGGCTTCCATTTTCCCCTCCTCATTAGACATTGTTAGTGTTCTTTATATACAATTGCACATGAATACAAATATATAATGGTTATTAATGGGGTTAGAGAGATAGCTCAGTGCTTAAGAGTACGTGCTAATCAAGGTTCCTTTCCCAGCACGAATTGGCCAACTCACAATATTTGTAACTCCAATTCTGGAAAATCTAACACCCTCTTTTGGTTGCTGTGGGCAACAATCATTCAGTGTTGCACCATTAACATATATAAAAGCAAAAAGACTTATGCACATAAAATGAAAATAAAAAACCCTTTCATATTACTGATTTGATTTATGCTATTTTAATAATAGGTTCTTCTCCAAGATCTATAACTTTGCTAGCTCTATGTATTTGGCTCAACAGATATGTGTATAATACAACATTTGCACCTGAATTAATCAAATTGTATATAGGTACATATTTTCATTTTTCATTCATGATCTTTAGGCATCTAAGATGAATCTATTTCCTGGCAATGGCAAGGAGAGCATCAATAAACATTGGCATGCAAGTATCCCTGGAGAAGAGGTGAGTACTTAGAACATATGCTGGGGAATGGAGGATAATGTGTTAATTCAATTTTGGTTCTCATTAAGAAATGCCCATACTAAAATATGTATTGTCTGTAACTACATGTTGGTCAACAGTGATTAAGGCATCTTTCCAATATTTAGTGACATTTGTTTTCTTGATAATGGTCTTTCTTACTGAAGTGGTAGATATTCTCAAGTTACTTTTTATTTTGATTGTCCTTGTGATAAGGGATGTTGAGTACTTAAAAAAGTATATATTGGCCATTTGCATGTCTTCTTTTAAGAACTCTCCATGCAGTTTCTGTTGTCTGATTCTATTGGTTGTCTGGATTTCTTTATTTAGTTCTTTATATTTTCTGGATATTAGTCCTCTGTCAGATGTGAACCTGCCAAAGATTTTCTCACATAGGGCATATTGACCATGCCACCAGAAGAAAGGGCATGGGACTGCTGAGGTTGAACATGCTCAAACTTCAACAATCCCAGAATGTGTGACTGTCAGCAGTAGAGCAAATTCCCTCCTTGTTTCCATGCCTGCTTTAGGGTTCTTAAGTATGACTCTCAACTAGATGATCACAAGTCATATAATACACCACATGGAATTCTTCCCCATGCAAGTACAATATCACCAGCACCTTAGCTTCTGTCAATAGAATGTATTTATCCCCAAAATTCCATCCCAATCCCCAAGGTTCATATATTCCCTGTCTACTTGAAATAAAGTGCACAAGTTATTTCCCAAAGGATCATCTGAGATTGGCTGTTTTTACTGAGCTGTAATTCTTAGGGGAAGGGCTCTATGCACCAAGCACTCATTGTGGACCTTGTACCAGCCTGCCTGGGCAGGCTCCTATTGCTTTCAGAGGCTTACATCAGAGTATGGCCTGCCAATATTCCACCCAAGACCCAGGACCCTGGCCACTTGCCCCTCACCAACTCCTGGAACCTCCTTATTTCTTTTCTAAGACCTATAACACATTCAGCATCCTCAATGGTGGGATTAGAGACCTGTGTACCCTCTTTGTCCTGGACTTTAATTCACTGTATTTGATCTGGCAAATGTTGATGTCTGATGTTCCAGAGGGAAGAAGTGGACCGCAGACCTCACCTGTTCCAAACATTGCCTTGTTCTCTCTGACCAGTGTGCCAGTGGCACCCTACCAGGGAAGGTGGACCAGGAACCAAATCCTCACACACTGAAGATTGTTAATTATCTCAGTTCAATTTTTGGTGTGCTAGACCCTTTAATTTTATTGTTATTGTTGCTGTTGTTGTAACTATTAATTTCAGAAGATCATGTTTGTTGGTTCTTGTCATGATTTACTGAGCAACTACAATCTCCTTTAGAGGGTCCTTACTATTCTCATCTCTTGAATAATTTCTCCTGCTTCTTCGACAATGGAATGCATTCAGAGTTTCAGGACTGCTGTTCAAGTCTTTGATTCATTTGGAGTTGATTTGTGTCCAAATTGAGAAATGGGAGTTTGTTTCATACTTCAACATGTAGACATCCAGTGTCTCAGCAAATTTGTTAGAGGCTCTTCTCTCTCTGGTGAGAATGTTTGGAAACTTTGTCAAGTATAATGTGGAGGTAGCATCAGGGATTTAAAGCTTGATTTTGTTCTCTTCCATTGATGCTGTCATTGCTGCCAGGACTCTGAAATATGCAGAAATAAGGTATCATAACAGCAGCAATTGTATTTTTATTATTATTTTGAAGGATTCATTGATGGTTATTCAATAACTTTCTGCTTCTGTATAAATGTTAATGGTTTTTCTGTTGCAGTCAAAAGTATCAGCAAATTTTGCAGGAATTGAATCAAATCTGTGTATTACTTTCTGTAAGACATCTATTTTCACAATATTAATTTTTTCAAATCATAAGCATCAGAGACCATTTCATCTACTCTGTCTCTTTGCAGTTTCTTTTCTGTCTTCTAAAGACTTTGCAATAGAGGTCTTTGACTTCACTGTTTATGTTTCTGTTTTACTGGTTTTCTAGAGGATTTTATACATGAGTGCTGTATTAAAATCATTTCAACTTCTTCCTCTATTTCTCTAACTCCCCCCATGTCTCCCACTTTTTCCAAATTCATTAACATTTTTCTTTATTATTTTTCCATTCTCTCTATGTCTTTCTCTGTCTTTGTCTCTGTCTCTGTCTCTGTCTCTCTCTCTCTCTCTCTCTCTCTCTCTCTCTGTCTCTCTCTCTTTCTGTGAAGAGGTAGAAAGATTGGAAGAGCCAAGAGATGGAGAGAAGGATTGAGAGATGCTGACCTCTGATGATGACAAAGCTGTTACAAACATGAACTCAATGAGGTTGTGATTGCATGAAGCAAACTTGAACAAGATTATGCCAGGTAAAATTCCAGCTTGATCAATTCCAACACAATTTACTTCCCACCCCTACATGATGAACTATGGGTAATTGCAGAGAGAGTGAGTGTTTCTCTTCCCTAGAGATAAGTCCCCTATTGGGGTTTCCTATACAAATGGCCAAGTCCTAGAAGCATTCACATGCAGGCAAAACTGAAGGACCTCAGTGGATTGTATTTAAATGTGAATTTGTTTATATGTATGGTAAAACAAAGGTTAAAGAGAGAAAGCACCGAATTTTGGATGACGTGACAGATGTAGGAGTGGTACACAGCAAGAGAGAGGGGGGAAAGTGATGTAATCATATTTTAAATATAAAAAGTCCAGCATGGATGTGGGAAGAGATCCTAACGACCCAATCTTGGCTGAGAAGCTATTGGCAGTTGATGCCTACTAAGGGAGGGAGAGACACTTTTGTTTGAGGGTTGGTGGCTATTGGCAGGTTGCCAACAATTCAGTACATAATCCCACAGCCATGTGAATCTGTTCAATACTGATTGGACACTGGGCTAGATGATGATGATGATGATGATGATGATGATGATGAAAAATAAGAAAATAATAATAATAATAATAATAATAATAATAATAATAATAATAATAAAAGACCCTGAAATTTTAAGAGAGATTACAGGGGAGGAGAACCAAAAGGAGCTGAAAGCTCAATGGCTCAGAGACCTAGCATAAAGCCAAACATTACTAACAAAAAGTAAATGAAATGAAATACTTACTAATGCTATTATGTAATACTCATAAATTCATCATCACAGAGGCTTCCTCCAGGAGTTGATGGGAACCAATGTAGAAATCCACAGCCAAACATAAGGCCAGGCCTAACAAACTATACAGAAGGGTGAACAGAAGGACTATAGGTGATAGAAAGGTCAAAGATACCACAAGAACATGGCTCACACAATCAACTAATCAGGGCACATAGCAGATCACAGAGAGGAAGCTACAAACACAGAGTCTGCATTGGTATATATTAGGCCCTCTGCATACATGCAAGAGCTATTTAGTTTGGGGTTTTATGGGACTCCTAACAATGGGAGTAGGGGTGTCTCTGACTATTTTGCCTGCTCTTGAAACCCCTTTCCTCTTACTTGATTGTTTTGTCCAGCCCTGATATGAGCATTTGTGTCTAGTTTTATTGCATCTTGTTATGGTGTTTGGTTGATATCTCTGGGGCACATGAAGATAAATGGAGGAACAGTGTAATCTGGGGATGTGGTGGGAGGTATATGTGCATGGAGAAGGAAAAAACTAAGAGAAGGAGAGGAAGGAGAAGCTGCCACACAGATTGGAATGTAGTATGAGAGTATAAAGCAAAACAATAAACAGCACATAATTCTTAATGACCAAGTTGGCCACATATTAGATTTGTAGAAATGATTCATGAAGGGACATTGGCCAGCTTGAACATGATGATCATGCCTCTGTCAGGCATTGTCCATCTCCCCAGTTCTTTCTGCCTTGCTAAAAACTGTTAGATTACATTCTGAAAGTTAGCTCCCAAGGTCTATCTCCTTATTTCACCAATGTCTCCTCCTGAGACTCATTAACAGGTCCAGCTATCAAAGTATTGAAGTCCAGAAATTAAAAGCTCCCCTTGACTCACCTAATTAATATGCCCAATTAAAATTAAATACCTTATCCTTAGATAGGATTTCCCCTTGTACCTTTGTAAACTGCATTTTACCATATACCACATCTGTCTCCTCTCTATTCAGCAGCAGTCCTTTTCCCATTTACCTCCAGTACAAATACCACTTAACCATCTCCCTTGCCACATTTCTCCACTCTCCTTTATTCCCTTCCTCTTCTCCATCTTGTTCTATTTGCTGGCTTTGTCCCTTATACATGTCGTCTGTTCCTGTAGGGAAAATAAATCCCCTTTGCGTTGAGAGCTTAGTCTGAGAACTTGGTGTTGGGGTTCTGGACCCAATACTTATTCTTTCAGTTCAATATCTGTAAATCAGTATATACTAGATCACACATATGGGGTCCAGGGACAGAGGTCACATGATCCAGTCAATACAGAAGAAAGCTTGTTAACAAAATGCAACATTCCTGTGTGCTATAAAAGTCTTTATAAGGAATATATATCAAAATAATATATGCTACAAATGGTCAAGATATGGGCAATGTTATCCTTAATGGGGAAAAATTCACTGAAATCAGGAATAAGGCAAGGATGTCTACTTTCCCCACTCTTATTCAATACAGCACTGGGAGTCTTAGCTAGAGCAATTAGAGCAGTGTTTCTCAACCTGTGGGTCATGAATCATTGGGGGTGTCACATATCAGATATTATGCATATCAAATGTTAATAGTATATTCATAACATTGGAAAAATTCAGTTATGAATTAGAAATGTAATGATTTTATGGCTAGGGGTCACCACATCAGGAGGAACTCTATTAAAGTTTCATTTCAGTAGGAAGCTGGTGAAAACTAATATTAGAGATTTGAAAAAAATGAAAAGAATATATGGAAGGAAAAAGTCATCTTGGTGATAGTGGCTCACACCTTTAATCACCACATTCAGGAGGCAGAGGCAGTGGATCTCAGTAATTTTGAAGCCAGATTCCTCTGCAAAGTGTGTTCCATAACCACTAATACCACACAAGGAAACCCCATCTCAATAACAAAAGAAAAAAGAAACAATATCATCAACAATGGTGGAAGTCAAAGAATCTTTATTTGAAAATATCATTCTATACATAAAAGACTTTAAAGACTCCATCAGAAAACTCTTAAAACACAAAAGAATCTTCAATAAAGTGGCAGGATACAGTATAATTATATAAGAAAAACAGTAGCCTTCCTATAGCTCATCAACAGCCATGCTGAAGAAGAATGATGGCAATAATAGAAATTCACAACTGTCACCAAAAACAATACATTGGCAAAAACTTAAATAGTGAACCTTTTTACACCCCTCCTCTAACTCTTGCATTTTTGGAGTATGCTGGTTCTTGATATTATGTACTCAAATTTAAATATTTGGAGCTAAGGTCCATAAATAAGAAAGTACATGAAACATTTATCTTTCTGTGTTTAGTTATAACCCTGTGTAATATTTTCTATTTCCAATCATTTATCAAAAATTTCATGATACCAGCATAAACTGTAGCTATATAAGTTTGCAATCCTACCAACTGAGAATGAGGGTTTTCTTTGAACCTGAAAACTCACCAGTATTTGATGTCAGGTATTTTCTGGAATAGTGGGACATGAAGTGGGAAAAACAGGGGAAGGGCTTTAACTACAGAGAAAGGAGGGGAATACAGAGAAAGAATAAGCAGAGGTAAATAAAACTCAAGATCTTTGAAAAGGTCACAGGCAAATAGAATATTTCATAGTCATACTTAGAAATACAAATAATATGTATGAGTATATGTATGTGAGATAATGTTCTTTTCAAGAACCATAGACTTCCTAACAAAAATTTCAATGCCCAAAATAACAAATTTCTCTTTTAGTTGTTGGTCTGCTCTGTCCAAGAGCCTCCCAGGAAATAGGGGTGATTGTCCTTACCCTTGGTTTTCTCCTAAAATTGAAGATAAGATCTGTCGCTGAAGATACCACATATTTCAGGCATAGGACTTGAAAGAACTGAGCTAGAACTGACTCAGAAGCCCCTTCTTGGGGAATAGCCCTCTGTATCATAAAAGATGCCGGGGTGACAAATAAATCAATAGTTATACCCCATTGTAAAGTTTATGAACCACAATAATGGCCACCAAGGGAAGGTTTTCTCAGTGTTACAATAGTGGCAGTTTTATCTTGGGACTAACCAATGGCTGTGTAATTGGACTTAAGACTAATACAAGAGGAAAGAATTCATTCCTGGTACTTAATCCTGTCTAGTCACAGGGTCCATAGGGAAAACCTACCACTGCCATTTTCATAAACCTACATAGGTTCTAATTGTATTCTTAACACTTACTTATCCTTATACCCAGAAATAGGTGTAGCTCTAAGCCCTCATCAAAAAACTTTTTTTCCAAATATATGAAGAATATGCAGGAATCCAGAACTAGCCAAAATGCAGAGATCATATAATTGTAGCATTCCAATACTAGATGTTGCATCTTCAATACAACCAGTACATTCAAGGCTAGGGCATCATCATGGAAAAGGGGACAAAATTATAAAAACTAGAGAGCCAGTACCTTGCTGCAAGACAGTGTCTACTAGACATGGCAGGAAAGGAACACCCATAAACTCTCATCACCTCAATGAACTTGGAAAAAAATGAGTTATATAGAGCAACACATGCTTGTTTGTTGCACATGGAGGCCAAAAACAGCTCTCCTATGGGGAAGGAATCTGGATTCTCTGCAAGAGCAGCAAATTCTTATAACCACTCACCAAGCCATCTCTGCATCCCCAGTAATAATTTTTATATATTAATGGGTATATGTGATTGTGTATAGATTATATAATACTAAAAAGTGAGTTGTGAAAGGGGAAAATGGAGACCTTAAGGGGGAGATGTAGAAGAAAAGAACACATGTGTTATGAAAGTGCATGAGGGATTACTGAGATGCAGAAGTGTTAAAGCAGAGGTGGTAGGCAGAATGATGGGGTAAAAAAAGGTGTTGAGCAGGTGGTTAACAAATTAAGTAAAAATGAAGATGCCACCAGGAATCCAACTATATAGCTGGCTAATATAAATAAGAATAACTTTTCTTTTAAAATAAGCTAAAATTAAATAGGTAACCCCATTTTAAATAAAGAATTACCATATGACTAAATGCATACTTATTATTGTCTGAAAGTGGAAAACCCATCCATCAATGACTAAATAACCATGGCGTATTTGTACAATGACATTATTTTTTCAACAAAAAACCTAATTATTGTTATATAGAACTATACAGACATGCCTTGAAAACATGCTAAAAACATAAACCAACCATAAAGAGCTCATATGCACATGAAATATCAAGAATAGGAAAAGCTATAAGAACCTAAAGTACAGTGGAATTACCTGTGGATGATTGGAGATGAGAGAATGTGTGAATAGGCACAGGAATTCTTTGAGGGACAGTTGGTTCTAAAAAGCAATGTAAAAGTTTTTAATGACATTGAAAATACTAAGGTTATTTAATTAAACTTTTGTAAGTAAATTTTACAGTTCTTCAGTATGGTCGAATTGAAATTTGTGCCTACCCTGCAACCACTTTTGCTTCTCATGTCAACCAAAACATAGCAAGTAGATGCATCATTCTTCTTGAGTAATTGAAATCAATTAGAAAGTAAAATGTGTTTGCTGTATATAACCAGAGGAGGTAGCACTGTGTCCAAAATCCTGGATATATCCTTAGATCCTACTTACTATTTCCACACACAATGGCAAAAGTTAATCATCTTTAAGAACCCAACAAAAGTTAAACCAATAAGGATAAAGATTCCCTTGGGTTGGAAGTTTGCATTTCATTTTTATGGACAGAAGAACTCTATCAAATTGAAGACTACAAAGTCTCGGAAAGTATCTACTACAAGGAAGGAATTATAAATGCCATCTATGGCCTCATGGTCAATAGTGAACTTATACATCATAGAATTATAAAGTACTCTCTCACATATAAGAAGATAGTTTGCATAATGGTGGTAGAAGGTACAATTAACATTTTTATAGAGGGGTAAGAAGACAAAAATGAGTGAACAAGAATGGAAACATGGACTGCTTTTCTATTGCCTTGAGGAAGCCTTAAACATGCTATTTGCTAGCCATATTCCAGCTCTTTTCACATATTGGCACATATAGGAAGTTGGATGATAAAGTTCAAAGTTTTCAAGAAGGCTGTATATCTTTCCCAAGTTGTTTTGCAAGTAGTCAGTCATATGGAAATGAGATGCTATCCTTGGAAGCCTTCCAGAGTGTATGGTTTTGTATGGTCTCATCTTCTTAAATACTACTGTTGGATGGACTGGAGCATTGACTCAACAGTCAAAAGCTAGGCTCACCACCAAAAATATAAAAACTTGCATAATTTTTTGTTTTGTGAGACACTTTAAGTCATTTAACAATCAGAATAGTGCCTGAAACCTGAAATGGTTTTATAGTCACAATCCTTCACTTTCCACCTAACAGATTGTGCTCCAGTCAAACAGAAGCTCTGTTCAATACCTGAAGATGCAGTGAGCATGCACCTTTGCATATATTTGGCTTTCTTTTTTGCTACTTATTTCTTTGTTCTATTGGCTATTCTTGTTTAAATTCTGCCATCCCCTGAGTATAGGAAAGAGTGATCGGTGACTATAATTGGTCTCCACTAGAGATTCCTGAGGAAAATTGGTTCGAGAAAGGTCCTGGATAATTACTATATCATTAATGAGTTATAGAGGATGTGGACTCCTCTGGGATGCATGGCCCATAAGGGCCAGGGATAGCAGCAGGTGGATGTGAGTTGGAATGATGCAGACAGGTGGTGAGTAGAAGCTGCTAGATTCTGCTCATGCAAATAAAATGAAGGTAAGCAGGATCTTGAACCAGAAACTATGACTCAGCCCTGGTGTACTTTTTACAATCAGGAAAATAAGCATGTGTCTTGCTATAAATCCATATGAATCTCCAGTGTGATGTGGGACAGTTTTCCAGGTATGATAACATTCTTTTTTTTCTCTGTCTCCAAGGCTTTATCACACTATGTACATATTTGTTTATGGTTATAATGTAACTGTTTTTATATTGACGTGCCTAGTGCAATTACTCAGTATATCCTTTTTCTCTCAATACCCTAGAATTTCTACACAAGAGCATCCCCAGGAGATGTAGTTCATTGTAGTTTACTATACTTTTACCTGTGGGGTTGTCATAAAGTCTGTACAATGTCCAACACAAGATGCTGATTCATTTTATTTGTACAACTTTACAAATTTTCATGTTACTGGTATTATTGTATGTGATTGTGCCTAAGAGAGTGATATAACATTGGCACCTATGAGATAACGAAACATCATTTGTGTCCCTGTTAGGAGCCTTGTCCTTACCCTCAGAGCAACAGTGGCAATCTGGAAAAAACTAATCAGAAAAGATGTATAGGACTTCCTCTGTTAGAATACCACAATGTAAGTAAACCATATTGAAGGAGACATGAAAAAATGGAAATGAGCTGAGTCTGATTCTGTATTGTCCAGTAAGACAAGATGTGGTCCTCATATATCGATATAATCTCACAGAATGGAATGGAAGAAATCAGAGAAGATTGAAGGAAAGACTCTGAATACTGCATGACAGCAGTTCAATGTAAGAAAAAAATGAATGAATTGAAACTCACATAGCTTTAAATCAAAACTCAATTTCTTCAATTATACTATGGCAGAGTGGAGAGGTAGGAGATGGAGGAATGCTTGGTAGACAACAAAGTAAAGAAATGCATTGCACTTGAGGATTTTGAGCTTCTGATGACTGTCATACATGCAATGGATGGAACATATTAACAGTGGAGCAGAAGTCTGTGTGTTAAAGGCACATGGGTGTCTGAGTTTGAAATTGTAATCTAATTCTTTGGAGTATGAAAGTTTGCATTGAATTTTATATAAATATATGATGATAAAGGTCATACAAATTGTTCAAGAACATTAATTTATAAAATAACATAGAACAAATTACAAATGAACAAACTAGTTACCCACTATGCACAGGAACTAGGATAGAAAATAATTTGTAGTCCATATTGTTTCTTGGGAGAAATATCAGAGAACTGTCTACAAAAAGATGGAGGGTAGAAACCAGTAAAAGATAAATTGAGAAAAAAATATATGATTGTAATGATTATAGCTACTTGGAGTTTGAGATTATAATTATTATATTGATTATCAGATTAGTTGATGTAGAGTATATAACCTAGATATATTTGATTTATTTTGAATTTTAAGGGATGATGATATTTCCTCATTAGGAAACTGAAGAGGAAAAATGATAATGAACAACCAGACTTTAATCTCCCAATTCCTACTCCTGGGACTGCCCATCCCCCCAGAGCACCAGCACCTGTTCTATGCCCTGTTCTTAGCAATGTACCTCACCACTGTCCTGGGTAACCTCATCATCATAGTCCTCATTATACTTGACTCCCATCTGCACACACCCATGTACTTGTTTCTCAGCAACTTGTCCTTCTCTGACCTCTGCTTTTCCTCTGTCACAATGCCCAAATTGTTGGAGAACATGCAGAGCCAGGACACAACCATCTCATATGTGAGTTGTCTGACACAAATGTACTTTTTAATGGTTTTTGGAGACATGGAGAGCATTCTTCTTGTGGTCATGGCCTATGACCGCTATGTGGCCATCTGCTTCCCTCTGCATTACACCAGCACCATGAGTCCTAAGCTCTGTGTATGTCTGGTGCTGCTGTCCTGGGTGTTTACCATGCTGTATTCCATGTTGCACACTCTACTTTTGGCTAGATTGTCATTCTGTGAGGACATTGTGATCTCCCAATTTTTTTGTGATATATCCGCCCTGCTCAAGTTGGCATGCTCTGATATTTATGTAAATGAACTTATGATATTTGTCTTGGGAGGGCTTGTCATTGTCATCCCATTCTTACTCATTGTTGTGTCCTATGTACAAATTGTTTTCTCCATTCTAAAGATTTCAACTACTAGGGTTATCCACAAGATATTCTCCACCTGTGGCTCCCACCTGTCTGTGGTCTCACTGTTCTATGGGACAATTATTGGTCTCTACTTATGTCCAACAGCTAATAACTCTACTGTGAAGAAGATTGCCATGGCCATGATGTACACAGTGGTGACTCCCATGCTGAATCCCTTCATCTATTGCCTGAGGAACAGAGATATGAAAGATGCCCTGATCAGAATTCTTTGCAAGAAGAAAATCTCCTTATAACGATAACAGAGATTTTTACTTAAATTTATCTTATTAAAATATTGATATTGATATTACCTAATGTATCTTTACTAGAGGACCCACATACAAGAATATTCTACATAATATTCCCATTTGCAAAAGGTAGTTTTGTGAAGTAGTTATGTTAGAGTTGGGGACCATAGTGATTTAGTCATGCCATCCTCTACCTTGCATGTGTGATTCTAGAAAATTCAGAACCAATAGTTTTTCACCACTTTTTTATTATAGAAAATAGATTCTTCTCTCATAGAACACATACTACCCACAGTTTCTCCTTGTTCTACTTCTAGCTCCTCCCACTGTCCCTCTCCCCCACATTTATGATCTTGCTCTTTCCTCTGCTACAAAGTTTAGGCCTCCAAGAAGCTAAACACCAGAGAACAAGATACAATAGGACAAGGTGAAAGCTGTCATGGCTAGAACAACACAATAGGAGAAATGGACTCTATAGTGCAGTCTAAAGAGTCAGAGATAAAACTGATTTTATTTACTCTTCTGAGTCCCACAAAATACTAATCTAACAGCACTAATGTATAGGCAGAGGACCTGATATAGAGCTCTGTAGGCCCCATTCTTATCTTTTCAGACTTTGGGATCTCTGTGAGCCATTGCTTAGTTGATTTGGTGGGACCCCATTCTTCTGGTATCCTTCATCCCTCTGACACCTACAATCCTTTCTCCTGTTCTCCCATGGGGTTCCCCCATCACTGAGGGGAGGGACTCAGTGGAGATCTCAAAATTAAAATTGTTTTCTGCATAATGTTTGGCTATGGGTCCCTATATCTGCTCCCATCTGCTGCCAGAAGAGTTGTTTCTGATAATACCTAGACAATACACCAAACTATGAGTAGCAGAATATCATAGGAGTCATTTAATTGATTTTTCCAGTCATATTTGATTCTATCCTAGATTTCTCCTTATTCTGTCTGGTTTCTGGGATCCTTCTTATGGAGAGGGCTTCAAGTTAAATCAAACATTGGCTGGCCAGAGCAGGGAGAATCCCAGTGCTAGGATTAATTAATATTTTTCACCATAGTGGACAGCTCCTGTGACAGAGCAGGCTGAGGAGATGTTGCGGTGCTGCTGTTCAGAAAGGAGTTGACATTTTGGACAGCTCCTGTGTGATATTTGACTGTGACATCCATAGGCTGGGTCAGGAAGGGAGGGGTTGCCAGCATTTTGATGGTTTTTGTTGCACAGTAGCTTTTGTGGCTTGCCACTAGAACTACAATGGGCCCCACTCAAACTCATATACACAGTAATAATAACTCTGAGAGATGAGCTGTACAATTGAACCTACCTTGCTCTTTCCTTTGTAACTGAACAAAAATCCAAGTATTAAACTGTTAGTGCAGCTGCAGAATGGAGACAGCAGCAGCTGGAATAAATTAGATCATGTTAGTGGAAGATTTCTCACCTTTCTATGTGTCTTTCATTTTCTCTTGTTTTCAGATAGAGGTGAGATTCAGGCTTTTGAGTATATAAGATAGCTACCCTATCACTGAGCTGAATGTCCATCCCCATCCCCAGATATATTTATGCTTCTTCTTGACATTTTTATTAGCTTTTCTATACACTAGGTTTATTAGACAGTTGTCTAGTAGAAAACAGAACTTGACAAGGAATTAACTTAAAGATACAGCTCAGACAATCGGAATTTGATAAATTCAATAGATATGTATTGGAGTCCCTGGGAAGAATAAAGGTTATACTCTCAAATCCAAGGAAGTCTGGATATGGTTTCTCATGTTACTATATATTTTGAGTTTTTTCTGCAACTGCTTTCATGGGTCTCATCACATTATGAAAGGTTGTTTTGATGTAAAAATTAGTGTAGGGAGAATAGTAGGAGACATTATAAAAGGTTGTGTTTGAGATATTTTCATGCTATTAAGCATCAGCTTAGGATCATGATATACATTTTATTAATAGTTAATACTATACTGTAGTCAACACAGAATGCACCAGAGACCTGGGAGGTGAGAAACTCTCAGGACTTAAAAAGAGGAACCTTAGATGAAATGCCCTAAAGTAGGGAGAGGGAGCTTATAGAGCCCACCTCCAGCAGAAAGACAAGGCATCAAATGAGGGAGAGGGTAGCCATCCCATAGTCAAAATTCTGACCC
This sequence comes from Rhynchomys soricoides, assembly GCA_019843965.1. Lineage (NCBI taxonomy): Eukaryota > Metazoa > Chordata > Mammalia > Rodentia > Muridae > Rhynchomys > Rhynchomys soricoides. The sequence goes on from JADRCH010000059.1 coordinate 8,766,582, forward strand.
ATAATTGTTCCTGTTTGAAAGAACTGCATGGATGGAAATGGAAAGGAGCCTGAGAAAAAGAAGGTCCAGGGACAGGCCAAAAGTGGGAACCTGCTCAAGGGGAGGTCCCAAGGCCTGACACTATTTCTGAGGCTATGGAGTGTTCATAAAAATGGACCTAGAACGATTGTACTCCAGAAGACCCAACAAGCATCTGAAAGAGTCAGGTGCAGATATTTGCGCCCAACCAATGGACAAAAGCTGCCAACCCCTGTGCTTGAATTAGGGAAAGGCTGGACAAAGCTGAGGAGGAGGGCGGCCCTGTAAGAGGACAAGCAGTCACAATTAACCTGGACTGCTGAGATCTTTCAAACATTGAACCACCAGCCAGGCAGTATACACAAGCTGATATGAGGCCCCCAATACATGTACGGCAGATGACTGCCAGGTCTAGATTTAATCTAACCAAAAGAAATTGGATGTCCCAGGGAGTTTAGAGATCAGGTGGGATGTGGAGTGGGAGGTGGAGACATCCTTGTGGAAACAGGGAGTAGAAGGAGGTATGGGATATGGAACAGTTGGAGGGTGGATGGGGTGATAAAATCTGGAGTGTAAAAATAAATAAATAAATAGTGAAGTCAAATATCTTTATCACAAAATTTTAGAAAACTGAAAAGGAAAATTGCAAAAGACATACATGGAAAGACCTCCCATGCTCATAGGTTGGAATAATTAATAGTGTGAAGATGGACATTCACTGAAAGCATTATACAGACAGATTCAATGCAATCCCTGCAAAATCTGCTGATAGCCTTCACTGAAATACAAAACAATTAATATTCATATGGAGGCATCGAAGATCTTGGATATCCAAATAAATCAGAAAATCCTTCAAAATGATGAAACTGCACTTGAAGATATCACCACAACTGATATCATATAATAGTTCAGAGTTATAATAGCAACAACAGCAATATGGAACAGAACAAAGATCCAGATTGAAACCCCCGAAGATACTGTCACATATATTTGATAAACACTGCAAAAATGTTCACTGCAGTGAAAAAGGCCTGTAACAAATTGTGCTAAGAAACAAAATATCTATGTTTTGAGAATAAAACTAGCTCTAATTTCTCAATTTGCACACATATTGATTACAAATGGATCCAAGACTTGAGCAGTAGTCTTGAAATTCTGAAACTGTTTCAACAGAGGAATGAGCAAGAAAAAACAATTTAAGAGTTGAAAACAGGTAAAGACCTCTGAAAGGGACTCTAGTTTCTCAGTAAATAATGACAACAATCAGCAAACAGGATCTTCTAAAATAAAAATACTTACCACAACAGAGAGAGTGATCTGAGTGAATAAACAGCCTTAGGGCTGTATTAGGGAATCTTTGGAAGGTGCTCAAATATAAATCTGACAGATGATGTATACCCGGAATACACAAAGAACTCAAAAGTATGAAGAACATGAAAACAATAAACCTACTAAAAATGGACAAAAAGAACTATGTGAATATCTCTAAAAAGAACACATGCAAATATCCTATCTACACTTTTTAAAGTATTCAACATTCTTTATAACAGGGGAAATCTAAATGAAAACTACCTTGAGTTTCCATTCTGCTTTAGAAAGAAAGGCCATCATCAAGAAAACAAAGCTCATCAAATATTAGCAAGGAGATTTTATTCACTATTGACCAAAGAATAAACAATTGCAGCTAATATAAATATTTGTGGGTTCTTAGAAATTATTGAATTAGAACTTGAGCCTACCATTCAACCTCTTTTGCTTCTCATGTCAACTAAAACACAAAAAGAAGATGCATCATTCTTCATGAAGTACTTGAAACCAATTGATTAGCAAACAAAATGTGGTTGTCCTAGACAGCCATGGCAGGCAGCTCTGTGTCTAACATCCTGGATATATCCTTAGATTCCACCTAGTATTTCCACACTCAAAACCAAAAGTTAATCAACTTTAAGTACCTAATAAAGGCTAGAGCAATAAGATTACTCTATGTCGAATGTTTGTATTTCATTTGTATGTGCAGAACTTCATCCATTTGATGATTGCCATGATCAGGAAATTTTCTTGAAGAAATATGGATGGCATATACAGCCTCTTGATCAATGGTGAACTCATACAACATTGACTTTTAAAATAGTTTCACATATATGGAGAGGAGTTGGATTAATGGTGGTAGTAGTACAATTAATATTTTCAAAGAGAGATAAGAAGTACAAATGAGTGAACAAGAAACATGGACTGCCTTTCTATTGCTTTGAGGAAGCCTTGCCTTGAGGAAGCCTTGTGGGACCATGAAAGGCAGCCTGGTTTCTGGTTGAGCTAAGGCTTAACCTTCCCTACCCTTACCCCCCCCCCCACGGCGAACCCAGTAGGAGGTCCCCAACAGGGAATAACCCTACAAGGGACTGTAGGCATTTTGCCATGCTCTTGGGAGCCAGGCTCCTGACATGAGATGGCAGCTCTCCTCCATAGGTTTGTGACTATCAGTCATGTAAGGGCCCAAGCGCTTCCACAGGTAGAAGTGTGGTCACATAGCCTCATGACATCCCCATGTTAATGAGGCACCTAGAAGCTTAGCCACTCCCCTTCCCAGCCAAATGGTATTTCAACTACGTCTCTCTCTGAGTTTGCAGGTATGGATTCACTGATGTCACTCTCCACCATGACAATAAACACCCTGAAACCATGGACTGTCTCTTTTCATCGGGATCCACTGTGGGGAACAATGGAACAAGCCTTCATCTAAACAGTTGCATCTAGTCTCCAGCAGAAGGCTTTCCAGCACTCCCAACCACTGCTGCCACCAAACCAAACAAAATGAGCTAGCTGGTGACAAGTCACAAACTGCAGTCCCAAGGGACCCCACTGTGCTCCTCCCTGACTTCCCCCTCTTGGCTCGGTCTAGATCTAAGCTACGGGCCCTGACTTCATTCTCAGCTCTTCTGCAGCATCTAGTGGCACTTGGGATCCAGATTGAGCCAGCTTTCCAGTGGTTCCTGGGACCATAGGCCGTGCTCTCCCACCCCCAGGTGGTGTCTCCATGCAGCTTCTCACAGCCAAACACCTGCCCAGGGATGCCATGGGGTGAGTGCTGTCAAACTTTCCACATCCCACCTCTCCAAGAGGCTTGAGCCTGGGAGGGACAAGGGACACTCACCAAACCTCTCCATATAATCCAACAAAGCCTTAAACATGCAATCTGCTTGCCATCTTCCTGCCTTTTTCACATATTGGCACACATAGAAAGACCTTGTTCAGAGGTCAAAGGCTAGGCTCATAACTAAATATATAAAAATTACTGATGGCTTCTTTTGTAAATTATTGTTGTGTGAAATACTTTAAATCATTTTCAGAATAAAGCCTGATAATATGGGGTGGTTTTCCAGTCCACTTCCTCACTTTTTTCCCCCCAAAAATGAGCTCCACTCAAAAGAAGCCCAGTTGATTATCTGAACAGTGACTGATTATACACCTTTCCATGATTTTTTTGGCTTTGTTGTTACAGATATTTATTATTAGTTTTGTTTGTTTTTGTTCTTTAAGTTCTACCTTCTCGTAAGTGTAGGAAATGGTAATTGGTGACTATAATTGGTCTCCACTAGCGATCCCTGGGGTAAATGGGTCCTAGAAAGGTCTTGGGTAATTACTATACCTTTAATGAGTTATACAGAATCTAGGCTCCTCTGGGATGCAGGGCCCATAAGGACCAGGGATGATAGCAGGGGATGTGAATAGAGATGGTGCAGTTGGGTGATGAGTACCAAGGCTGCTAGTTCTTATGTTTGCAATGGAAATGAAGGTGAGCAGGATATTGATCCAGAAACTATGACTCAGTTTGCTGAGTGCACTCAAGAAAATAAGCTGGTGTCTTCCTCTCAATTGAAATACTTGTGCTATGCAGCACAGTGTTTTAGGTATGATGACTTTCTTCTTTTTTATGTCTTCTAAGACTTCCTTATACTCTCCTTGTGTTAGTTTCATGGTCATCATTTAACCCTTTTCATATTGATGGATTTATTCCAATTACTCTTTATTTAATTTTTCTCTCAATATCATACAATTCAACACAAGAGCAGCCCTACAAGATGCACTTCAGTGTTGTAGTACTGAATGGTTGTTTGCTATACTTTAACCTGTAAGATCTCAAAAACTTTGAACAATGTATTTTCGAAGAAGAAGATCTATTTTACCTGCACAAGTTCACAAATCTCTGTTTTACTCATATTGTATGCGATTGCTCCTAAGGGCAGTCTATCAAGAGTGACAGTAGTATCATCTAGATGCTCATGTAAATGTAGAATGAGAGCTACTCAATCAAACACAGTGATTCTACAGAATCCAAGGTAATAAGCAGGTGCACAAAATGTTAGAAATATATACCCTGTGATTTTTATGTGCTGTTTAATTTGAGAACTACAGTCTTAACATAGTGAATGTAGGAAGTTCATTGACCTGTTACTGGTAACTGTTGATAATTTCTCTAGTTTATGATATTTCCACATATGCTTCCATAAAACAAAGATACTGTTCATTTACAGGTGGAGCAAAAAAATGGGCATGATTTCATATGGCTGTCATACCAGTGCTCAGGACACAGATTCAAGAACATTGTATGTTTGAGTATTGTATTATTTGTCTTGGACACATAAGGGGAACATCTTTTTAAATGATGCATGACTTTTTCTTCATTATTTTCCCTCTGTAATGTTAATATGCAATGCAAACTCTGAATTCAGCTGCATTAACCATTTTAAGTCTGTGAAGATGCAAGGAATAAGATTAGGTTATAGCATTTTAGTGAAAGTTGCTTAAATCTCTTGATGTTTTCCCTGTTTTATCATTGAGACATGTAATACAGTCATTAGCCAGTGTTGTCAAGAATCACACAGTAACACCTGGGTGGGTGTGGGTGTGTGTCGTAGAATACAAACTGCGTAGTTAGAGACTGACAAGGGAACATCTGGAGAACTATCTACAATATTGGAGTCATTGAAAAAAGTGGACATTACAAACTTTTATATAAGGCAGAAGATGTAATGTTTTTCTACACTTAACTCTACTTTCCTCCTAAGTCCTTCATCTGAATGCATGAAGGTCACTCTGTGGTACAGTGTTAGTTACTTACTGAACATCTACTGATCTTAATGACATTTAGAGAATACCTGCATAACAACTAGTATGATCCAAAATCAGGATTGGGGCTTCATCCACTTGATGCATAAATTCATTATCACATGTAGTATCACGTCATCTGAGGAAGAATTCAAGAGAAGATTCAAAAGTAACTTGTTGAATCTTATCTTTTACAATTCATAAAAAATTTTATCCTACCTGTTTGTTGGACCAAGATCAATGACATTTTGAAAATTAAACCATATGCATCTGATTTGTAGTCTTCAGTATTTCTGAAGAGTGATAAAGATGATTAACTCTAATATTGTAGAAATACAACATTAGATCTCTGACAGTATAGAGTTTAAGATGTAGTGCTAACTGTTCAAGTCTTTCTATTTAAATGGTGATTTTTCTTCCTTTGAAGATAAAGAAATCTGTATCAGTTTGGGTGGTAGGTAACAAATGTTCACTGGAAAAAAAATGCATCATGACCGGTGCTATAACTAGTTGGAGATAAAGAATGATTGTAAACAACCAGACACAATGAATACATCTGTGACCTTTATTGAATATAATTTACAATTGATGGCTAGATAGCTTAAATCAGTGATGAAAGTATTAAGTGCGTGGAATACATATAGAATGCTATGGAACATGACTGAATGTCTCAGTATAGAGAGACAATAAATTCAGTTGATTATGAGAAGCAATATGACTAACACGAGGATGGCCAGATGAAGGGGAAGTAAATGGGAGAATTGAAAGGCAAGAAGAGGGGCAACTCTAAAATGTGGGAGGTTGAAGAGTTCTAACCTCAGCATTGATAAAGAGAGAAATGCAAGTGTCACCATGAGACCATATGGGGATGTACTGTTCTCACATATGAAGAAACGAACCATTTTATTAGGAGCTTTGTCCTTGTACTCAGAGCAATTGTGATTTTCTAAAAATAAATTAGAAAAAACATATGATGGAACTCCTTTGTTAGAATGGTCCCAATGTAAATAAAGCATGTTGAAGGAGAAGAGAAGGCTCAGGAGACATGAGAACATGAACATGAACTGAGTCTGTTTCTGTATTCCAGTAATGATAAGATATGATCATCATATATTGATATAATCTCACAGAGAAGAATAGTAGGAGAATTGAGGGGAGACTCTGTATAATATATGACAGTACATGGTAAGAAAAAAATGAATGGATTCAATTCAAAGATTTCTGACAAAATCTACAATTTGTTTACTGTATTATGGGTGACTAGAAAGGTATGAGAACATGAATGCTGTGAGAGACAATAGGTACAGACATGATTTTTGAGCTTTTGATGCCTGTCATACATGTAATTGAACAAAGATGATTAAAAGTGGAAATCTGTATGTTACAGGGACATGCATGTCTGAGTTTGAAATGGTAATCTAATGTATTGGAATATGTTTTTCTTGAAATTTATATTTAAGGATAGTAATAAAGTTTATAAAATTCTTCAAGAACATCAATTTACAAAATAACACAAACCAAATTACAAAGGAATAAACTATTTACATAGAATGGCAGGAAGTAGCAAAGGAAAGCATTACTGCATTTGTATCTCAGTAGAAATGCCATAAAATTGTCTAGGAAATGATGGGAAATAGAAACCTGCTAAAGAGAAGTTAAGAAAAAATCATTACTGATTGTAATGATTATAGATATTTGAAGTTTGAGATTATGATTACTATTATGAATATCAGATATATTGTTGTAGAATATATATCCTAGACTTAACTTAATTTTTATTTTGAATTTTAGGGGACACTTGTATTTTCTCATTAGAATACTGGAGAGGAAGAATGATAATAAACAGCCAAACTGTCATCACCCAATTCCTCCTCCTAGTCCTGCCCATTCCCCCAGAGCACCATTACCTGTTCTACACCCTGTTCCTGGCCATGTACCTCACAACAATTCTGGGAAACCTCATCATCATCATCCTCATTACACTGGACACCCATCTCCACACACCCATGTACTCGTTTCTTAGCAACTTGTCCTTCTTTGATCTCTGCCTTTCCTCTGCCACAATGTCCAAGTTGCTGCAGAACATGCAGAGCCAGGATACATCCATCTTCCATATGCATTGTCTGACACAAATGTACTTTTTCATAGCTTTTGCAGACATGGAGAACTTTCTTCTTGTGGTCATGGCCTATGACCAGTATGTGGCCATCTGCTTTCCCCTTCATTACATGAGGATCATCAGCTCTAAGCTATGTGTGGGTGTGGTAGTACTGTTCTGGGCACTTACTGTGTTATACTCCATGTTTCACACCCTACTCTTGGCTAGACTGTCATTCTGTGAGGACAACGTGATCCCCCATTTTTTCTGTGACACATCTGCCCTGCTCAAGTTGGCTTGCTCTGACACTTGTATTAATGAACTAATGATATATATCTTAGGAGGGCTTGTTATGGTCATCCCATTCTTACTCACTGTTATATCTTATGTACAAATTATCTCTTCCATCCTAAAGGTTTCATCTACTCGGGGTATATGCAAGGTCTTCTCCACTTGTTGATCCCACCTGCCTGTGGTCTCACTGTTCTATGGGACAATTATTGGTCTGGATTTATGTCCATCAGCTAATAACTCTATAATTAAAGAGACTTCCATGTCCCTGATGTACACTGTGGTGACTCCCATGCTGAATCCCTTCATCTACAGTCTGAGGAACAGAGATATTAAAGATGCCATTATAAGAGTCCTTTGCAAGAAGAAAATCACATTATAAAGGCAACATTGGAATATTTACTTAAATTTATCTAGTAAATATGCTGATAGTAATATTATACGATGTATCCCTGTGTGGTATACAAGAATATATTACATAATATTCCCATTTGCAAAAGGGAGTTTTGCAATGAAGTTCAATTAGGGAAGAGAACCTTAGTGAATCTATCATGCCATCCTCTGCCTTGGACATGTAAGTTTAGAAAATCATTAGTTAAGAGCCACTACCTTATCACATTTCCATCCCTTATAGTCCTTTTGGTAATGAAAATATATTCTTCTGTAACACAGTACATCCTACCCAGTTTCCCCTGCCTCAACTCCTCTTAGCTCCCTACACTGCTCCTCCCCCATAGCTACTTCCCTTCCATTTTCTCTTTAGAAAAAAAGCAGGCCTCCAAGTAATAACAAGCAAACAGGAGAAAACAAGATACAATAAGACGTGGTCAAACCTCTCATACTGTGCTGGACAAAGCAGCTCTGTAGGAAGAAAGAAGTCTGAAGAGCAAGCAAAGCATCAAAGATATGCCCATTCCCAGTTTGAGGAGTACACACACACACACACACACACACACACTAAAACACACATACATACATACATACACAAACACACACACACACACACACACACACACACACACACACATATATATATATGACCTGGTACACACCCATGAAAGCATTTTGGTTGTCATTTAGGTCTCTGGGAGCCTGGGAGCCTTGGTTAGTTGACGCAATTGAGCCAGTGTTCTCCTGTTTTCCTCCTTCCCCTCTGATTCCTACAATCTGTTTTACTCCTTCCATTGAGTTCCCTGATATCCAAGGTGGTACATTGAGTGAGACCTCAAAAATAGATTCCTTTCTAGATAAAATCTGGGTTTTGGTTTCTACAACTGCTCAAATCTACTGCGCAATGGAACCTTTGAGATAATTACTGTACAGAATATCTATGTATGATTATAGCAGAATATCATTCTGATTTGTTTTGCCTGTTGTGGTTGGTTCTAACTTAGGTCTCCGGACTGTCCAATCCCCAATTCCTTCCCACCCAGTCAATGTAGAGCATGGGTTCCCTCTTCTGGACTGGTACTCAAGGTAAACCAAACATTAGTTGGCCACTCCTACATGGCCATATCACCATTGCTCAAGCACTTCTTGAAAGCAGATCAGATTGTAGGTGAGGGTTTTGAGGCTGGGTAGGTGTCCAGGTTTCTTTTTCTGAGTCCTGCAGGTTACCTTCCTTTGCCAAGTAGATTAGAACATAGGGATAAAATCTCCAAGCCCACATTAGTTTGACTTTTCTATGTTCAATGAGATGTCCAGATGTTGTCCTCAGCAATGGTGAAGGGGGTCCCAATGTCAGTAGTTATCAGAGAGCTAACTTCTGTCCTAGCATCAGCCTTGGTTATTTAGGAATCTCTATGGGAACTTCTAGGCCAACAACTCAATCAAATGTAATGAAATATCATCATGGGGATCCTTGACTGACTAGAAAAGATGATTACTTCAGACCCTGTATATCCCAGAGGTAAAAGTCCTTACTAAGGTCACCCACATAGATTCCAGAAAGTTTCTACTGCACTTTTTCTCATAGCCCCCAAAATGTTCTCTCAGTTTCAATTATTTCTTCCCATACTTTCTCCGTCAATCGCTTCCTCTCCACCTCATTCCACTTGCTCCTGAAACTCACTGCCCCCTGTGGGCAGAATGTTGTTATACATGGTGTAAAGGTTATCCTTATATTATTCTAATGCTACTTTCTGTGCTTCGATATCTGGTTGCAATTCTTATTCTGAGAATCTCTTATCTCAATGTTGTGGAAACCTTGCTTCTCATTCATTCCATGTCTGGTCAATAGAGAATCTGATCAGCCAATGTCTGAGCAATGGAATGAATAGGGATAAACTTCCTCCCAGCCAGGGGAGGCAGAGGGGGGAGGGGAAGTGGGCATTCACCATGGGGAAGAGTCCAGGAGACACCATGAGAAAACACCTGAAGCAAAGAGAGGCATATCAGTACTAAAATGCAAGCATCATGGGGATATTGGCAGGAAGGTAGTCAAATTAGCTTGGAGGATTAGAATAGATTAATATTGCTTGGCTTAAAGCTGTTAAATAAATAAAATATCCCAGTATCAATTATTTTGGAGCTAGCTAGGTTAACAGAAAATTGCAACACAGAAATTTGAACTAACAGTCCCCAGTCTACCTACAGATTCGGTTTTTTTATTTCCTCTATCCAAGGAATCTATCGTCCCCCATATAGCCCTTCTCTTTACATAACCTCTCTGGGTCTGCAGATTACAGTTTGATTTCCTTTTATTTAACAATTAATATCTATTCATAAGTAAATGCATAACCACATTTGTCTTTCTGGTCATAAGATACCTCACTGAGGATGAAATTTTCTAGTTGCAACCATTTGCATGCAAATTTCATGATGGCAGTTTTTTTTTTAAGTTGACTTATACTCCATTGTATAAATATTCTGTATTTTTCTTCATTTTTCTTCAGCTTAGGGCCATCTAGTTTATTTCTAGTTTCTGTCTATTGTGATTAAAGCCACAATGAACATAGTTGAGCAAGTGTCCTTGTTGTAGAATGGAATATCCTTTGAGTATATGCTCAAACTTGATACTGCTAGGTCTTGGGGTAAATTGATTCCAAATTTTCCTGAGAATTATTTTATTTTATCCAAATTTCTGTGTTGACTGCAGCATAATATTTAACTATTAATAAATGATATATTATGATCATTAGCTGATGCTTTATAGCATCAAATATCTCAAACACAACCTTTTATCACGTCCTTACTATTCTCCCCACACTAATTTTTATATCAAAACAAATAGAAAAGTTAAAAATATGTACAGAAAGCACACACAAACACATACATACAACCATAGGAAAAAAACCATGAAACCATAAAGTATAAGCAAAAGACTAATAATGTAAAAATGTTCAGAGAAAGTATTATAAGAGAAAAAAATCTCAAAAAACTACCACTGGGTTTCAATTTGTTGTTTATGACTGGGCATGGGGCCTGAACTTTGATGTGGTTTGAATGCTCAGTGAGACTATTTGGACAAAAAGAAATTCTCTTTTGTGAGTGGTCAATTCGAGGTAGTTTCTGGGTTAAGGATGGGAGAACATGTCCACTTCACCTTCTCAATACTGGGACTCCATCCTAGACTTGAGCAGGTCTTGAGCATGCAGTCAATGTCTCTGAGAGTTCATAGGTAAATGAGTCCCACTGAGTCTGGAAGGTATTGCTTCCTTGGAGCCTTCCATTCTCACTAAATCTTATAAACTTTCCTCTTCCTCTTCCACAAATTTCCTGGACCCATGAGGAGAGAAGTTTGATGTAAACATTCCACATAGGACTGGGTATTCCAAGCTCTCTTACCTTCTGTACATCATTTAGTTGTGGCCCTCTGTATTGTTTCCAACTACTGCAGGAGGAAGCTTCTCTGAAGATGACTGAGTATGACACTGCTCTATGGATACAAAAGCATGTCATTAAGGGTCATCATAGTGCTACATTTCTTTTGCAGAACAATAGTATTTGATTTTCTCCTAGGTCCATGGCCTATCTAGTTACAGGTTCTTGGTCACCTGAGCAGTGTCAGGTATGGGATTCATCTCATGGAGTGGATCAGATTTGTTATTTCCACAGGTTTTGTGCCACTTTGGGTACAGTGTATCATGTAGGCACATCACCATTGTAGACAAAGGCTTTATAGATAGATGAGTTGATGTTTACTTTTCCCTCTATTAATGTGTAGAGTAGTAATAGCATAAACATATTCAGTAGAAGTAAAGGCTCTAATGAGGCATGATCTTGATTCTCCATGTCCAGTGAGATATGTAGGTGTTGTCTTTAGCAATGGGGCCTTATCATCAGTTTTTAGAGAAATCTCTGGTACTTGAAATGGGTTGCATCTAGATGACTTATAGACCAACCAAGGAAATCCTGCGAACAACCCAAGAAATTGTCAAGGCTACTGGAGACTCTAAACAAATGGATTGTACAAGAACGAAAAAGACCTTAGTATTTAAGGATTGAGGATATCCCACATGACATATTTCTTTTTGACCCAAGAGGTCTCAGAGAAAAATATTGAAAAGTATATTCAGAATGATGGATGAGAATTACAGTCACGATCACCTAGTTAAAATACAGAACGGTTTCTGCTGGTGTGACTGAAATAAGTTTTGGAACAAAAGACCTGCAGCAGTATGCAAAGTCTACATAGACCCCAAAGTGTGTTCTCTTTTGCTGGAGGACGTAGCAGTAGTTTCACTGATATAGAAGTTGAGAATACCATTGAACTCTCTCTTCTGTCCGGTTTGTTTTGTACATCTCTGGTTAAAGAAGAAAGGGTTATTCTAGTCATAGTTTCAGAAGCTCCATGGCCACTTGTCTTAACATTTCTAATCTCTCATTGAGGGGATATATCAATAGAAGGATATGGAAGAATAAAGTGCTAGCCAAAGGGTAACTAAAAAGCAGAAGGAAAGAGAGTGTTGAACACTAGCAATGTGTACTCTTGAAAAGTATGTTTGTGATTGTTTATCTCTGGCCTGAATTCCTGGTCTGGAGGAGCCTTGTGGGACCCCAAGATTGTGCTGCCTCCCTGTGAAAACTTCACCTTTTTGTCATGGAATATTTTGGTTTCTCCAACTATGATGATTGAAAGTTTTGCAGGGTATAGTAGCCTGGACTGGTATTTGTGTTCTCTTGGGATCTTCATGACATCTCTCCAAGATATTCTGACTTTTAGACTCTCTGTTGAGAAGTCTGGTGTCATTCTTATAGGTGTGCCTTTATATGTTACTTGACCTTTTCCCATTACTGCTTCTAATATACTTTCTTTGTTCTGTGCATTAAGTGTTTTGATTATTGTGTGAAAGGACAATTTTCTCTTCTAGTCAAATCTATTATATCTTCCTTAA
>JADRCH010000060.1:6591-201280 GCA_019843965.1 Rhynchomys soricoides
TCTCTCTCTCTCTCTCTCTCTCTCTCTCTCTCTCTCTCTCTCTCTCCCTACCTCTCTCCCTCCCTCCTCCCCCTTCTTTCTATGTTGGGTTCATGGAAACTGAATCCTGAGTGAATTAGATGTTACATTGCTCTTTTAAGGTGCCATGTAACAAGTCACTGTTTTCATATGAACAATGCACATTGCTGTGCTGATGAGCCACAACCAGGCATTAAACAGTCTGCATTTTTAATTACCATACTAATATTTTGTCAACTGTCAAATGCTTGGAAATAATTTAATATCGTCCCATCTCAGTGAACCACATTTATTGATATTCATGAGCTGAGCTTCTCCAACACTGTCTAGACTGAATGTCAATAGGATCTGTCAAGGGAGATGCTTTTCTCAGAGGAAGGATATTAATAATGGAACTGAGAAATTATTTTTAATTTGGTTTAATAAAGGATTAGATAGGAAACGACCACTGTGGCCTCTCTGTGGTGTGATGCATAAAGAAATGCAACCTGGCTCAACCACACTGAATACCAAAAACAAGACAGGATTGATTTAAAATATTTCATTTTTAGTTGACATCATTTTCATAATTCTACTGGCATAGATCTGGTCTTTCATGCTATACCAGAGAGTTACGGTCTGTTTCCTAGATAAAGGGGGCAGGGGATCCTTAGAGATAGTCTTCCCATTTCTGGAAACCTGAATTGTACAAAAATTTACAAAAGGAATTTTTAAAAATGTCATTAAAACTTTTCTATTAAAAATCTTTATTTTTTTGTACTAAGGAAGATGGAAAAAGAGGAAAAGATTCTGGTTCTTAAGTATAATTAGAGAACTGTTGGTTGCAACTGACATGGGAGTGTCACTTATTGTACCTTTATGCAAATCTTGCCATGCTGATAATTATCATGGTTCATGAGAGTTTGGAAGGCATTTTAACTGCTTTTCTCCCTTGGCACCTTGCATAGCACTTTCTGTAACCATGGAAGCTAGACTGCAGGAAATAGACTGTCAGATCAGGACCTTCTCAACTGCATCTGAATCCTTTGTCCTATGTGTGCAGTGTCTGTAACAATGGGGACCCACCTTCAACCCTTGATAGGCAAACAAGGACTACAATGATGATCTATATTACCCTTGAATGACCCAAACCAACTATTCAGAAGGAGAATTTCTCATGCTTGGTATTGGGTTTGTATTAGTCTATGCTTTCTTAAGCTTCTTGTCAGATTAGTTTATATATAGATCACATTATAAGTGGAAATTACATATACACTTAGATTGTGTATAAGTTCATGTAAATCTAAAATAATGTGACTCATTGAGGCTTTATCAAAAAAAATATCTTTTTGGTTTTGGTTTATTTTTGCTTCTCATCTTTCTTCCTGCTGTATTGACTTTAATGACCACTCAACTGGAGGGAAATCACACCTGACTCTAGAAATCTAGTCAACTTCCTAAGATAATGAAATCATGGAATTCAGAGAATAGTTTACTAATAACCCTTTGCTAGGTCAACATAATTATTATATTTTAAATCTTACCATTGTACCCACAAATAAGTATAGCCACCACACTTCATTAAAGAAGCCTGTCATTACAACAAGTGAAGACGATCACAGAGAAAGCAGACCACAAATGCAGAAAACACAGAGACCAACAGATCTTGAGCAGCCCAGTCCCAGTGATACATTCACAGCACTGTTCTTGCATCTATGGCTCAGGGAACATGTCAAAAAGGGAAGAGGAAGATTCTGAAAGCCAGGGTACCAGAAAGACTGCTGTGGATCAGTCTCTACTACAAACAGCTTTATAAACAAGACTGGAGTGAGTGCAACATCAATGGACAGGTAAAAGGGACATGGAAGGACTATAGGATGTCCCACCTCTACATGATGAGCTTCAAACAACTAAGGACTACAGTGAGAAGGAAAATTGGACTCTCTCAGGGATAAGCTATTATTGGTTATCCAATGCAGAGTAGTCAGACCTGAAACCATATACACACAAACAACAAAAATGGACCCAGCAAGCTGAGTATTTGTGCATATGCATACATAGCAGCATACATATATACATACATATGAATGTAATAATTATAATAAAAAAAGAGGCTATCAACTTAAGAGGTGGCAGATGGGAGGAGTTTGAGGGAGGGCAGCTAAAAGAGCTTGGAGGGAGAAAAGGGAAGGGGGAAAATGATGTCATCTTATTTCAATAAAATTTTAATTTAAAAAAATTTAAAGCAACAACAATGCCCATTTAAAAGGCTTTGGGAATGCTTCTCAGAAAAGAGTTTAAGAGAAAGGAAGGCAGAAATTAGTCAACACGTTAATTAATAAACCCATTTTTTGGTGCTTTGAAGCATACTTCCTGTCTTACAGACTGAAGGTGGAAGCAGGAGACTCAAGAGTTCGAGGCCAGCTTGGGCTCTATAACATAGCCCTGTTGATGGCAAACAACGTGAAGAATGCTTGCCTAGTAGACAGCAGGTCCTGGACTCAATTCTCAGCTGCACATGAATAAAAGGAAAAATTCAGGCTTTGTCTAAGAGTTTGGCAAGCCTACTAGCCTCGGTATGACACTGCTAATCCAATCTCAATCTGAAGCACACTCACTTCTCAGACTTATATTTATTGTCTGTTTGATTAGGCTTCTGACCACTCTTCTTAAGAGATGACAGCTTTTCATTACTTTTCTGTTTAAGACCCCTCATTTGATGAGTTGACCTGTTCCTTTGTACCCCCAATCCCCACTTCAGTTCCCTCCCACATCCAACCCAAAACAGGCATCTCACTTTGTGTATCATTGGTTGTGCTATTAAGAACCACAGGTCACTTCAGGGGGAGGAGGGGGCTACTTTTTCCTTTTGTACTCACATCAGTGTTTAGGAGCCACTGATGTTTCTCTTGGTATCTTGGACATGTGATGTATATCTAGGAACTGAATTTCACAGGTGAGAAACTGAGGCCTAGGAAATTAAAGTTAACTACTGAGCAAAGCACAAAGCACCGTATAGATGGCGAGTTACAGGCTGATCCCCAGGGTACATTGTTCCATTGTTAGTACTTTTGATTGTAATACTGTATTGCTTCCCTTTCAGAACAAGACATAAATTTGTTTTTACAATGGCCATGTGATATTATGGAATGTTAAGAAACTTTTCCAAGGTCGTTCTGTGGTTTTTGTTTGTTTTGTTTTGTTTGCTTATTTAATGGGTCAGGCCAGAGTAGGAAGGGATGCCTTCTATTTTTATTAAATGTACTTGTTTATTCTTCTTTCATGTATTACATTGCAACCACAGTTTTTCCTCCTCTCCTCTCAGCTCTCGCAACCACTGCTCCTCCTCCATTTTCCTTCAGAAATTAGCAGGCCTCCAAGAGATATCAACTGAACATGGCATAACAAGTTATAATAAGGCTAGCCACAAACCCTCATACCCACTATTGGGAGTCCCACAAGAATATAAAACTACACAACCATAATACTGCAGAGGACCTAGGTCAGATCCATAAGGCTCCTCTATTGCTAGTTTAGTCTCTGTGCCTTTAAGCCCTAGTTAGTTGAATCTGTGGCCCGTGCAATTGTGGTATCCTTGATTTCTCTGGTTCTTACAATTCTTAACTTCCTCTTCTTCTTCCATGGGATTCCCAAAGCTCTGTGTAATTTTTGACTGTGGGTCTCTGTATGTGCTATTAGTTGCTGGATGAAGACTCTCTGATGATGATTATGTTAGGCATCCCTGGCATGGTCCTTAAGTTGGACCAGTTATTGTTTGACCACTCTCAAAAGTTCTGCACCTCATATATCCCAGTACATTTTGTAGGCAGGGAACATTGTAAGTGTTGTGAGTGGGCTGGTATTCCAATCCCTCCACTGGAAGGCTTGCCTTGTCACAAAAGATGGCCAGATCAGGCTCCATATTGCCCATTACTAGCAGTATTCAATAAAGTCACCTTTGTAGATTCCAGAGTGCTTCTATTGCACTAGGTTTCTATCTCACCCATTAAATGCTCCTCACCAATTCCAATCATTTCTCCCAGTACTCTCTCCCTGCACCACTTAATCCCTCCTGTTCCCATCCTTACCTGCTACCAGGCCACCTGTGAAATCTATTTTATTTCCCCTTCCCAGGAAGATACATATCCCCCCAAACCCCTTTGAGCCTTCCTTGTTACTTATTCTCTTTGGTTTGTGGATTGTAGTGGGATTATACTTTACAGCTACTATCCACATATATGTGAGTATATACCATATTTGACTTTCTGGACCTGGATCACATCATTAAGGATGATTTTTTTTCTAGTTCCATCCATTTGTCTGTAGATATCATGATTTTGCTTTTTTAACAGCTGAGTAATACTTCATTTTATAAATGTATCACATTTTCTTTATTTATTCTTTAGTCAAGGGACATCTGTGTTGTTTCTAGTTTCTGGTTATTTTGAATAAAACTACTGTGCACTGAGCAAGTGTCTTTGTGGTATCATAGAGCATCCTTTGGGTATATGCCCAGGAGTGGTATAGCTATGTCTTGAGGTAGATCAATTTCAAGTTTTCTGAGAAACTACCATATTGATTTCCAAAATGTCTGTACAAGTTTGTCTGGGGATCCCTTCTTTAACAAATAGAAGATCAGGAGTCTTATTGAAAGCCTTTTTGTGTTGTATGTGTTCCAGTCTCTCTGTGGGCAGTGCTCAGGATGTTAGTCCTATCTGAACTTTGGGTATCTAGGAAGACTATGTGGGCATCTTTCTCCCTTAGAGTGGATTTCTGCCAAAGTATCCTGCTGGAAGGAGGACAGCACTACTGCATTCCCTTTCCACCACTTACATGATGCAATAGATCTGGTGGCAGGAGGCTTTCCTTTCTCCAGTTGTCGCTGGACATAGCCGTGCCTCTTGGGGTTATGTAAAACTCCTTGTATTCCTTGGCAGGTGGCCCTGGGACCTTGCTTGCATGATTCTTGGGTTAAACATTCAAGTTGAGTACAATGAAGAGCTGAATCTTCTGAATAACCTGAGTTTTCAGGTCTCTACACTTAGAATCTAGTCTTGTGAACCAAATCTTTTAGACCTCCATTAAATTAAAGCTACAGAAAATGTTTGTGTATCTTCGTAAAACAATTTATTTAATCTATTTTAGATCAAGCAACCATTCTGAACAAGGAATATTTTGACATCAAACAAAGTAGGGAGGAGGAACAGACACTGAGGTTTTAAAAGTATCAAATGGAGTTTTCATAATCTAACATAAACACAGGGCATTGTCTTAGTTGTGAAAAGTGAAACAAACTTTTGATCAAAGCGAAGTACAAGTGTTAGGCTCACTTCTCCCTGTGTGACCTTGGTGATTCACTTAACCTCAACTTATTTCTTCAAGCACAAGCTGAAGACAATGGTATGCATTTCAAAATAGCTTTATGCAGCAATACGAGAAAAATCCTTATGATGTGCTTTGTTCACGGTGAGCTAATCATTGAATGGTGGGTCACCACCAGAAAGAAGAAATTGACAGATATTGTATTACCTCATCTATTTTAAAGATCTTTCTGGTTGAAGTAAAATTATACATTCCCCCCCCCTTTGCCCTTTCAATTCATTTGGTAGAGGGCAACTTAGCTGGGCCTTGAAGTATTTGGTAGGTCATTCTGTGCATGAATTTGTTTTGGCATTTATTTCTGCCTTCTTTATTTTATTTTATCCACTGCCAAGGGGGCATTTTGATTGGCACAGGAGCCAAGTGAAACCAAGCTCTTACTTCACGGGACATGTATGCCTCAGCTCTATGAGAATCACCTTCTGTCTGTCTGATGAAGTCTGACTTTCTTCCCCACTGCTGTGTCTCTGAGAGATGTGTGTTGTTTCCCTGGCTCTGTCAGTTTCATTCCTAGTCTGTCTCATTCACCAACACTACAAGGCTCCATCAGCTCAGCCCCAGAAACATGATGCCAATGTCACAGAATCCATTTAGACAGAGTAACATCTGGGCTGAGGCTTATAAGGGACTATGATTAAATTTACTTCAAACTCTAAATGGAGGAAAAGGTTACTCTGCCTGTCTGGCACTTGACTTCATTATTCTTTCTTTTTCCTAGTAATGGGAATTTTGTTCACTGTCCCTTGAAAGATACCAATCACCCAAGCTCACCTGTTCCCATTAGCCATACTTTTGATCAGTGGCTCTAGAATGAATCTACTGTGAAAATTTCTACTGCATTAAGCTGAGTCCCTTTCAAGTAGCCTGAGGTTAAAATGCATTATTCAGTATGTTCTGTACCCTCCAATGCCTGAAGAAATGTAGGAAATGCAGTGGCTCTGATTCAGAAGAGATTTGGAGAGGAAGCATATGTGGCACTTTGCACTGAAGAGCCCCAGGAAAGAAAATGTGTAACAAACAGCAAGGAGAGTCAAAATACAGAGACTGAACTCTCAGTTCTGAAGCCCTGCTCCCTGCATGCATGGTTCCCTAACAGCAAACCTCACACCTGCAGAGCTTGCTGCTGATGTACCACTGCCCATATTTCCAAGCCGATGCTGATTTTTATTCTTGGAGTTCAGAGATTATGGGTCTAGAGATTTTGCACAGCTCCTCCAATGGCCATATATGAGGCGCCTTTATAAAAATGTGTGCAGTTTAAAGTAAGCGAAAAATGAAAAAGACCTATGTGATAGACTTTGTACATATAGGCCTTGTCCATCTTGCATTTTAAAATTTTATTTATTTATTTATTTATTTGATACTTTATTTACATTTCAAATGTTTCCCTCTTTCCAGATCTCCCCTTTGGAACCTCCCTATTTCCTCCCCCTCTCTACATTTCAAATGTTTCCCTCTTTCCAGATCTCCCATTTGGAACCTCATTATTTCCTCCTCCCTCCCCCTGCCATCTTGCATTTTTAACAGCTGCATTCAGGTGTGACTCACATTTTATGTGGCCTCCCTCTTCTGAGTGTATTGACCTGTGGAGTTTTCTCGCCCACACAGCTGAGCAGCCATCAACACAATAAACTTTACAACACTTCCACATCAAAGAAACTCTAACTTCTAACAGTCCTGCTAAGTCCCTTCCCACTTCCCATGTCACTTCCTCTCTTCCCCCATTGGTCTCAGTTATTTACACACTTTTTAAAAATCTACATACTTGCCTATTTCTTCCCACTCCACCTGGAATTATTTCCAACTAATGGTAACCATGAGTGCCATTTTCAAGATATTT
Organism: Rhynchomys soricoides; assembly: GCA_019843965.1. Classification (NCBI taxonomy): domain Eukaryota; kingdom Metazoa; phylum Chordata; class Mammalia; order Rodentia; family Muridae; genus Rhynchomys; species Rhynchomys soricoides. The sequence goes on from JADRCH010000060.1 coordinate 13,808, forward strand.
ATTCCTTCCTTCAAAAAAAAAACCAAAACAAAACAAACAAAAAACAAACAAACAAATAAACAAACAAAAAACATGCTAAGGTCTCCAGGTTCATTGGAGTAGGTGAAAACACGCAGAACGTTGCCTGTGCAATATGTATAGTTGTGTCTGACAGCAATTTAGAAACCAGATACCAATGTGAGAAATGAACAAGAATATCTCATAAGCCCACATGAGAAAAGCAGAGTCTACAAAAAAAGAAAAGTTCACTATTATTTGGGGATTTAATATTGATGGAGAATATACCCTAACTTGACTTACAGAGAGTAGACTGCTGTTTGAACTTTGGCAAGGAATTAAAGGCTATGTAAAAGAGTTCAGCCTACTTCCTGAGGAATACTCAGTCAAGGAAACATGGATTGAGCTTGTTTCCAGAGATGTATCCATACAATGTTTATGAATGAATTTCTATTATCACCCAAAGCAGGATAATAACTTCCTATAAGGCCATTAAGTTTCGTGAGAGGACATTTAAGAGAAGTGAAATATGAATTCCATGAATCTTAGTAAATCTGATGTGTTGAAACTTGAAATCAGAATCTCTTAGCTAAAGATAAAGGGCAGCAATATCAGACACATAGTGGCACATTTCACAAGTAACTTCAACAGCTAAAGTCATCTCTGTTTCTTAAAGAAGCTAGCACTGTAGCTAAGGAAAGAGATGTACTCTGGTGCATAAAATACAATAGGGTAGAGGAGGGCAGATCATAAATTACACATGGGTATGGCTTCATGATTATATTTAATTCAAGTCTCAAACGACAAGTAGATACCAGGCAGATTTTTAAAAAAGAGACAAAGTTATGAATAAAGGCCTAACCTAGGTTCCACTCTCTTTTGGAGGATTAACTAGCTATAGAAGTTGAATGTTAAAGAAATGAGCATCAAGTGGGTAAATGCTGGGAGCAGACCAGTAAGTCAGATTAGATGGCAGTGCTTGTATTTAGCAATGTTTGTATTTAGCAATGGTATATAGGAAAGTTGGCCGGGATTCATAATTTTCAAGAGCATAAGAAAATGTATATTTGAGAACGAGATGTGGATTAAACCTCTGAAGATACACATTTAGTATATGCTTAAATTTCCTCTGTGGGAATCAATGAGGACTTGAGCAGCGGAGCTATTAGGAATACAGATAAAGATATGGCTTTAAGAGCTAAGTCTAGATAGAATCTAGCAGATTAAATGCATGTTAAATGGGAAACACATGTAAAAGGAAAGTGGTTAAAATTTCTAACAGCAGCAAATAAAAGGACAACATTAATATAATCCAAAAATGTGAGCACAGGTCTGGGAAAAAAAGAAATCAAATCAAAATTAAAATATCTTGGGGTGAGTATAATATAAAATTCAGTTTCTATTGTTTGCATAATTAATAGATATCTTAGTAAGGGCTTCTATTGCTATTATAAAATACGATGAACAGAAAGCAAGTTGGGGTGGAAAGGATTGATTCTGCTTACACTTACACTTAGCTGTTCATCACCGAAGGAAGACAGGACAGGAACTCACACAGGGCATGAACCATGGGGGAAGGAGCTGATGCAGAGGCCATGGAGGGTGCTGCTTACTGGCTTGCTTCACATGGCTTGCTCAGTCTGCTTTCTTGTAGAACCCAGGACTACCAGCCTAGCGATGGCACCACCTACAAGGGGTTGAGCCCTCTTCAATTCATCACTAATTGAGAAAATGCCTTACAGTTGAATCTCACGGAGGCATTTTCTCAGCTGAGAATCCTTTGTCTCTGATGACTCTAGCTGAAGTCAAGTTGACACACAAAACCAACCTGAACAGTAGATATTTTTAAAAATGCATGAAAATAGCCTGAAGTTAAGAGTCACAACAATGGAGTGAATCTTCGCCATCTTACCACATAAATTTAGAGTCAGATCTTACCAGTGGCATAGACCTACTTGCTCCTTTTTAGATGGTCCTTCCATTCTCAATCCTCCTCATTTTATAGTTTAGCTATTCATGAAAAGTATGTTATAGAAATGACTTCAGAGTTTGCTGAATTATGTAGCATTTCATGGCAAGAAACTTTTATTTACTATTATTTGAGATTTATTCAAGTTGATCTGTATTGCTTTAATTTATTTACTTTCTCTGCTGTCTAAGGAGTACAGTGATTGGTGGTATTATGATTTATGCCTGCTTCCACTGGTGCACTAGGATTATTTGTTGATTTTAAAGCTTCTATAAACAATGTTGTATCTCTTTCTTGTTTTTCATCATGTTGCCTTTGAATAGCTGGCCCTGGAGATCTAAAGTTCCAGGGAGATACTTGTCCTAGAGATCTAGAGCGGGACATCTTTAATGAACAGGTAGCTTTTAAAAGCCATAAGGTCAATTGCGATGATTCAGTGTGTGCATGCAGAGGAGGATCAGATCTGATATCAAAACTCTCTCAGTCACTAAGTGGTTGAGAAGCAGAGGCAATGTGCATCAGAGGAGCTTATGGAGAGTTAAAGGGACAATCAGAAGAAAACATCAGAGGAATCTGTAATTTCAAAAACAGGAGACAAGAGAGATGGCTCAGTGTTTAAGAGCACTGATTGCTCTTCCAGAGGTCCTGAGTTCAATTCCCAGCAACCACATGATGGCTCACAGTCATCTATAATGGGATTTGATGCCGCCTTCTGGTGGGTCTGAAGACAGCTGCAGTGTACTCATACATTAAAAAAAGCAAACAAGCTCTTGCTCCTGTCTTGTTCTCTTGCTCTTTCTTTGCTTCCCTTCCCTCTCCCCCCCCCTTCACATCCCCCTCTCTCTCCAAGTGCTCATGGGCAGCCTCTAGTCCTTTACTCCTTTCTCTCTCTCTCTCTGCCTTTCTCTGCCTCTACTACCTGCTTAACTCCCTTCCCCATGGCTTAAAAAATAAAAGCTATCAAACACAACACAACAACAAAAACCACACAATCAAAACCAGATGACATTGGGATGTACTTGTTTACTACAAGTAAAACCATCAACACCTTACTAAAAGGCAGCCCAGCCAAGAGAACAGGACATAATAAACCAATAGAGTAAGATAACACAGAGCAGCCACACAAGGAGAGCATGTCAGTATTAAAGGAAGTTTTCTTGTTTTAGGGAGACCAGAAAGTTAATGTTGTTTATTAAAGTTTATGCCAATTCAAGAATATATTTCAGAGATATGAATAATTTTGTAACAAAGGGAACCACTTGCAATTTAATGATCAGAGGATAAATGAGGGGTAAAAATCAGTATAGCTGTCCCCTAAGATCAGCCAACAACAGCAACACCGGATAGCATCAATGAGTTACTCTCCACACATGTTATTCTAAAGCTTTTGTATTTTATCTTCACAGAAGTTATAGGGAGAAATTATTTTATTGTTTTTCTTTTTAAAAAGAATTCAAATAAGCTGCTTTGTTTGGCTTAGACTGCTGGGGGACTCACTACTGGAGAAAAGAGGTCAGTTTGATGACAGTGAGCTGAAGGATAGAAATGATGAGGAGAAGACAGACTGTGGACGGCTTTTACAACAGATATGATGGGGTTTTGGTAGACCAGATGTGGTCTGTGAATTGGGAGAAATAAGAGACAACTCTAGAAGTTTTATACAAACAACTGGAAGGATGAAGTTGATATTTACCATGATAAAGACCTGGGAAAGCAGGTGCTGTGGAGGGAATCTGTTTTGATATGCTAGGTTTTGATGTCTATTAACACAAAATGGTGATGGGAAATAAATTGAGGGAAATATGAATAGGAAGTTTAGGTGATAATCTTAGATGCAGGATTTGAATGTAGATGCCATCTATGTGCAGACGAAGAGATGTAATCACACATGGAGTTATTTTAGATAGAGAAGAGATGAGGTGTGAAATTAGAGCTGTAGAGTAGAGCAGATGAGGAAGAGACAAAAATGAGAGGCTGAGCGACAAAGGCCACCCAGGTGAGACAGGAACAAAGAGAGGGGCTCCTGAATGAAAGAGTCCAAAACATTTGAAGACTACAGAGAAGTCAACTATCTGGAAAGCTCAAGTTCAAAGAGAAGGAAGACTAGAAAATCAGCTATGTATCTCATAGGGTCCCATTGGCTACACTGAATCTGACTGGACAGAATCATGCATTCTTAGGACAGGTCACACTTATGAAGGGAACAGAGAAGAATGTACTCAGTTAATCAGAAGTCCCTTGGTTTTCACAAGAACCAGAAAGTCCAGCTGGTTCATTAATGATTATTCTTTGCTCATCTTTTGATGTAAATCCAGGTATTTCTTTACACAGAAACAATTAAAAGAGTTTCAGTTTCTGTAATTAGTAGAATTTACAGACACCTACATCTCAGTTCAGAATAAGGATAGATTTGCATAACTTTATTTAAATCTTCTGAAGCATTTTCCCCCATGCTTATTTCTATTTTCCCCTTTTATTTCTTTATTTAAAATAGAGTTTTCTCTCATATAATACATCCCAACCACATTTTCCCCCGTCCTTACCTTCTAGCTCCCACCGCCTCTCCTCTTCCCCAGATTTTTATTCTCTCTCTCTCTCTCTCTCTCTCTCTCTCTCTCTCTCTTCAGAAAAGAGCAGGACTCCAAGAGAAGGCAGCCAAATAGGACACAAAAAGATACAATAAGACAAGGTAAAAGCCCTCAGATTGAAGCTGAACAATGCAGCCCAATAGGAGAAAAAGAATCTCGAGAGCATGTAAAAGAGCCAGAGATACATCAGCTCCCACTGTTAGGATCCTAAAACACCAACAAACTAACAACCATAACATATATACCGAGGTCCTGGTACAGACCCTTTCAGGTCCCACGCTTTCTCTTTTGGTCTCTGTGAGCTCATGTGAACCTCTGCTTAGTTGATTTGGGCCCACACTTATTTCAATAGAACAGTAAAAGTAAAAGATAATTCATCTTTATTTGGTCTTTCAAAAATGTCCAGCTTAGTGTCTATAGAAACAACTATTTTTACTTCTACATCATGGATTGGTAAAGTAGGCACATGTACATGCTTAAGATAATCACAATTCTCTCTTAGTGAGAGAAATGGGAGAAAAAATGTAGATGATTAGCTTGCTGTTGTGTATTTTATGAATATCTGTCAGATGGTTTTATAAGGAAAGATAACAATGTTAACTTAAGAAAAATGCAACCCATTCAAGAGATAGAATGCAAGAACATTCATTCACAGAGAAGACCCTCTGTCTTTATCAAAAATCATTTGTGGATTCTGGCCTTAAAATTAGATTCCCTGCTGATTTTCTTAATTTAAAATGTTTATAATATACCTTTATTATCAAACATTTCTGCTCAGTGACAAAAAGGAAAAATAATGATGGATAGTACAGCATTAATTGCACAGATGTTATGTTGAATAAAAGAAGATGCACACAAAAGCCCGTTCCATAAAATTCTACAACAAATAAAGTGTATCTGAGGACTTTGATGAGAAAATGATAATGGTTTTTCAAAAAATAACTGTCCCTTTGTAGATTTAGGGGGAATATTGGAAATGGTGAGGAGAAACTTCCTAAAGTTGAAAAAATGTTTTACATATTGACCTTTATGCAGTTTATATTATGTATGCATTCATTGGAATCCATTAAACTGAATTCATAAAGGAGAAATATCTAAATAAAGAAATAACTTTTTTAAATATGTAGAGTCATTGACAGTACTGAGCTCATACACCAAGTTTTCCATCATCAATTATTCTTACGCCTGAAGCCAAAGGACCCAAAACTCTTAGACTGTCCCAGCTCCTGACTCTATACAAGTTCCTTACTATGATAACCAGATTAATCATCTTTTTGGAGATGTGGTTAAGTACAGCTATGGCTAAATGACATGTGTTTCCTGGGTAAAGTGAGTGCTTCTAGAAACATGGAGCTTTGCTGAGTATTGATGTGGTTTACAAGAGAAGAGAAAAATTTTAAGCTCTGAATCATATGAGAAAGTTTCTGTTGTATGAATAGTTCTCATAATCCGTAATGAGGAAAAGAACCAAGAGTTCTGAAAACCGGCCTGCAAAGCTTATCAGAATATAAAGTCAGCCCAATGACACTTTTGACAACGGCGTCCACATGATTGATGATGTTGGGTTGATAGTAGAAGGCAATGCCCTTACAGGAATGGCATTTTGGCAAAACTCAGTATCTTCTGACTAACAGTTCATTTTTTACACGATTCTATTCATAGGCTGCATACTTATACAAACTCATTAGTCTGCTGTTTATCATATCTAAATCTATCTGTAGTTTCTAATTATAAAGGCTTGTGTGCACAGAAGTGAAACACTACACATTTGTAGCATTTTGGTTTACAAAGCACTGGGAACCTAAATGTGAGACAATCAGGGAAAGTGAGGTGTCTGTTCTTCATGTTATGCTACTTGTCAAAATGGGAAGTTCTATCTTAAATGAGAGGTGAACATCAATGGCATGGGAGAAACAGGGGCTCATTCAGGTGGTGATAGGTTATTGTGTATCCCAAGTACCAGATCTTCTGATTTTCAAATTTGTGTAAAAAGGTAAATGCTTTATGGTGATATTACATATATCCCTCTAGAATACATTGGATAGCAGCACTGGCAGAGATATGAGCATCCTAGGAGATACGAAATAGCCTCTTACTCTGTCTTGGGACATTTGCTCATTCATAGTATTCAAAAAGTTCCTGTTGACATTAATAATAGATTAAAGAGAAGAATGATCAAGGCAAGTAACTGTTAGAGATATCTGTTATTTTAGAGAGTTCACTGAACAGGACCAAGAATGGGAGAATGTATTGTTTCAGGTTTTCTAAACAGCATGTGTGGTAATCCATTTTACTTCCCTGTACTCAATTGCTAAGGGTGATATAACAAAGAACTTAAACCCTAGTGACTTCAATAACAAAAATGTACTGTTATGGTTCGGGATGTCAGAAATCAAGATGCAGGCAACAAATAATGCCAATGGAAAATAGCCATCTACTGGCTGATTCACACCAATTTCAAATTAGGAGCAAGTACTTATATTTATTGGCACACTTCTCTAGCACAAAGAAATTGAATGAGTTCATACTTGAAAAGCATCAACAAAGTAGCCAATAAATGTTAATGGTTACCAGAAAGCTGTTCATGTGACCCTTGAAATGAATGATAGGAACTAAAGTTTTGCAGTAGAGTCAGCATGAGCAAAGTCTAGAGAAGAATGGAAGGATGGGCAGTGTGAGCTTTGCAAACTGTACTGGCCCCAAGAATAACCATTTTCTTTTAATTTTTTGATACTTTATTTACATTACAAATGTTTTCCCCTTTCCAGGTCTCCCTTTTGGAAAGCCCATATCCCATACCCCCTCCCCCTTCAGCTATGAGGGTATTGCCCCATCCACCCATACACTCCCTCCCTGGCATTCCCTTACACTGGGGCATTGAACACCCTCAGACCCAAGGGCCTCTCCTCCCACTGATGGCCAACAAGGCCATCCTCTGCCACATATGTGGCTAGCACCATTGGTCCCTCCATATGCATTCTTTGGTTGGTGGTCCAGTCTCTGGGAGCACTGGGGGGGGGGGCGGCTCAGGCCAGTTGCCACTGTTGTTCCTTCCGTGGGGCTGCAAACTCCCTCATCTCCTTCAGTTCCTTCTCCAACTCCTCCATCTGGGACCTCATGCTCAGCCCAATGTTTGCTGTGAAGTGACTCTTGGGTATTCCAAACTTTTGGGCTAATAACCACTTATCAGTGAATACAGTCTGTGTTCAGTCTTTTGTGACTGAGTTACCTGAGTTTTCCCCTTTCCAGATCTCCCCTTTGGAACCTCCCTATTCCCTCCCCCCTCCCCTGCCACTATGGGGGTATTCCCCCATCCACCCACCCACTCTCATCTTCCCTCCTTGATATTCTCCTATACTGGGGGATCTAATACCCTCAGGCCAAAGGGCCTCTCCTTCCCCTGATGTCTAACAAGACCCTCCTCTGCTGCATATATGGCCAGCACCATGGGTCACTCCATGTGTATTCTTTAGTGGTTATTAGTCCAAAAGTTCGAAATACCCAAGAGTCACTTCACAGTAACAGTAGAGTGGAGTGTGAGGTCCCAGATGGAGGACTTGGGGAAGGAACTGAAGGAGCTGAGGGAGTTTGCATCCCCAGAAAGGCAGCAACAGTGGCAACTGGCCTGACCCCCCCGATACTCCTGAAGAATAACCATTCTTAGTTATTCACTAACCTACGTACTAAGTAGAGTTATTCTGGGAGCCAATACAATTATTTACTACGAATTGTACCAATATTCTGGTGCACTTCTGAATCTAATGGTAATGCAGTATCGTTGTGAAATGTGTCCCACAGGCTTATCTATCTGTCTGATATCACTGTTTTGACAGATTATGAACATTCAGGAAGCTGAAACCTTGCTAGAGAAAGTGGAACCCTGGCTTTGATGCTTAATAGCTCAATCCTAATTTTTGTGTGTTTTCTGATTCACAAGTATAATGTGTCACCTTACACTCCTTTCCCCATGGCTTCCCTATCACAATAGACTATACATTCCTTTCTATGAGCCAGGATAAATTATTCTTCCTGGATGTTGCTTCGTGTCAGGTTAGTCACAACAATGAGAAAATAACTTAGATAAATAACATTTTACATTGTCGTTTATTCTAGAAATTAACTGTACTGCTTCAGATTTGAGATCAACCAAAAGCGCCATAATCATTCTTTCTCTAATTTGTTAATCATGGGTTATATATGGCTAGAATATTTCAAGAACCTACCCCTGAAATACTAACTAACACCAGGTTAGGGGTCAATACCAGAGCTGTATTGATGTGTACTCTCTGGAATGTGGTGTCTGTCTTTGGTACTTCTGAATCCATTGAGATAGAACATTTAGGATACTCAGTATATTTTATTCTGAAGCCAGATTTGTTATTCAACAGCTATGCAACATTCCAATGATTTCTTATTTTCAGTACTGAGAGTGGACTTCTTTTAACTGAGAAATATGGAGCCCAATTGAATGGGAAAAACAGATAAGCAGTGAGTACTTTGTTGAAAAATAAGAAACAGCACCAGAGGGTTCAGGAAACAAGAAGTTCAGACAGTGGAAGTCACTCTAAAGATAAAGAGGAGAAATACAAGTATAAAATCATAGGTCCACAAATCTTAAGCTTCATTATCTTCACAGTAAAGGTCTTCCCATAGCCAAGGTCTGTGATTCTACCTAAGCAATTTCTTTACTGTACCACCAGAGTAGACATGAAGACCACAAAGCAACTCCTAACCAGAACTACTATCTTTCATTTGACATGATAAGGAGAGTCACTCCTCTGGTTTCTAATGGAAATATAGAGCATCACAAAAGTACCATTTCTATCTCAAGAGAAGTTCCACACATGTTTGCAAATGCTCCATATCCCTTCTAGTCTCATTGCAAGTGTTGAATGTCCTCTTCATATACAGTGCATCACTCGGCAATAGAAGTGCATCATTGCAGAAGATATGAGATGGGAGTAGTGTTCTCATTTACTTCTTGTCCAATTAAAAATCTGTTGTAAAAATGAAAGAAGCCCTCCCTCCATCAGGACAGGCTGTAACCTATGGGATTCCAAATGCAAAACATTATAGAAAAGCAAGAGTTTGCCCACTGAAAAAGCCAGTGTTTGCCAGAGTTTAGGGGGAAAGGCAGCTTAATAGACCACAGAAAAACTGCAGGGCAGTGAAACTCTTCTGTGTGGTCTTAAAATGGTAGGAATATGTCATTATGCATTTGTCAAAATATAGATATCTCAATCTATTCAGTCTTCTGTAACAAAGTATTGTAGATTAGGCAGTGTGTTTCCAACAGAAATGTCATTTCTCATAATTCCAAACCACAGGAAGCCACAGATCAAGGTGCTGGCAGATTTGCCAATATATATTTAAGACAGTCCTATAATCTGGGCAAAGGAGCAAAGCAGCTCTCTGAAGCTTACTACCAAAACTAATCTCATTCCTGGGTGCTTCGATGTCAGAATCTTGTCACCTCCAAAAGGTTCCATCTATTAAAACCATTGCATTTAGATTGGGTTTTATGAAGCATGAATTCTGTAAGAATACAAATGCCTGGAACAAAATAGCTGGAAGTGAATTAAGATGGGAACAAATACAACTAGAGAACAACACTAGAATGTTGTGCACTGGAAGTAAACACATACATCATGTATCGATTTTAAGTGATACTGAAGGGAAATTTGTTTCTTCCCTAGTATCCTGAAGTAAGTTCATAAGGCATTATGAAACAGAAGAGAAAGACAATGATTATTAAGCAAAGTATGCAACTGTGCTGGAAAGTAATTTTGTCAACTTGATACAAGCCTGTCATCTGAAATGAGGGAGCCTTAATAGAGAAAATGCCTCCATAAGATTGGGCTGCCGGCAAATCTGTAGGCATTTTCATAATAAGTGATTGGTGGAATGGGCCCACCTCACTATGAGTGGTGTTGTTCCTGGGCTTGTAATCCTGGGCTCTATAAGAGAGCAGGCTGAAGAAGCCATGATGAGCAAGCCCGAAACTAATGGTCCTCCATAGCCTCTGAATCATCTCCTGGTTCCAAGTTCCTGCCCAGCTTGAGTTCCTGTCCTGTCTTCCTTTGATGATGATCTGTGGTATGGAAGAGTAAGCTGAATAAATCCCTTCCTCTTCAACTTGCTTTGGTCACAGTATTTGACCACAGCAATAGCAACTCTAACTAAAACAACAACCTTCAGTAATATTAACAAAGGTAGACATTCACAGTAATGAAAAAGCAAAGAAAGCTCAAGAACTTAGATTTTTTATTTTTATTTTTTGATGCTTTATTTACATTTCAAATATTTTCCCCTTTCCAGGTGTCCCGTTTGGAAACTCTGTATCCCCTCCCCCTACCCTTCCCCCTGCCTCTAAGAGGGTATTTGCCAACCCACTCACCCATTCCCATCTTCCCTCCCTGGAATTCCCCTATACTGGCCCAAGGGCCTCTCCTCCCACTGATGACCAACAAGGCCCTCCTCTGCCACATATGTGACCAGCACCCTGGGTCCCTCCATGTGCATTCTTTGGTTGGTGGTCCAGTCTCTGGAGCACTGGTGGGTCAGGCCAGTTGACACTGTTGCTCCATCCATGGGGCTGCAAACTCCCACAGCTCATTCAGTCCCTTCTCCAACTCCTCCATCTGGGACCTCATGCTCAGCCCAATGGTTGCTGTGAAGCGACTCTTGGGTATTCCAAACTTTTGGGCTAATATCCACTTATCAGTGAGTACATGCAGTGTTTGTTCTTTAGTGACTGATTTACCTCACTCAGGATGATATTTTCAAGTTCCATCCATTTGCCTGCGAATTTCATGAAGTCATTGTTTTTAATAGCTGAGAAGTATTCCATTGTGTAAATGTACCACATTTTCTGTATCCATTCCTCTGTTGAGGGACATCTGGGTTGTTTTCAGCTTCTAGCTATTATAAATATGGCTGCTACGAACATAGTGGAGCATGCATCCTTATTACAAGTCGGAGAATCTTTTGGGTATATGCCCAAGAGTGGTATAGCTGGGTCCTCAGGTAGTATTATGTCCATTTTTCTGAGGGTCTGTCAAATTGATTTCCAGAGTGGTTGTACCAGCTTGCAATCCCTCCAGCAATGGAGGAGTGTTCTTCTTTCTCCACATCCTCACCAGAATATGCTGTCACTTGAGCTTTTGATCTTAGCCATTCTGACTGGTATGAGGTGGAATCTCAGGGTTGTTTTGATTTGCATTTCCCTCATGACTAAAGATGTTGAACATTTCTTTAGGTGCTTCTCAGCCCTCTGAGTTTCCTCAGTTGAGAATTCTCTGTTTAACTCTGTTCCCCATTTTTTGATAGGGTTATTGGTTCTCTGGAGTCTAATTTCTTGAGTTCTTTGTGTATATTGGATATTAGCCCTCTATCGGATGTAAGATTGGTAAAGATCTTTTCCCAGTCTGTTGGTTGCCATTTTGTCCTGTTGACAGTGTCCTTTGCTTTACAGAAGCTTTGCAATTTCATGAGGTCTCATTTGTCGATTCTTTTTTTTTTTTTTTTTAAATTTTTTTACTCTTTGATACTTTATATTTCAAATGTTTTCCCCTTTCCAAGTCTCCCCTTTGGAAACACCATATCCCATCCCTGTCCCCTGCCTCTCTGAGGGTGCTCCCCCACCCACCAACCCACTCCAGTCTTCCTTCCTAGGCATTCTATACTGGGGCATCTAATACCCTCAGGCCCAAGGGCCTCTCCTCCCACTGATGGCCGCCAACAAGGCCCTCCTCTGCTACATATGTGTACAGCACCATGGGTCCCTCCATGTATATTCTTTGGTTGGTGGTCCAGTCTTGGTGGCAAGTGCCTGTAGGATTTGCTGAAGGAGACAGAGGAAGAAGGATCACAAGTTTGCGGTCAGCCTGGGCTACACATTTGTCAATTCTTGATCTTAGAGCATGAGCCATTGGTGTTCTGTTTAGGAACTTTTCCCATGTGCCCATGTGTTTGAGACTTTTCCCCACTTTCTCTTTTTTTTTTTTCCCTCTGAAATATTTTTTTACAGGGCCCTTTCCCAGTATTTATATAGGAGATAATAATAATAATAATAATAATAATAATAATAGTAGTAGTAGTAGTAGTAGTAGTAGTAGTAGTAGTAGTAGTACCCTGGGAGAGGAGACGTTCAGACCTACTAAGCTGCTTGTAAATTGTTCAGAAGCCCCAGATATGTAGCCTTCCTGAGTTCTCTCCAATTTGGGGGTAACTTTTCAGTGATGCAGCTGCCATTGATTCATCTATCCTAATGTAAGTGACTGCACATTTGTAGTCCTATAAGTGGCACTGCAAATACCACTGATTCACTAGGCTAGACTTGGTGGCATTGTGAATTTTGCCAGTTGACTACTGGTAATTTCTTCAAGTCTCTCAAGTAAAAGTCACATGATATTCTAGTGCAATGCTTTGTTTGGAATACTGGCTCTGATATGTGCATGGTATTCCACCTTCAGTAAGACATTATTGTTGTCCTGGTATTCTGCATTAAAGCAGTAGTAGTTCTAATAAGGTACTAAGGATATCCACAAAAGAAGAAAGTCATAAAGGTGAACCATAAATGGGAAGTGGACAATTATTAATAAGAAGAAAAATGTCTCTGACATGAGGAATGTACTTTATTGTTTTTTTTTTATATCTGTCTGTTACTTGTTTTGTGTCTTCACTTCTATATCACTGTTTAAATCCCACCATTAATTACCCTTTATATCTCTCAGATGCATATGAAATAATTGGTTTTCCAGACAGAAGAAGCCAATACTGTGATGACACTATCTCTCATACAGAATAAGAGTGTGCATTATTGTGAAAGTTATTCATACCTTACCAGTAAGAATATGAGGTGTGTGGTGTATGCAGATTAAAGTTAACAGTCATAGAAACAGCACCTATTTAATGAAACAATGGATACTTTGTATTTGTGCCTGTGAAAAGGGGCATTCCCATGCAGTCAATTCTATTTAGACAGTAAAACCTTTGTGAGGTTGACCAGTTATAGAAGTAATTGTTTCAGTTGGGAACAAAACCGTGGTAAGTTTTAAATGACTCTAAGCATCAGTTTACATCATTTCCTTTGCCTTCTCTTTTTATCCTTTTTTCCACCTTTGTATAAAACATGCAATTTTAATAATTCCTGTTTGTACCACTTTCTCTTCTATTAGATTCAGTGTATCTGGTTTTAAATGGAGGCCCTTGATTCACTTGGACTTGAGCTTATACAGGGAGATAGGAATGGATCAATTTGCATTCTTCTACATGTTGACCTTCAGTTGAGGCAGCACGATTTGTTGAAGATGCTGTCTTTTTTCCACTGGATGGTTTTAGATCCTTTGTCAAAGATCAAGTGACCATAAGTGTGTGGGTTCATTTCCGGGTCTTCAATTCTATTCTATTGATCTACCTGCCTGTCACTGTACCAATACCACGCAGTTTTGATCACTACTTCTCTGTAGTACAGCTTGAGGTCAGGAATGCTGATTCCCCCAGAAGTTCTGTTATTGTTGAGAATAGTTTTTGCTATCCTGGGTTTTTTGTTATTTCAAATAAATTTGAGAATTGCTCATTCTAAGTCTATAAAGAATTTAGTTGGAATTTTGATGGGGATTGCATTGAATCTGTAGATTGCTTTCAGCAGGATGGCCATTTTTACTATATTAATCCAGCCAATACATGAGCATGGCAGATCTTCCCATCTTCTGAGGTCCTCTTCAAATTCTTTCTTCAGAGACATGAAGTTCTTGTCATACAGATCTTCACTTGCTTGGTTCGAATCACACCAAGATACTTTATGTTTTTGTGACTATTGTGAAGGGTGTTGTTTTCCTAATTTCATTCTTAACCTGTTTATCCTTTGATTATAGGAAGGCTACTGATTTATTTGAGTTAATTTTATATCTGTCACTTTGCTGAAGTTGTTTATCAGCTGTAGCAGTTCCCTGGTGGAGTTTTTCGGGTCATTTAAGTATGCAATCATATCATACGCAAATAGTAATATTTTGATTTCTTCTTTTCCAACTTGTATCCCTTTGACTTCCTTTTGTTGTCTAATTGCTCTAGCTAGAACTTCCAGTGCTGTATTGAATAAATAGGGAGAGAGAGTGGGAAGCCTTGCCTAGTCCCTGATTTTAGAGGGATTGGTTCAAGTTTCTCTCCATTTAGTTTGATGTTGGCTACAGGTTTGCTGTATTTTGCTTTCACTATGTTTAGGTTATGGGCCCTGAATTCCTGATTTTTCCAAGATTTTTATCATGAAGGGATGTTGAATTTTGTCAAATGCTTTTTCAGCATCTAATAAAATGACCATGTGCCTTTTTTCTTTGAGTTTGTTTATGTAGAGGATTACATTGATAGATTTCCAGGTATTGAAACATCCCTGCATCCCTGGGATGAAGCCTACTTGATTGTAGTGAATGATTGTTTTGATGTATTCTTGGATTCAGGTTTTGGAGAATTTTGAGTATTTTTGCATCATTATTCATAAGGAAAATTGGTCTGAAGTTTTCTTTCTTTGTTGGGCCTTTGTGAGATTTTGGTATCAGTGTAACTGTGGCCTCATAGAATGAAATGGGTAGTGTTCCTTCTGTTTCAATTTTGTGGAATAGTTTGAAGAGTATTGGTATTACATCTTCTTTGAGGGTCTGATAGAATTCTGAACTAAACCCATCTGGTCCTGGGTTTTTTGTTGTTGTTGTTGTTGGGAGACTTTTAATGACATCTTCTATTTCTTTGGGGTTATCAACTGTTTAGATGGTTTATCTGATCTTGATTTAACTTTGGTATTTGGTATCTGTCTAGAAAATTGTCCATTTCATCCAGATTTTCCAATTTTGTTGAGTATAGGCTTTTGTAGTAGGATCTGATGATTTTCTTAATTTCCTCAGATTCTGATTTTATATCTCCTTTTTCATTTCTAATTTTGTTAATCTGGATACTGTCTCTGTGCCCTCTGGTTAGTCTGGCTAAGGATTTATCTATCTGGTTGATTTTCTCAAAGAACCAGCTCCTCGTTTTGTTGATTCTTTGTATAGTTCTTTTTCTTTCCACTTGGTTGATAATCTGAATTTGATTATTTCCTGCCTTCTACTCCTCTTGGGTGTATTAGCTTTTTGTTCTAGAGCTTTCAGCTGTGCTGTTAAGCTGCTAGTGTATGCTCTCTCTAGTTTCTTTTTGGAGGCATTCAGAGCTATGAGTTTTCCTCTTAACACTGCTTTCATTGTGTCACATAGGTTTGGGTAACTTGTACTTTCATTTTCATTAAATTCTAGGAAGTTTTTAATTTCCTTCTTTATTTCTTCCTTGACCAAGTTATCATTGAGCAGAGCATTGTTCAGTTTCCATGTGTATGTGGGCTTTCTGTTGTTGTTGTTGCCTTTAAAGACTAGCCTTTATCTGTAGTGATCTGATAGGAGGCATGGGATGACTTCAGTCTTCTTATATCTGTTGAGGTTTGTTTTGTGACTAATTATATGGCCAATTTGGAGAAGGTACCATGAGGAGCTGAGAAGAAGGTATATTCTTTTGATTTAGGATGAAAGGTTTTATAGATATCTGTTAAATCCATTTGGTCCATAACATCTGTTAGTTTCACTATGTCTCTGTTTATTTTATGTTTCCAAGATCTGTCCATCTGAGCATACACTAACAGCTTAACAGCACACCTGAAAGTTCTAGAACAAAAAGAAGCTAATACACTCAAGAGGAGTAGAAGGCAGGAAATGATCAAATTAAGGGCTGAAATCAACCAAGTGGAAACTAAAAGAACAATAAAGAATCAACAAAACCAAGAGCTGGTTCGTTGAGAAAATCAACCAGATAGATAAACCCTTAGCCAAACTAACCAGAGGGCACAGAGACAGTATCCAAATTAACAAAATTAGAAATGAAAACGGAGATATAACAACAGACTTTGAGGAAATTAAAAAAAATCATCAGATTCTACTACAAAAGCCTATATGCAACAAAATTGGAAAATCTGGAGGAAATGGACAAATTTCTAGACAGATACCAATTCCCAAAGTTAAATCAGGATAAGATAAACCATCTAAACCGTCCCATAACCCTGAAAGAAATAGAAGCAGTCATTAGCAGTCTCCCAACCAAAAAAAGCCCAGGACCAGATGGGTTCAGTGCAGAATTCTATCAGACCTTTAAAGAAGACCTAACACCAATACTCTTCAGACTATTCCACAAATTAGAAACGGAAGGAATACTACCTAATTCATTCTATGAGGCCACAGTTACACTGATACCAAAGACCCCCCAACGACCCAACAATAAAAGAAAACTTCAGACCAATTTCGCTTACGAATATCTATGACAAAATACTCAATAAAATTCTTGCAAACCGAATCCAAGAACACATCACAACGATCATTCACCATGATCAAGTAGGCTTCATCCCAGGGATGCAGGGATGGTTCAATACCAGGAAATCCATCCATGTAATCCACTACATAAACAAACTCAAAGAAAAAAAACTACATGGTCATTTCGTTAAATGCTGAAAAAGCATTTGACAAAGTTCAACATCCCTTCATGATAAAAGTCTTGGAAAGATCAGGAATTCAAAGAGCATACCTAAACATAGTAAAAGCAATATACAGCAAACCATTGGCCAACATCAAACTAAATAGAGAGAAACTCAAAGCAATCCCACTAAAATCAGGGACGAGACAAGGCTGCCCTCTCTCTATCTATTCAATATAGTACTTGACTTTCTAGCTAGAGCAATTAGGCAACAAAAGGAGGTCAAAGGGATACAAATTGGAAAGGAAGAAATCAAAATATCACTATTTGCAGATGATATGATGCTATCCTTAAGTGACCCGAAAAACTCCACCAGAGATCTGTTGAAGCTGATAAACACCTTCAACAAAGTGGCAGGATGCAAAATTAACTCAAGCAACTCAGTAGCCTTCCTATACTCGAAGGATAAACAAGCTGAGAAAGAAATTAGGGAAATGACACCTTTCACAATTGTTACAAACAATATAAAATATCTTGGTGTGGCTCTAACTAAACAAGTAAAAGATCTTTATGACAAGACTCAAGTCTCTGAAGAAAGAAATCGAAGAAGGCCTCAGAAGATGGAAAGATCTCTCATGGTCATAGATTGGCAGGATTAATATAGTTAAAATGGCCATCCTGCCGAAAGCAATCTACAGATTCAATGGAATCCCCATCAAAATTCCAACTGAATTCTTCATAGACTTAGAAAGAGAAATTCTCAAATTCATATGGAATAACAAAAACCCAGGATAGCAAAAACTATTCTCACCAATGAAAGGACTTCTGGGGGAATCACCCTCCCTGACCTTAAGCTGTACTACAGAGCAGTAGTGATAAAACCTGCATGGTATTGGTACAGTGACAGGTAGCTAGATCAATAGAATAGAATTGAAGACCCGGAAATGAACCCACACACTTATGGTCACTTGATCTTTGACAAAGGATCTAAAACCATCCAGTGGAAAAAAGACAGCATCTTCAACAAATGGTGCTGAATCAACTGGCAGTCTACATGTAGAAGATTGCGAATTGATCCATTTTTATCTCCCTTCACAAAGCTCAAGTCCAAGTGGATCAAGGACCTGCACATAAAACCAGATATACAGAATCTAATAGAAGAGAAAGTGGGGAAAAGTCTTGAACACATGGGCACAGGGGTAAAGTTCTTGAACAGAACACCAATGGCTTGTGCTCTAAGATCAAGAATCAACAAATGGGACCTCATAAAATTACAAAGCTTCTGTAAGGCAAAGGACACTGTCAATAGGACAAAATGGCAACTTACAGATTGGGAAAAGATCTTTACCAATCCTATGTCTGATAGAGGGTTAATATCTAATGTATACAAAGAACTCAAGAACTTAGAC
Organism: Rhynchomys soricoides; assembly: GCA_019843965.1. NCBI lineage: Eukaryota > Metazoa > Chordata > Mammalia > Rodentia > Muridae > Rhynchomys > Rhynchomys soricoides. Next base: position 32,254 of record JADRCH010000060.1, read on the forward strand.
TCCAGAGATCCAAATAACCCTATCAAAAAATGGGGAAGAGAGCTAAACAGAGAATTCTCAACTGAGGAAACTCGAATGGCCAAGAAGCACCTAAAGAAGTTCAACATCCTTTGTCATGAGGGAAATGCAAATCAAAACAACCCTGAGATTTCACCTCACACCAGTCAGAATGGCTAAGATCAAAAACTCAGGTGACAGCAGATGTTGGAGAGGATGTGGAGAAAGAGGAACACTCCTCCATTGCTGGTGGGAATGCAAGTTGATACAACCTCTCTGGAAATCAGTTTGGTGGACCCTCCGAAAAATGAACATAATACTACCTGAGGACCCATCTATTCCACTCCTGGGCATATACCCAGAAGATACTCCAACATGTAGTAAAGACACATGTTCCACTATGTTCATAGCAGGCATATTTATAATAGCCAGAAGCTGGAAACAACCCAGGTGTCTCTCCTCAGAGGAATGGATACAGAAAATGTGGTACATTTACACAATGGAATACTAGTCAGCTATTAAAAACAGTGACTTCTTGAAATTTGCAGACAAATGGATAGATCTTGAAAATATCATCCTGAGCGAGGTAACACAGTCACAAAAGAATGAACATGTTATGTATTCACTGTTAAGTGGTTATTAGCCCAAAAGTTTGAAATACCCAAGAGTCACTTCACAGCAACAGTAGGACTGAGTATGAGGTCCCAGATGGAGGACTTGGAGAAAGGACTGAAGGAGCTGAGGAAATTTGCATCCCCAGGGAGGCAGCAACAGTGGCAACTGGCCTGACCCCCTGATACTCCTGGAGACTGATCCACCAACCAAAGAATACACATGGAGGGACCCATGGCACTGGCCACAAATGCGGCAGAGGAGGGTTTTGTTATCCATCAGGGGGAGGAGAGGCCCTTGGGCCTGAGGGTGTTAGATGCCCCAGTATAGGAGATGCCTAGGAGGGAAGACGAGAGTGAGTGTGTTGGTGGATGGGAGAATACCTCCATAGTGGCAGGGGGAGGGTGGAGGAAATGGGGAAGTTCCAAAGGGGAGATCTGGAAAGGTGGAAACTTTTGAAACATAAATAAAATATGAAAAAAAAATTATCATCATCATGAGATGTGATTTTTAAATCTTAGCCTTGCTTTTCTGGTGTGTTGGGGTATCCAGGACTTGCTGTGGTGGGAGAACTGGGTTCTAATGATGCCAAGTTTTCCTTGTTTCTGTTCCTTATGTTCTTCTTGCCCTTGCCTTTCACCATCTGGTTATCTCTGGTGTTAGCTGGTCTTACTCTCTCTGACTTGGATTGTCCCTCCTGCTAGCCTCTGCATCAGTACTCCTTGGAGACCACCTCTCTCCAAGAGGCATTTGGGTCTAGAGAGCTGTGGTAGAGGGTCAGCTCTGGGGTGCAGACAGAAACCAGAAGGATTCTGTCCCCAGCTATTCCTTGGTTCCTGTGTCCTGATGGCTCTGCAAGGGTCCCTCTTGATGCAGTGAATTTGAACAGAAGTGGTGGTCTTGCCTGTGCTTGAAGATGTGTTGGCACTCCTGGGAGAGTAACTCTCTCTTGGCACTATTTGAGTAAGGAGCCCTGTTTGACAGGATCAGCTCCCTGGCCTCAGAAGGAAAGAGGAAGACTACTCCTCACTCCCTGTGTCCTGAGGGTTCTTGATGGGTCCCTTTGATCAGAGGTACTGGTCTTGCCCCCGCTAATAGGCTTGTCCATACTCCTGGGAGGCTAGCTTTCTCCTGGTGATATTTGGTTATGGAGCCCTGTGACACAGGCTGAAGTCTCCAGCCACAGATTCAGCACTTAGATTTGTGGTGGTGATTAAATGCCATATTAACAATGGAAAGCATTTAAGATTCAGAAGAAGATAAATCATGGATGATGACTAGGGAACACATGGAGGAATAATGATTGGTAAGGCTATTTTATTAAGTTCCTGTCTCTATCTTGTGTAACAGTTTTCTCATCTTCCTGTACATCGTTACAAAAAGAAATGTATCCTCTGCTTTTAGGTAGATAACAAAATGCAGAGAACTTGTTGATTCTCAATTCTCTTTTGTTCAAAACAGTCCTTTCACCAAAGTGTCATATCATGCCTTTTCTCTTAAGAGGCAATTATGTGTCTGTATAACTTGTTTATTGTAACAAATGCAATACTGTTGTACAGGGTATTGACAGTGTTAGGGACCTAGGGAGTCCTCCCTCTTTCATAGTCAGCTTGGGGATTTCCAGTAAAAATATTATAACTGCTCCTCCTTAGACTTCCTAGCTTTAAAACAAAACTAAAACAATAAAATAATGGAATATTTTTGGCCTTGGAAAAAGACATGACATTCTAATCTGCCCCAAATATCAGACTATTACATACAACTTTCTTCTCCTTTAAGAGTTCTCATACCTTTGTCTGTCAATCACCTGGCCTTTTATCCAATAAATTAATTCACCCGAAGGTGTGCTAAGGAGTGGAGGTAATAATTATCCCATTAATGAGTTAATGTACACCTCCCTGAAATGCAATAACTTGCACATCTTCACTGTTAAACTTGCCTGCTTTTTTGAGTTGTAAACACAAAAAGTATAAATTTTCCTTCTCTTTCTTTTTTCCAAAGACCTAATCATGACTTTTCATCTATGCATACTTTTCCAGATACTCTGTGTTTCTTCAGTCTTTTTCTGAAGTCCATTCTCCCATCCTCCATTTGCTTAATGACTTCTATTACTGACCACATCTTTTCAATTGAGGCCATGACAGAGGCTCAAATATGAACTTGAAAATGATCGGGTTCTGACTTACTTCACTGTGCACCAATAACACTTCACTGCAAAAAAGAACAGATATGAAAGAAATGATAAAGAACCAGGCCATGAAAATGAATACTTTGGCCTCTCACTCTTCCAATGTCCATGAAAACAAAGTGAAAGCACAGGCGTCCATGCAGATCCGGGAGAGAAGCTTAGTGTGGAAACTATTGTGTATACTGAGATCCAAACATTCTTTATCCAAAAATATTTCACATCAAGTAAATAGTAGCTATTAAAGAGAACAAAAATGGAATAAACTGGGTCCTCCTGAGATTAGATGGTGTATATTTTAAGATTCCTTCCAAACAAGCTATGAGGGAACATTAGGTTGTAGCTACGTAAATGCAACATGTGTGCCCAAGTATGAGAAAAGGACAGAGAGGGAAAGTTAATTGTAACATTTTTATGATTAATCAGGTGATAGATTTAATATTTAATGTTGCAATATACAACCAAAGTTTAGAAATGTGGGATGTTTTAGTAGTCAGGGAAATGTATATAAAAATGACCCTGAGAGTCCATCTTACACCAAGAGAATGGCTAAGATCAAAAACTCAAAAACAAAACAAAACAAAACAAAACAAATATTACTTTGCTGGGCAGTGGTGGCGCACACATTTAATCCCAGCACTTGGGAGGCAGAGGCAGGTGGATTTCTGAGTTCGAGGCCAGCCTGGTCTACATAATGAGTTCCAGGACAACCAGGGCTACACAGAGAAACCCTGTCTCGAAAAACAAACAAACAAACAAACAAACAAACCCCAAAAATTCAGGTGACAGCAGATGCTGGCAAGTATGTGGAGAAAGAGGAACACTCCTCCACTGTTGGTGGGATTGCAAGCTGGTACAACCACTTTGGAAACCAATCTGGCTGTTCCCCAGAAAATTGGAAATAGGAAATTGGAACACCTAGCTATACCGTACCTGGGCATATATCCAGAAGATGCTCCAATATATAACAAGGACATGTGCTCCACTATGTTCATAGCAGCCATATTTATAATAGCAGAAGCTGGAAACAACCCACAATAGAAGAATGGATACAGATGTTATGGATATAAATGTGGAATATTTATACAATGGAATCTTACTCAGCTATTAAAAATGACAACTTCACAAATTTAGTAGGCATATAGATGGAACTAGAAAATATCATACTGAGTGAGTTAACCCAGACCCAAAAGGACTCACAAGGTGTGTACTCCCTGGTAAGTGGATATTAGCCCAAAAGCTCAGACTACCCATGATACAACTCAAAGATCATATGAAGCTTAACAAGAAGTAATGCCAAAGTGTGGGTACTTCAAACCCACTTAGAAAGGGGAACAAAATAATCACAGAAGGCAGAAGAAGAGAGGGACCTGAGTAGGAGAGTGGGGAAGAGGAAAAATGTGTGGAAGGGCAGAACCAGGTATGGGAAGAGACAAGAGAGAAGTCCAGAGGGTCGAGAGAATGAATAGAAATAAGTAGCAGTGGGGGTTGGGGAACGTGGAACCAGTAGAAATTCCCAGATGCTAGGGATTCAAGAGGTTCCCAGGACGCAGTGGGGTTGAGATTAACCAAAATACCCAACAGCAGGGGGCTAGAACCTGAAGATCCCACCCCCAGTAGATAACAAGGTCTCAAGTGGAGGGCTCGGACCACCCACCCATCTCAAAACTTTTATCCCAGAATTGTCCCTGTCTAAAGGAAATGCAGGGACAAAAATGGAGCAGAGACTGAAGGAAAGGCCATCCAGAGACTATCCCATCACACAATCCATTCCATCTGCAGACACTAAATCCTGACCCTACAGCTAATGACAAGATATGTTTGCTGAGAGGAGCCTGTTATGGCTGTCCTCTGAGAGGCTCTGCCAGAACCTGACTAAAACAAATACAGATGCTCACATCTAACCATTGGATGAACCCAGGGACCCAACGGAAGAGTTAGGGGAAGGGCTGAAGGAGCTAAACAGGACTGCAACCCCTCAGGAAGAACAACAATATCAACTAACCAGACCCCTCAGAGCTCCCAGGACTAAACCAACAACCAAAGAGTGTACATGGGTCAGTCCATGGTTCCTGCTACATCAGTGGGAGGGAAGGTGGTTGGTCCTGTGGAGGCTTTAATCACCCAGGGGAGGGGCATGCTAGAGGGGTGGGGCAGGAGTGGGTGGGAGGGTAGAGGAGCACCGTATTAGAGGCAAAGGGGAGGCAGAGGGGGTGGTGGGGTTTATGGAGAGGAGATGTGGAAGAAGGATAACATTTGAAATGTAAATAAATAAAATGATTAATAAATTTAAAAAGAGAAATGTGGGATCTTTTAAAGAATAAGAAATCATGCCCAGAATTCCATAATGGCATCAAGCCATTTTGTATACACTACTGAATTTAAGAACTTTTTCTCAGAGTCTGTGAATTAACAAGGAAGTGTCAGGTTTTAAATCTTGCTAGCTGTATTTAACATGGGCATTACAGAAGATTCTGTGAGGAGAAGAGAATGGGGAGAGTGCATCTTTTCTGTTTTGTTTTTGTTTTCCTCCCGAACCTGCCTGTTGCTTTGCTGGTATATTTACTTGATGGAATATTTTGTCAGTATGTAGAGTATGGCCGAGAAGCACCTAAAGAAATGTTCAACATCCTTAGTCATCAGGGAAATGCAAGTCAAAACAACCCTGAGATTTCACCTCACACCAGTCAGAATGGCTAAGACCAAAAACTCAAGTGACAGCAGATGCTGGTGAGGATGTGGAGAAAGAGGAACAATCCTCCATTGCTGGTGGGATTGCAAGCTGGTACAACCACTCTGGAAATCAGTTTGGTGGACCCTTAGAAAAATGAACATAATACTACCTGAGGACCCAGCTATTCCACTCCTGGGCATATACCCAGAAGATGCTCCAACATGTAATAAAGACACATGCTCCACTATGTTCATAGCAGCCATATTTATAATAGGCACCTCAATCTTTTTTGCAACTTTTCTGTAAGACTCCTTAAGCTCCATTTATTGTTTGGGTGTGGGTCTCTGCATATCTTTCCTTTGGCTGCTGGGTGGAGCCTGGCAGAGGACAGTTATGCTAGGTTCCTGTCTGTAAGTATCACAGAGTATCGTTAATAGTCAGATGATTGCTTTTTTAGAAAGCCCTTTCTACTGTTACTCTCCTTTCTCTGTCCCTATGAAAATGGTTTGAGTGCCCTCTTCCAGCTCTATCCTGCCCATCACACACCTGTACAATATCACTTTCCATATACTTGTAGACATGAGTTCTCTTCCACAAGATCTGCGTGTATGTTTGTGTTTGTGTATGTATGTATGTATACTTTTTCCATGAATGCTTTGTGACTACACCTTCAACTTTGAATTGGCAGAACTGATTAAAACATCTGGCACCCTGGTGCTTAGAAGTATTGAATGAATGAATGAATGAATGAGTAAATGTATAAATGAATGGTGGCTAAAGTAAATTCTCCTTTTTGTTTTCCTGTATATAGCAGTATCTCACCCCCAGTCCTTTAATTTCACATCTTTACCCCCTGATTGTCCCCATGCACAGTGTTCCAAACATCTTTTAAGTCACCTTTTTCCTGCATACATATCTCACCTTTGAGACCATCTGTTTTATTGTTAAGTTACTCTATTTTTAGAAAAATTATTGAGCAAAAACTTCACTCCAAGCATCTCTCAGCTTCAGGGATTAATTCTGCCATCTGGAATAAAAGAAATCTATTCTTTCCTTTATAAGAAAAAGTATTTCCAGTGACAAATAATAGCAGAATATTTATTCATGAGGTATATGGTGATGGCCTGAATATGTCCGCATGGTGGAATGATTAACAGAGGCTGATGAATACATCTGTCAGCTCGCATGCTAATCCTCACTGTATTATGAGAGCATTCAAAATCCAGTCTTGGCAATTTTGAAATACACAGTACATTGTCATTAGCTAGTCACACTAAACAATTCATCACTGAAACTCATTTATCTGATTTGACCCTTTGATCAACATCTAATCTTTCTGCAAACATCCCTCATCTAGCCTCAGAAAACAATGATTCCAGTCTCCATTTTTATACATTTGACTTGTTAAGATTTCTATTACTAAGTGAGATGATTTGGTGTTTCTCTTTGTGTGTCTGGGATATAAAATAACCCTTTGGAGTTATCAATGGCAGGATTTCCTTCTTTTTAAAGGCTGGGTAATATTCCATTGTATGTATATATAACACATATTCTTTTCTCAAGCATCCTTTGATGCAGTCTTAGATCATTTCCATACCTTGGCTATTGTGAATAGTGGAGCTCCAGTGCACGTGGGGTGCGGATGTCTTACTGACATATTAATTTCATATCCTTCACTATATACTCAGAAGAAGAATAAATGGATACTTTGTGGTTCTCTTTTAGTCACTGAAAGAACTTCAATCTTTTTTCCCATAATTAATGAACTGATGGCTGCTTCCTAAACCAATGTACAACAATGTACAAACAGGATTCAACATAAAAGCTACAATTCTCAGTCTCCTGTTCTCACATGTAGAGTCTGATAAGGCAAGCACATTTTGAATGGGGTGAGAAATTCAGGGTGATAAGTGAGTACAGGGTGGAGAAACAGGAACTTCCCTGGTACAAATGATTGCTTCTTAAATAAAAGACCTGTAGGATAGATCTAGTCATGAAAATGGGCAGGAGGAATGTTTCAAGGAGAGTGTAGGGTCCATGGTAAGGACAACATAAGGGACATGGTAGAGAAAAGTGGCCCAATTCAATAGCTGGAAGATGAGTGATAGGCTAGGGCATGGAGCACCCCTAAAATCTACTGTGTGGAAGTCTCTGGAAGATTTATTGAAGAACTGAGACTATGACCAAATTGTAGTGACTTTCTGCCAAGTGTGTAAAGAAGGGCTAAGAAATCATGAGGCTTCCATTGTCCAATAAAATGTGATCTCAAATGTCAGGCCCCTTCTGTCTTTTACTGTTTTATGAAATCTCTGTTCTGGGTATTTCAAGTCTATATTTTCCAAATATTGTCACAATGTCTGATAGAGAATTCAAATTAAAAATAGGTCTAGGGACTGAGTCAGAGTGCCCTGTTTGGCAGTTCTGGAGTGTTATTCTAATGGTGTGCTTTCTGACACAGTGGCAACTATCTCAGACTCTCACTAAGGGCCTGGAAAGGAAAGCACCTGTTTAAGGAATGCCCTGCCCTATCGGACATGGCAGCTGGCTTTCTAAATTGATTGGCATGGTAGTACAAGTCGATATTAGGGAAATAGCAGATTGAAAAGACTGTTGACAATATTTAGTCAACTTTATTTCCATCAACTTTATTTCTGCCATGTTTTTTGCTGACAGATTGGACGCATGGTTGCTTTGCAATTCCACGTCCTTATTACGATACATACATACCCAGGGCTGTAGTCACAACAAAATGAAATGTCAACTGTGAACTTCATGATCAAAATTATTTCATTCAGAAGGCAAGGCCTTCTTCGATTTGTGTCTTCTCGATGGGGGTTTGTACTTTGATGGTAACTCAAAGTACAAGTGTTCTGAGAGGGTGGGTATTACTCTCCTGGAGAGGTAGGACTATTCACAACCAAGAAACGACTGGACAGTGCCTCCCAGGAACCCAGTTACTAACTGGACCAGGTCCACAAGTCACCCATCCCTGAGATGATAAAACTTAATTCCACGTATTTCCTTTCTCCTCTCTTGTCTGCTTTCATGTTTGTTTGTTTGTGGTTGTTTTTTTAAAAAACTGTTTATTTTCTAAATATTTTCTTAGATTTATTTGTTTGTGTGTGTGTGTGTGTGTGTGATGTATGCACATCTACCACATTAGTGCCTGGTACCTGTGAATGTAAGGTGAAGACACCTGTTCTTCAGGAATTGAAGTTAACAGTAATTGTAACCAACTAAGTTGATGCTAAGAATTGAACCTGCATATTCTGCAAGAATAATACATTCTCTTAACCACTAAGCCAATCTCTTCAGACCCAATGTGTATGTTATTTTTAAGTGTGTGTGTGTGTGTGTGTGTGTGTGTCTGTGTGTGTGTGCTTTTTGAGTACATGTACCTGCAGAGTCCAGAAGATGTCAATAGATTCCTAGTAGCTAGAGTTACAGAAGATGGTAAGCTGTCCTGTGTGGGTGCTAGGAACCAAATCAAGGTCCTCTGCAGGAGTGGCACCTCCATTTATACACTAGACCTCCCACCATCCCTACGATTTGCTTTTTTTTTTAAATAGGATATCACTGTATATCCCAACATGGTGACAAATTTGTCAGCTTTTTCTTTAAACTACGGATCACCAGGATTATAGTATGTTCTGCATGTACAATGTTTTGTCCTTTCTTGAGCACACTACTAAGATCCCACCATTAATTTTTGCCACTTGTGGCTACTTGCTTTTTCCCACCATATTCACCATATTCACTCTTGCTTTTAGATCATTGGATCATTGTTTCTTTTCAAATTACTTTCCAATATGAGTAGAAATATTGCACATTAGTAGAAAACTGTTGCTTAAAGCATACCTATCAAGACTATATGATTGTAAACCTTCATTATCTTTGAGTCATTGTAAACTAATGTCAATGCACAAAATTCTTTCTCCAGTAGAGGTTTAGTGACTTTTCTCCCTCATTCTCTATAGGCTAACTGCCAATTCAGATACATATTTCTGATCCATAAATCCATGTTTTTCTCCTTGACTTTATTGAAACATTTTACCAGTTTACTCATTAATGAATTGCACCAAAACGTTAATACATGTTCATATATCTCACTATGAGAATACATGGTTACCTTTTAAAAAATTAATTTTATTTCATACAAAAACAAGACAAAACAAAAAACAAACAGTCAACAACAGCAAAAACAAAGAAGTCCTGTGACAGACAGGCCTGGCTATTGTGGCTTGAATGTCATAGCATAGGATGGCTCCTCTCCTGACTACCTTGTGACATTCTTTAGATCATTATAACTTTAGATTCATGGCCATCATTAGAACGTCTGAATCAGACACTCTAGAATAAAGGTCAGACGCTTTTGTTTTAATAAATCAACACCCAACCAGTTATGACAAGCAATAAAACATAAACAAAAGAACTTACTGATAAATGATATTTGGAGAAAGAAAGTAGGAGAGAAATAAAATTGTTGATGGCATATTGGTATAAACTAAAGCATACAAATCAGTGCACACTTCAAAGTGATTATGAGAATAATGCATAGCTTCCACTTGAGACATCTTACCTCTTCGAGGATTAAGTTAAGTATAGCTTTAATTTGTCTTTTCCAGAGTTTGTTTTAAATTGGCCATTTAAGGTATGATTAGGTCATGAGAATTCCATTGTCAGGGATTCTTTAAATGCCTTTATGACAGATCTCTTACTTGGTATTATGCTCTGGGCCTCCTCTCTTCCTCAGAAAAGGGTGGCGTTCTTCTCTCTGGAAGATGGATGAATCAACAGGGTAGCACTTCAGAGCAAAGATCAACCTTTAGTAGACATCTGGAGCTTCCAGCACTTTGATACACTTTCTAGCCTTCAGAACTCTGAGAAAATAAATTTCAAGATTGTCATGTGTATGTCATAGCAACTTGAACATGCTAAGACAATAGGCATGGCCAAGTTACACCAATCAATAAAACTAGCATAGGCTTGTGTTTCAGAGAAAATAAACAAATAATCTTTCCATTTAGCAATTTAACAAATACTGATTTTGTTTTTTTTTAAGGTATAATTAAATGATTTATGTTAAATCAAGTAAATTTGAACCAGCATGTATTAGTGAAGAAACATATTTGGCAAAATTTCTCAGCACGATTCACAAATATCTGAAGTTAGAAAATCACAGCCTCCTATGATGCTGAGAAAGCATTATACTTTGAAGTCTCTAGGATCAATCTGTATACAGCTCCAGAAGATGCTGTAATGTGATGATAACATTTAAGGCCAGGCATCCCGTTCCCCAGCTTCAGTACCAGACATGAGAATAATGGGATGCTTCATTTACACTTATAGGCTATTGATACTTCACCCATCCTATTATCAAATCTGTCCTTGGCCTTCATTTTGCCATCCCATCACTTCAGCATCCCTGTTCTCATCAGCTGCCTCTTTAGGGCCTCCTTGATTTCCTTGTTATGCAAACTATAAATGAAAGGGTTGAGGAAGAGGGTAATCACGAAGTAGACTACTGCCAAGACTCTGTCATCGTCAAGGGAGTAACTCTTCTTCAGCCTCACATACATGAAAAGGATGCTCCCATAGAAGATGAGAACCACAGTGAGATGGGAGGCACATGTGGAGAAGGCCTTGCATCGGCAATGGGGAAGTGACATTGAAAATATTTGTTTCTCTTAATAGTTATATTGCTTTTTAAATAGGAACACATAAATCCGGATACATTGGGAATTCCATTGAGGCTATAATTAATTTTATCATTTGACAATATCTCCCCACCAAATACTGTGTTACTCATCCATATGCATGAGTTATAGGATCTGTTATCTTACAGGATATAATGTCTGAGTCTTATGATAGTAGAAAAACATAAATGAAAGTATTTGCTAGTGGGAATCATGTATGACAAATACTGCTATCAAAGTCCTGGCAGAATCCAACATGACTGATTGACTGTCTACACTTAAGTGCAGTAACCACAGTGGAAGGCTTTCTTCAAGAAGGCATCAGAGATGTAAGGCCAATAATAATACTGAGTCACCTGCTGAAGCATGCTTCATGAAAACCAAAGCTCAGTACTCTTCTGCGTGTGAATGCCAGATTCCAGATTCCAGATGCAGATTGTTGACAGGAGACTGGTATCCTAGTGCTAGGTTGCTCATCCTCAGGTAGCTAGGTGGAAGTGAAAAATGTTTTACCTCAAAACCAGATGTTCACAAACATCTGGATGTGCAGTGTTTTAGAGTCTAAACAGCTGTTTTGATAAAGCCGTCTTTCCTCTCCACCTGCCTGTAAGCTGTCAGGCCTGTCATTAATTTTGGAAGCTCCTAGGTCTGGGGGTGAGAGAAACACACACATAGTTTTGCCTGCAGCCAGGAGAGGGCTAGGAACCCCACTGGGTAGCATAGCTATATTTAACTGGAAGTGTCCTGGATCTTGGGATTTATTATGGATTACAGCTGCCAGGCAGGAGTGCCTCACTTGGAGTGTTGCACTCTTTCACAATGAACATTTTATCAAATATCTCCCTTATCCATGTAAGTGTTTTCAAACTTGACAACTTCTGCATAGTTGCTAAGGGAAAATCAGTCCACCCTATAATCATGACATGTACCGCTGGTAGACAGTTCTCCATAAATGTTCATCATCATTATTTTAAACACTAATAGAGCTAAAAATAGATGATTTTAGTACTTCAGATATTCTCCAGCTTATACATTTCACACTTGAGAGTTACTGAATCTATCAAAGCTATCTTTATTTCATCATATTTTCTGTTCTTGCTCTTCATACTTGGTCTCTAGACTCTGAAATGTAGCACAACTCTAATGCCAGTATCCAAGTCATTCTGGGTCACAATCAGGATTTAACCTGCTGTTGCTCCTATATCTGAGCACCACTGCTGTCATTCAGCCTGAAGGACTTTCTGCCTCTGCATGCCTGCTCTGCTACCATGCGAGGCAGTGAAACAGGCATCGAAATAGAGGAGACAGACTGTGTCTAAGGAATTCATGATTTTGCTGTAGAAAAAGGAATTTCAACCTAAAATTAACACTCTGTTTATTTTATAAATTATTTCTAAGTACTGATTGTGTATCAAACATTGTATTGACTTCTGGGTTATTAAACTTTATATATAGACATTGAGTTTATATACTCTTAAACCTTCAAATGTAATGTTTAATATGGTTTGATTTTGAAATGTCCCAATTTGGCTCACGGTTGACATGCTCTATGGTCTTTAGGTTGTGGTCCAGTTTTATGAGCTATGGAACTCTTAAGATGTGGAGGCTGATGGGAAATCGAATCACTGGGAGTGGGCCACTGAAAGGTATTGGCAGCTCTGGCAGTTCTCACCTTCTTTCTCTGCCTCCTGGCAGCTCTGGCAGTTCTCACCTTCTTTCTCTGCCTCCTGGTCTGCCATGTTGAATGAGCTTCTGTCATACTCTGCTGCTTCCATGTCCTTCTTACAGCAATTCCCTGAATCTGCTCGAAAACCAGGAACTAAAACAATTTTTTCTTCTCCCAAGTCATCTCCATCAGATATTCCATTCAAGTGATGATAAAAGTAAATAAAATGATGTTTAAATATTGTAATAATCACAGTAAACATCCTCAAAAGACAGTGGGAAATTTGACAGGAAACATGAATGAGAATGAGTTATTAAAAGAAAAGGCTGACCTTTTTGGCTGTAAAATATAATTATTCAAATAAATAGCTCCATAGATTAGTGACAAAATGAACATGGCCAAAGCAAGCATAACAGGAAGTTCCTCTTTCTCTGGGAAAGCTCAACTCTGTTCTCAAGGACTTCCAACAGAGTAAGTAAGGCTCACCCACATTATGTAAAGCAATGCCCCTACTTACAATGTGCTAATGAACTGGTAATCATGTCTACAAAATACATTCATTGCAGTCTCTACATTGCTGTTTGATTAATATTTGAGGAGCTCTATATAAAACAACCACATTGACTAATTAAACTGACCTTCACCATAGACAGGAAATATGTCCTGAAATAACAGATGTATTGATGATTTAATGAAAGAGGATGGGGTCACTATATCAGTGTATTGCAATGAGAATTTGCAAAGTAGCTTAGATAGGTTATCTAGCACAGAGCATCACTCTTGGTAGCCACAGATTGAGTGTGGATCTCCTTTTGATTTCTCTTCTTTTTTAAAACTGATTACTTTATTCATTTACTTTACAACCCAACCGAAGTTTCTCCTTCATCCTCTTCTCCCAGTCCTTCTTCTTGCATCACTCCTCTCATTCACTCCTTGTCTCTTTCTCTTCAAAAAAAGGGGAAGCCTCTCATGGATATCAATGATACTTGGTTTATCAAGTTGTGGTAGGACTAGGTATATCTTCTCCTATTGAAGCTACACAAGGCAGTCCAGTTAGGTGAAAGGGTCCTAAAGGCAGGCAACAGAGTCAGAGACAGCCCCTGCCCCTCTCCCCCTGCTGTTAGGATTCCCATACAAAGACCAAGCTATGCAACTGTTGCATATGTAAAGAAGGCCGAGGCCAGTCCCATGCATGCTCTCTGGTTCATGGTTCAGTCTCTGTGAACCACTATGAACCCAGGTTAGTTGATTCTGTAGGTTTCTTTGTGGTGTCCTTGACTCTTCTGGCTCCTAAAATCCTTCCTCCCTCTTTTCTGCAGAATTTCCCAAGTTCTGCCTCATGTTTAGCTGCAGGTTTCTGCATCTGTTTCTCCTTTTGATTGCTTACTTGATTTCCATCGTTTCTTACCTTTAGACTGTTTAGATGTCACATCTCTGGCTCTCAGTTTCAGGTCACCTATTGACCATGACATTACACAGGTCATGCGAGTCTACATTCCAGCCATGGACATCTATACTCCTCTATCATATTTTTGTCATCAGGGTGTCAGGCTTGATTAGCCTCACAGTCTGGGTTAAAAGAAAACCAACTCTTCTTAATCCATTTAGAAATAAACAAATCTTTTCTTATTCTACTTGCTCATTTTAGATATCTCATCTCAAAATCACATTTCTTCCTGAGGTCACATCTGTACTAAAACTCCTAGACCCAGGTATAAAACTCTAGCACCTACTCTTCTCTGTCTTCTTAAGCTCTACTTCAATCAAGAATTGTTTTTTTCTCCTTTCATTAAAAGAAGATTTTTTTCCTCACGTTATCTATGCTGATTACTCTACTCTGGTGTATATTCCCCTACTCTTCCCAGTTCCTGCCCACTTCTTGTTCCATCTGGATCCACTCTTTTTCTATTTCCCATTAGAAAACAAACAGGCTTCTAAGGGTTAATAGGAAAACACAGTAAGATAAAACAAAAAACTAACACTTCAGAAGAAGGCGAACAAACAGGCAAAGGAAAAGAGCCTAAGAAAAGTCACAAAGAACTCAGAGATGCAGAGACACACTCACTCACATATATAAGAATCCCAAAGAACCACTAATCTGAGAAGGTATAACGTATACCCAAAACTCTTGTAGGGCTAAAAAGAGAGAGAAAAAGAATAAAAAACAACACAAGATAAAATTAAAAAGGAAAGCCTCAGTTAATTTTCTTCTGACCATCTAATGCTAGGAAGTAGAAGATGATAGTATTTTCTGGATCCAATTTTACTAAACATGGTCCTGGAATACAGATTTTTGTTGCTTCAATTCCACGCTTCAGTGTGGAAGTCGTTTCATGAAGCTTTTATAATTTTATAAAACAATGAAAGTCATAAATCAAGGGATGTTTGGTGGGCACATCAGAGAGGCAGGTTCACTGAGAAGGGAGAAGTTTGTCTATAGGCCCAACATGCAGTCTGATAATATTCTTAGTTATGGATTGGTGTAAACTAGTAGTCTTCTAAGTTAATAAATTCCAAAATGTTTTATTATAAAATGCTAGTTCTGACACAGACATGGGAAAGGAATGGCTGTTACAGAGGGCAAGAACTAGTCCATAATAAGATAATTAGTCTCTGGAGCAGCAACATTATGAAGTCAGAGTTTTAGGTAGCACTACATACATCTTTTGTCTTTATCTAAATATTCCTGTTCTTAAAACAAAACACAACAAAAAATATTAAAGAGAGAAATAGTGAGTTCGGTGGAACTAGCTATTAGTTGGGTTATGTCTTAGTCAGGGTTTCTACTCCTGCACAAACATTATGACCAACATGCAAGTTGGGGAGGAAAGGGTTTATTGAGCTTATACTTCCATGCTGCTGTTCATCACGAAAGGAAGTCAGGACTGGAACTCAAGCAGGTCAAGGAGCAGGAGCTGATGCAGAGGTCATGGAGGAATGCTGCTTACTGGCTTGTTTGCTTCTCCTGACTTGCTCAGCTGGCTTTCTTATAGAGCCCAAGATTACCAGCCCACAGATGGTACCACTCACAAGGGGCCCTTCCCCCTTCATCACTAATTGAGAAAATGCTTTACCGCTGGATCTCATGGAGACATCTTCTCAACTGAAACTCCTTTCTCTATGATAACTTCAGCTTGTGTCAAGTTGACCCACAAAACCAGCCAGTACAGGTTAGATCCCAAGAATCATGTGAGTAGGACATAGTGGTATATGCTTATAATCCTAACCCTCAAGAAGTGAAAGGTGGAGGAGCAGATGCTCATTCAGAGTCACCTTCAAACACTTACTGAGTTTAAAGCCAGTCTGAGATACATGAGAGTTTATGCTAAAAAAAAACAAAACAACAGCAACAATAACAGAAAGGAAACCAAATCCATCATCATCACCTCCTGTAAAGAGTACACAATAAGTAATGACTCTCCATGTCCCCCAAATATTTCTTTCTGGTTCTTTGCTTGCTTGCTTTCTAAGATTTATTATGTATGCCTGCAGGCCAGAAGAGGGCACCAGGTCTCATTATAGATGGTTATAAGCCAACATGAGGTTGCTGGGATTTGAACTCAAGACCCCCTGGAACAGCAGTCAGTGCTCTTAACCTCTGAGCCATCTCTCTATTAACCACCCTCTTCCCCCAGCTGCTTTCCTGGCCACTTCTAAACTTACTCTTCCTTTGTATTTCACTCTCAGCAGCAACTTCATAAACACGTTCTCTTCTCTAACCCTTTTTGCTGCTGACTTCAGTATCTTTGCCCCTGTTTCTGCTTTCCGGATTTTCTCTATTTCTTTTTCCAAGCAAATTCTCTTCCAAAGCAAATTTGTTTCAATCTTTCCTCACCTGTTTGCCTGTAGCTACTTCCATGAAGATTTCTCTTCTAGTCTTGTTACAACCTTTGGCACCATAGATCTTAATTCAAATTTGATTTCTTCCCCTTTCTACTCACACTTAACAGACTTGATAAATTATAATTTATTTATATCTTGGTAGTGATGGAATGAGAAGTGTATATATGGAGAACTATCTGTGACTAATCTTACAAGTACTTGAACGTTGGGGAACATGACTGTCAGTGTAATATCTACAAAGTTTAGTGAATAGACTTGCAAATATAGATTTAAGTAAAATATATTGAATAAAATATATGGAATAATTAAATTAATGTAAAATAGGAGTTTGGTAAACACAGTGCCTTCACTCAAATCTAGGTTCTTTAATGACCCACATGATATCTGAATCTTAAGTCTCGAACTGTGAATATTAATTTGTATGACCAATAAAATTTACAGATTTGAGTGAAGTTGGAAAGAGTACTAGGATTATTCAAGTGTGATGTTATAACAGAAGTCATTATAACTGAAAGTAAGTCTAGGTGTCCTGGCAGATGTCTGTAATGTTAGCACTTGAAAGGCAGAGATGGGAAGATGGCCCTATATTCAAGGTTGTCTACGTTTTGAATTCTAGGTTATGTACTGAAAATGTCTAAAACTTCAGCTTTAAAAAAACTAAAAGAGAAAAGCAGTAAAGTTAGTAGTAAAATGAACTTTGGAATGATGTTGGCTTCTCAGATGACAGAGGGTCACAAGACAAACAATTAAGGGATTTAGTCAACTTTAAAAAATTAAAGAGGTAGATAAATAGTGAACTAACTAATATAAAATGATATTTTGTAAATAAGAAAATGTCATTGAAAACACTGATGAATTTTAACTGTGAAATACCAACTCTATCATTATTCAATGACCTGTCCCATGACTTCTCCTACAACCTCCAAAGCCAGTCACAAAAGGTAATCTAAAATTAGATTCCATTTTTTTCTCATCCTCATCATCTTTCTCAAAGCTTTCAACAAAATTCTCCTGATTACTGTCTCCTACACAGGCTGCATCTTTTCCTAATGAGGTATTACTGACATCTCAAAACTTGAGTTTACCAAATCTTCCACTCTTTCCAAAGCAAGCATTTGTAATTTGCATATAATCAAATTTCCATTAGAAAATATCCCAGTGGGGTGATGCTCTACTCTGGGCACTGTGGTTCCCTTCTTCTACATTCTTGCCAGGCCACCCTCTGAAGCCATGTGCTTCCCATGCTGTGTGAGCTCTTTTCAAGTAACTAAAGAGTTTTAACTAAATAGCCCACAGAAAGTACATCAGTGGCTAAAACTATTCCTGAAAGAACCTACAAATTACCAATAATACAGTGAAAGAGAGAGTACTAGAAATGAAGAATCAAGTGCCTGAAGTATTATACTGAGGTTTTGTTTTGTTCTGTGCGGATCTGAATCACTAAAGAAAAACTGAGCTGATCTGATGAGACCTGACAGGAAAGTAGCCCCAAACACTGAAATGCGCAGTAGTTCCATTTACAGTATTGGTTGGCACTCACTGACATTAGTTATGGGACTCAAGTTAAATATATCTTATCCTTGGGACATTCTTTAGGAACCGGGTAAAGGTGTTGCAGTCAGAAAGACCATGAGGGAGGCTGCAGAGACACAGGTGGGACAGACCTTACCTCTCTTTTCTCAGGAATGTTTGAAATCAGGCATTATCCACTCTAAAGCCTTATATTTTAGTAAGCTTAATGATCATTTAAAAGCGTATGCTTAAGTTTTATAACCCACAGCAAATTAAAAATATGTACTACTGTGTGCATTTCATGTACAAGAAAATGGCTAATAGTGTGGATTGAGAACATGGCAACAAGCCTAAATGTATTTAGTTCATCATTATATACTATGATGCTATTACCTGGTCAACATTGCTAAAACCTTTTTAAAAATAAAAGCTCCAACAACTACTTAGTATAAAGTATGTTCTATGGTGGAAGGGGCATACATGTTTCTAACACATATTTGTTTCAGAAATTTTTAGAATTTCATTTGAACTTCGATTATATAACAGAGCAATTCAGGGCATGAATCTTCAAGCCAAACATATACCAGCAAACAGTGGCTACCTTAATAAAAACAGCACACTGTGGAATAAATAAGAAATTATAACAAGTGCAGCAAAGTCTCTCATTAGAATTAAAGAAAAAACTTGGGCAAGATTTACAGTGTCCGACTTGGAAGTTATTTATTGCTATTGTACCAGAGTCGAAATTGAAAGCATTCAAAATGCTTCATAGGATGTGATTAATGTAGCTGAATATAAAATAAGGAAGAGTACCTAAAAATTTCTGCAGTATTTTTGATGAGATGGGAAATGGTCATAGAAATATTTTTATCCTGCAGTTTATGCACATAATATTACGGTAAAAGTTTTAAGGACCTCAAAACAATAAAGAGAGGTATCATAATTCTTTTCTTGTTTTCCTTTTCTTTTTTGGCAGAGGAAGTGTCTATCTATTACTTATTTTTATTGAAAATGGATTTTTCACACAGTATATTCAAATTACACTTTCTACTTCCCCAGCTCCACCTAGAGCCTCTCCACTTTCCTCTTCATCCACCCAAATCCACAGCTTTTCTTTCTTTCTTTTATCAGAATACAAACAGGTATCTAAAACAATAATAACAGTAAGATAAAAGAAAACCGAACAAAACAGAGTAGAACAACCACCACCACCACAACAAAAAGAACAACAACAAAAGCCCCAAACACTTTTGCTTATGCACTAAGGTTTCTGATTTTGTTTTTATGGATTTTCCTTTTGTGCATATTTCTTTTATATAAAAAGACTGGTGTTCTAAATTGGCTGACCTTCTTTACAAATGTGAAGGGACTGTTAGTAGCCAGCAGATACTGTTGTAAAAATAAATACACTTGATCTGTGCCTTCAAGGTTAAAGTGGCATTTTCACAGTGAGAAGTCAACCAGTTTCAAGAGAAAATCAGACTATGAAGACAGTGTTTTGAAAATATTTATTTATAAATATTTATATTTCAAGACATGTTTATTATATATTTTGACAAAAAGCCCAATTGAAGTAACTCCAATTTATCCCTCAAAATCCATTACAAGCTCCATTTATAGTTTTATTTTCCCATAAGTTAATTATTTCCTCAAGTTTTTTTGTTTTTAACTGTCTATACATGAAAGGGTACTTGCATATGTGTTTATATGTGCCCTTCTGACAATAGAATGTGAATTAATTAAGTCAGGAACAAAGCAATTGTCGGGCCAAGATACAAACAATATTGCCAAGAGGAGTTTTATAAATGCCCAGCCAAAGGATTAAAAGGAACAGTGAGCCAACAATATGAAGTAATTAACCAAGATAGTAATAATTATGAACAGTACTAACAATAAAGAAAATCACACAGTAGCTAATACTTGAACAACAAAAAATGTGTGTTCCTTCCACAGCAAATATTGATCAAAGTAGTCTGGACAGTTTCATATTTAATTTACACAATATTATTATAAGAAACATAATTATTATCTCCAAGTCACAGTGGAAAGTAAAACAACTCATCCCAGATCATATAGCTAGACGTCTGAAATGTAATCCACATGATTTGTTCACAGAAGCCACGTTCTACAAGGGGTGGGAGGGGGGGACAGAAAGGTTGTATCCAGTTCCAAAACAATAATTACAAGCCTATGGAATAAATAGGCCTAATCATTTCAATTTTATTAAGATAATTACATAGAACAATTGCTTTATTGACATAAGACAAATTATTCTACATTTACATGTGGGAATTTGTTTTCCATAGGATCATAGATTACTTTTTCAAAGTTCTCAGTGACATATAGTATTGCCTCACTAGGGTATTTATAGATTAGTCTTGGTTATTACAAACTAACGGATTGCATGATGAATGCTAAGCCTTAGCAATTCTACATAGCTTTTTATCTCACTTCATATTCACATCTACAAGCTGCAACTTTCTTGGGAAGTCTAACCTTTTTCTTCCCTTGTGCCACAGGGCAGGTAAGTGGCATAGCCCCCTTCCTATTCAAAACCCCCACAGTCCATCTGTACATCCAGACTCACCTCATCCTGTTTCTGCCTAACTGGAAAGCACCCAGAACAGTCTGGCTTGAGAGATGATTGACTGAACAAGCACATCATATGATAAACAGTCAATGAGACGGACAGCACAGGGCTAAACATAAAAGAGACCTGGGATGATGGAATTACCCCCTTAAAATAATTCATGTGGCAGCAAAGGGAAACATAGTCACTAACAATAATGTAACTCTAGAGGAGAGCAAATCCCAGAAGGCTTGGATTGGAAATGATAAGAGGTGGGCTTCAGTTCGATGGGCCAAAGAATTGTCTACTCTTGTAAATGAAAAGGGTCATTCTCAAGGGAACAAGAACATCCAGGGTTCTATCATTGCGGGCAACGAAGGTCATTCTGTGACATGCAAACAATCAGTAGCTGAGAAGTTGCAGAGATTCTCTTATGTGGGCAGTATGATAGAATGCATCTACTTTAAGGCACATTGACTTTAATTAACATCATGAGGGGTGGAAGAGGAAGAACGTTTTCTCCCCGAGTGATGGTATCAAATGATAGATAATCAGTCCTGATCACCAATTGCATAATTCCTAGTAATAAATTGGTGCTATTTATATTTTTTTTCGAGACAGGGTTTCTCTGTGTAGCCCTGGCTGTCCTGGAACTCACTCTGTAGACCAGGCTGGCCTCGAACTCAAAAATCTGCCTGCCTCTGCCTCCTGAGTGCTGGGATTAAAGGCATGCACCACCACTGCCAGGCAATAACTTTTTGATGTTTATAACTCTTTAATCCAAATGATCAGTGTTTATGCTCTTTCTGCAGCCCTACAATGATGATAATAACATATTTTTCTCATGAAATACTTAAGAGACTGCTGACTTAGTAACTATGAAGTACGGAGAATGATGTGCTATAAAATAAATAGCCACCATGTCATTTTAACCATAACTGTGTCACCAATAATGCACACAGGTTACTTACTGAGCCTTTGCTATATGTTCCTCACGCAGTATTTCATTCAGGCCTCATTTCATCCCTGATGTAGCTATTAGAACCTTTACAACTGCAGAAATCATTCTGACTTTTTTCATCTATCTGCACCTCCAAACAAACCAACTTGATAATTTGTTGTATTCATTGCTTATTTACTGTTAAGAAAATACTCAAAAAAAATCATTTTAAGGAAGGGTCAGTTTCTTTTGGCTCATATTTAGAGGGTATAGTCTATCATGGTGAGGAAGTTATTATACAGGAGCTTGAGGCAGTTGGCCTCACTGCATCTGCGGTCAAGGTGAGAGACAAATGCCACTGTACATCCTGCTTTCACCTTGTTTAGTCTCAGAACCCAGTCCTTGAAATGGTGCCTTCCATATTCAAGATGAATATTTCCACCTCAGTTATCCTTGTCTTTCACAAACCTGCAATCCTGGAGCTACCCAAATGCAGACAAGAGTTCAAACAAAAGCCTAGTGGAACTGTTTTCTTCCTTATGAAGTGCAGGCTACCGTGGGTTGCAGAAATGGTCATGGAACAAAGATCCTGGGGAGACCCTACCAAGAGTTCGGTGAGATTTTCCAAAGAAATTGGAAGTGAGTAATGAGCCAAAGCTCTGTAAGACAGAGACACAAAATCATGTTTCTATGTTCCAATTCCTCCACTTAGACAAGTACTTTTAATTCCTCTTGTTTATAGGATGGAAGAAGGCAAACTCTCACTTGCCAAAGAATGTAAAGTGACTGAATGATGTAAGAGGCAATTAAGCACCTGTTGTGTCTGAAAGAAACCCTGATAAAGTCAAGTCTCTTCCCGTTGATTTTGTTCTTTATGGTTCTCTATCATCACACCTACCATCAATATTTCCTATAATTCTCTCCAACCTATTTTCTACCCCAACCCCCCAAAATGATTTTGGAGTTAAAATTTCAGTCATCAATTCAAATCAAGTACTTTTTGGAGGTAGAGAAAATTATCAGATAACCATGAGCTTGAGAGAGATCACAAGAAGCTGAATAAGGAACCGGGGCCAGGTAACAAAATGGAGCCATGGCAGAATCACAGGAAGCCATAATGAGTCCATGCCTAAGACTCTACTACCCCAGTTCTGTGCTTTAACTTGAAAATGGAAATTACTGTTAAAAGATACCATTTGCATCGAACCATGAAGGAGTTTGTTAAAGGACTGAATAATGTCTTGAAGATTTGGGGATCTGATATTCAAGTTACTAGGACTGAAAAATCCAAAGCACTAAGGTCACCTAAGAATTATGCCTCATGTGGGTAGAATGTTGACTCTGCTACTGTAACACATGAGAGGCCTTGGAAAACAGATGTCAAAAACTCTCATTAAACTGCCAAACACTTTTCCTATATTTCCTCTCCCATCAAAGCTGATTATCAAGATATATAGACCCATGCTCACACACATAAATATCTTGATAAGTTACTAGAAAAAGCAGAAAAATGTCTGACAGCTTAATGAGATTTGGGTGAAAGAAATTTCTGTATTTTAATGTTCTCCAGGCAATAGAAATACCTCATCAACGTTTCTAAAGCTCATTCAGCTTGGCTACATTCGGTAAAATATTTTCATAAATTCTAAAGAGCAAATACGGCATTAAGGACATTGAAGTCTAATACGTTTGCTATTTTACCTCCTCCCATTCTGCTCAGTGTTCATGTCTGACTCTGATTGACAGTTCAACAAGGACCTCATGCTGTGTGTCATGGCTCACTTTACTCCATAAAGATAATGGTTACTTCACACAAAGAACTGACCTCATGGTATATTAGGACAACAGGTGGGGACTAGGGCAGTGGTTCAGCAATTAAGAACATATACTGCTCTTGTAAAAGGTGTGCATGTATGTGTATTATATGTGGAAGACAAAATGCTCATATACATAAAAACAAATCTCTACAATTTTTAAGGTGGCATCAGTGGCCAGAAAGTTGTCATTTGAGAATAGCCTATGCAAAGTGTCTGATGACATGTGGATCAGTTAATGAATGAGTAACAGAACAAATGATTTCTTTTCAATGGTGGTACCAAAAGATAGAAAGAGTTTTAATAAGAAACTGGGCAAATCAACTGGAAGAATTTTTTTTCAAGGAATCCATTTGACAAGAGGATTATTATACATAAAACTAGTACAGTAATGGCATTTTAAATACAAATACTTTAGGTTTTAAAGAGAAAGAAAGATGTTCTGTAAGTCTTTTCAGAGTGCCACCATTGGCCTTGAATTTAAGAAGTGTGCGAAGTACAAAGAGCAAATAGCAGTAAGAATACGGTGCATGCTTATGCTAAACCTCCTTCTCATATCTGGGGAGTTGTTACAATTACTAGACAGAGCAGGTACTGAAATATTCTGTGAAGAGTTCTGGGTGAAGTAGGCTTTCAGGTTACTTAGCTGCTGAGCTGCTGAGCTGCTGAGCTATGACTGCTCTGTAGATTCAGTAAATCCCCTCATCTTCCTGGAGCAATCCTGATAGTAGCACATCTTGGCAACTGGATATGACACCACTGAGAGTATAGATGGCACCCTCAAATCCACAGTGAATATTAGCAAGGATGGTGGCATTGAAAGAAATGGGAAATACAAGAGACAGCTTGTTTAGTTTGTCACTCACTAACATTTCACGTTATCTTTGAGGCTGACAGTTGCCATAGAGAAAATCAATCAAAAGCAATTATGGGTAATAATACACAATGCTTAGTACTTGTCAGACTTGGTATTTGACATGATAGTTTTAAAAGTTGACACTACTAGTAGAGAAACAGAGCCTCCAAGAAGTTAAACAATGGATCTAAATACACAGCTAATCATTGAATGAGTGAAGATTTTAATGGTGCCAAAGTCCACACTTTTGGCCTTTATAGGATGACTGAAGGGGAATTTTGAGCATATGTGTGGCTCTGCTCACACATCAAGGAATATTTCTCAGACAATGTGAGGCCTGAATGAAGAAGTTAATGTATTCCTTTCAGGTACTCAGATGACCTTGTTTAGTTCATTTTCCCATAGAAAAATGAGGTGAAATACAGGAAAAACTGTAGCTACCACTGTTATAATTTATTATGTAGCTCATATTCCACTAAATCTTATTGTTTCAGCTCTTGGACTACAGATCACTCAGTTCAACGGAGTAAGAAAACTATTCGGTGCATTTTATTCAGCTTTAAATTCACCCTGACGGCACAAAATAAACTCCCATTCAGTGAAATGAAGTTATCAGTAAAGACACAGGCAAATCTGTCAACATTGGTGAGTTTAGAGAACAGGTCAGGGCCAAAGCACATAGGGACAATGCCTAGTTTTACTCATTTTATTCAGCCCAGATCTATGGGTAACACATCTTACATGGAGAGTTGGAATGTAGTGGAGTAGTGTAGATGGAAGCTTCCTGAAAGCATTGTGGGAATCCTTTGGGTATGATACTAACATTAAGAGATGATTTATTAGTCCTGGAAGAGTATATGGGAGAAAGGAAATGAGAGGTTATGAGAGAGTGACCCTCCTACTACGGTGGGTGGGAGAGTTCCTGCAAATGTATGTTAGCTTTACTTTTTGGTGAATATCTTGGGATTTCCTGGGTCTGAATGGTGCAACATGGTAGCCAATTGTATGCCCATCAAGTGCTAAAAATATTATTAGTCTGGCTTACAAAATTTTCTAAATGTAAAATGCAAACTCCTTTCCAAAGATTTAATGTAAAGCAAAGAATATAATTTATCTCAATGGCTTCTACCCAGTTATATATCAGATTGTTATCAATAATCATATATGGAATTAAATACAAGGTTATAAGTATTCAGTTTATGTGTGTAATTGAAGTTTTCCTTTTAGGTAGAAATATAAATTTGATGACTAGAAAATGTAAGGTTCATTTACAGTTTACTTGTATATCTTCTGCTATAGTTTTACTGAGCTTGGGCCTCATGAATAAATAGGACACATCCCAGTGGAGAAAGTGGCCATCATGGCTTGAGTGCAGGTGGTTGAAACTAGAAATTTAGATGGGAAGGCTCACTGGGTCTCAAGGCACATACCACAGCCCTGCTCTAGATCTCTGGTAAAGAGCCTTTTGGAAGGTAGGGAAGTCAGCTGGTTACTGGAAGGCAGTGGTCTGAAAGGGAGTCTGGGAGCAGCAGTCTTTGAGAAATAAATTGATAATTATTTCCAAGGAGACAAATGTTAATTTGAGCACTGAGAGGCTTACTTTTTTTATATAGCAAACTGCTCCTTGAAAGTAGATCAAATTGATCCCTGCTTAAGCTTGCTGTCTTCAGTCTCTTATGCTTCCCTCATTAAAGATTTCTTTTTCACTTAATTGTACCTCTTGTTTATCCTGAGAACACAAAGAAATTTCCCACAGGTTTCAGCCAGGCTTTGAAAGGCAATGTGGCAGAAATCCAAAGCACAAAAATGCTGAAAGCTCACTGACGGCAAGAGCTAACTATGTCTTTAGTTTTCTAAGCATCTTGCACCAAGCACAGTGCCTAAAACATGGTGAGGATACAATATTGATTTGAAGAGTCACTAAATGATCCAAAGAGCAAGTTCAGTCCATTGATCCTCAGAGGATTTTTCCCTTAAAAACCTTGAGTGACACACTGCAGGGGACACTTGGTCATTCACATCCAGTGGAGGATACCACCTAATACAACCACAAATAATCCTTCCATCAGTGTGAGGTTCTGAAAGCCCAGGGCTAAAGAGCTACATGTAGCATGTTTTTGCACCTACAAAGTAAACTGTGGTAAGCCATGCAAAATCAAGTCTCATTATACAGACGAAGAAAGTTGTGTCAAGAGGCCAAAGAATCCACTGAAATATGGACAGTTGGCAAGCATTAAAGCTGAGAAATGAACTTAGACTGTCTGTCTCCAGAGACCATTCTCCAAGTCCTTAGGCCATAATTATATTTCAAACAGTGATATCTTTAAATTGAAATATATTACCCAATGTCTTTTGTAAGTCTTTGCTAGTTTTATGATCAAGTTTGTATACATGCACATTATTTTCTTCTTGCTATGATGAAATGCCTGAGGAAAGGCAGTTTAATGGAGGGAGGATTTACCTGTCTTACAGTTTGAGAGACTACAGTCAGTCCTAATGGGGAAGGCATGAGGGCAGGAGAGTACAACTGCTTGCTTAAATCTAGATGTGTAAGAAGCAGGGAAACATGAATGACAGTAATCCTACCACTGTCTCCTTTATCCCATTAAGTTCCCAAGCCAATGAAACATTGCCCCTTCTTTCTGAGCAACACTGCATTCCCCAGTTAAACCTCTCCAGAAACATCCTTATGAATCTATCCAAAGGTGTGTTTCTCTAATGCCTGAAGTGTTTATTGATCCAATCAAGTTTCTAGTCAGTGTTAATTATGCTAACATGTGACTAGATAAATCTGTATTGTGAAAACAGAAAGCATACCTTTCTCCTTTATGATCTATGTGTAATAAGGCAGCTATCTTGATTAGGATCAGAGTTTTGGAGATTTGATCACAGGGATGGAGATCGCTCAGTGGAAGAGCACTAGCTGGACCCAAGTTTCATTCCCAGAACCTATACAGAGAACCAACACCATCTGTAACTCCAGTCCTAGAGGACATAATACCCTCTTCCTTCCTCTGCAGGCCCCAGGAATGCACTTGGTGCACAGACATACAAGCCGAAGAACTAAAGTACATGTAAAATAAATAATAATTTTTAAAATGTAAAAAATGTAATCAAATTATCCATTTTTCTTTAATTATATTAAAACTGTTTAACATATTTGCATAGATAATGGTGAGTGAGGTTGCTCTTTGGGATTATATTCTTGACTGCTGTGACCCTGCTATACACAAATATGCACATGTGTAATATTTCTTTAGAAAATTGCTAGGCATAATAAAAATAAAAGTAATAGTATCTGATTTTGCTTTTACTATGAATTTTCTTGTTATATACAATGTCTTTCTTGCAACACCATGTATATGTAAATATGTATCTTCTATATAAATATATGTATTTACATATAAAATATATATTCACATATATCACTACACATAATTCTATATGTGATGAATATATACATATACTATATGTCATAACTTAAACATCAAACAAGAGGAATATTGTTACAAATTAGAATAATGCCAGTTCATGGCAGATTATCAACTATGACATGTACATGCATAAAGAAGTTTCTGTTGAGCACAAAAAGCCACAATGAAACTCCCAACGACAAGTGTAAAAAGACTATACTTGAATTATCACCTAGGTATAGTGTGTGTGTAGAGGTAGGATATAAACAGAAATAGTAACTATCTATCTGCAAGCAATATTAGAAGTCTGTTCTCTGTACTTTCATGCTTTACAAGTTTCTACACTATATACATATGTGCTTATTTATACACATATGTAAATGAGTTACTCTCATACCTAAATCCCACAAACACCCAAACCCCCCAAAAGAAGAATTTCAAATAAATTTCACTTATGAATATCAATGAAAAATTATAAAATAACTGCAAATGGAATCCAAGAACACATCAAAAATATCAGTCACTATGATCAAGTAGGCTTCAACCCAGGGATACAGGGCTGGTTTAATATGTGAAAATCCATTAATGTAATCTACTGTATAAACAAACTCAAAGAAAAAAGTCACATGATTATCTCATTAGATACTGAAAAAGCCTTTGGCAAAATCCAACACCCCTTCATGTTAAAAGTCTTGGAGAGATCAGGAATTCATGCCACATACCTAAACATAATAAAAGCAAAATACAGCAAACCAACAGCAAACATCAAACTAAATGGAGAGAAACTTGAAGCAATCCCACTAAAATCAGGAACTAGACAAGGTTGCCCACTCTGTCTTTATCTATTCAGTATAGTACTTGAAGTTCTAGCTAGAGCAATTAGACAACAAAAGAAGATCATGGGGATACAAATTGGAAAGGAAGAAGTCAAGTTATCACTATTTGTGGATGATATGATAGTAAATATAAGTGATCCCCAATATTCTACCAGACAACTCCTACAGCTGATAAACAATCTTAGCAAAGTGGCTGGTTATAAAATTAACTCAACTCGGATCAGTAGCTTTCCGTTATACACATGACAAATAGGCTGAGAAAGAAATTAAGGAAAAAACACCCTTCGCAGTAGCTACAAACTAAATATCTTGGTGCAACTCTAAACCAACAAGTGAAATATCTGCATAGCAAGAACTTCAAGTCCATGAAGAAAGGAACTGAAGATCTCAGAAGATGGAAAAATCTCCCATGCTCATGAATCAGGAGGATTAACATAGTGAAAATGGCCATCTTACCAAAAACAATCTATAGCTTCAATGTAATCTCAATCAAAATACCAACACCATTCTTCATAGTCATGGAAAGAGTAATTCACAACTTTATATGGAAAAACAAAAAACCCAGAATAGTCAAAACAATTATCAACAATAAAAGAACTGGGGAATCACCAGCCGTGACCTCAAGCTCTACTACAGAGCAATAGTGATTTTTTTAAAAAAAGGTATTGCTACAGGGACAGATAGGTCAATCAAATGGAATTGAATTGAAGACCCAGAAATAAACCCACATACCTATGGACACTTGATCTTTGCAAAGAAGCCAAAATCATACAGCAATAAAAAGAAACAATCTTCAACAAATGATGCTGGTCCAACTGGTGATCGGCATGTAAAAGAATGCAATATTTATCACCCATTATTTATCACCTTGCACCAAACTCAAGTCCAAGTGGATCAAGGACCTCACCATAAAACCAGATACACTGAATCTAACAGAAGAAAACACATAGCCTTGATCACATTGGCACAAGAGAAAATTTCCCGGATAGAACACCAATGGCTCAGACTCTAAGATCAAGAATTGATAAATGGGACCTCATGAAACTGCAAAGCTTCTGTAAGGCAAAGGACACTATCAATGGGACAAAATGGCAACCAACAGATGGGAAAAATGGCAACGTACATCTATTAGAGGGCTAATATCCAAAATATAAAAAAACTCAAGAAGTTAGACTCCAAAACAAAAACAAAATCAAAACAAATACAAACAAAACAACAACAAAAACAAATAAGCCAAGTAAAAAGTGGGGTACAAAGCTAAGCAGAGAATTCTCAACAGAGAACTCTCAAATAGCACCTAAAGAAAAGTTCAGTTTCCTTAGTTATTAGGGAAATTCAAATCAAAATGACTCTGAGATTCCACCTTACACCAGTCAGAATGGCTAAAAGCAAAAACTCAGGTGACAGCAGATGCTGGCAAGGATGGGAAGAAAGAGGAACACTCCTCCATTGCTGGTGAGATTGCAAGCTGGTGGAACCACTCTGTAAATCAACATGGCAGTTCCTCAAAAATTGGAAGTTCAGGTTTTACCCTGCTATACAGCTCCTGGGCATATACCCAAAAGATGCTCCATCATACCACAAGGATACCTCCTCTACTGTTATGTTCATAGCAGCCTTATTTATAATAGCTAGAAACTGGAAGCAACCCAGATGTCCCTCAAACAAAGAATAGATACAGAAAATGTGGTTTATTTACACAATAGAATACTATTCAGCTATTAAAAATGAGGACATCATGAATTTTGCAGGCAAATGGATGGAACTAGAAAATACCCTGAGTGAGGTAACTCAGACCCAAAAGGACATGCATGGTACATACTCACTGATAAATGGATATTAGCCAAAATGTATTGAATACCTATGATACAACCACGAACTGTAAGAAGTTTAGCAAGAAGAAAGGTCCAAGTGAGGATGCTTCAATCTCTCTTGGAACAAAATAATCACAAGAGGCAGAGGGAGGTAGGTAACTGGATGGGAGAGGGGAGAAGGACAGGAAAGGATCAGGTATGGGGGGGATATGAGAGAATCCCTGAGAGCTGGGAGAATGTATGGAAATATTCAGCTGCCTGGGATGACAGGTGTGGGAACCTCTAGAAAGTCCTACAGACCTGGGATGTGAGAGGCTCCCAGGACACATTGGCAATGACCTTCACCAAAATGCCAGACAATGAGGAGATGGAACCAGAAGAAACCACCTTCAGTAGATAGATAGGGTCCTGGGTGGAGGGATGAGGTCACCAACTAACCCTCAAAATTTTTTACCTAGAATTGTTCCTGCTTAAAAGAAATGCAGGGACAAAAATGGAGCAGAGACTGAAGGAAAGGCTGTCCAGTGACTGGCCCAATTTGGGATTACTGATGATGTAAACTGGACCCTGAGGAGATCCCAGAGACTAAGTCACAACCTAAGAGCATACAGGGCCCCACACACATAAGTAGGAGAGGTCTGCTTTATCTAATCTCAGTAGGAGAGGGTGGGATGACAGGGTCAGGGCAGCACCCTCTCAGAAGTGAAGGGCATGAGGGATAGGGGATGCAGTGAAAAACTCTCAGAGAGAGGACTGGGGGGGAGATAACATTTGGGATGTAAATAAAAAACAATTAATTAAAAGGACATGCATGGTATGTACTCACTAATAAGTGGATATTAGCTTAAAAAGTACAGAATACCCTGGACACAATCCACAGACCTCAAGAAGGTTAACAAGCCAAAGGGCCCAAGTGAGGATGCTTCAATCCCACTTACTTGGGAAGGAGAAGAAAGCAATCACAGGGGGTGGGGAGGTGAGGGAGGGAGGGACCTGGGTGAGAGATGGTAGGGGAAGGGGTAAAAGGGATCATGATCAGGTATTGGGGGTGGATCATGAGCACAGCCCTGAGAGCCAGCAGGAAAAAAAAAAATGGAAACTTGCACCCTCAGGAGGTAGGAGGTAGGGAGACACTCTAGGATGTACCAAAGACCTGGGGGTGGGGGGGAATGAGAAATTCTCAGGACTCAAGGGCATGGACCTTAGGATGAAATGCCCTACAGTGGGGAAAGGGAACTTGTAGAGTCCATCTCCAGTAGAAAGACAGGGCATCAAGTGGAGGGATGGGGTTGCCATGTCACAGTCAAAAACTCTAGCCCAGAATTGTTTCTGTCTAAAAGAACTGCAGGGACAAAAATGGAGAAGAGCCTGAGGGAAAGGAGGTTCAATGACCAGCCCAAATTGGGATACAGCTCAAGGGAAGACTCCAAGGTCTGACACTATTACTGATGGTACAATGTATTTACAGACAGGAACCTAACATGGCTGCCCTCCTAGAGGCCCAACAAGTGAGCAGAAAGAGTCAGATGCAGATACACCCAACCAATGGACAGAAGCCAGGGATCCCTGGAGTTGAATTAGGGAAAAGCTGTAAGAAGCTAAGGAAGAGGATGACCCAATAGAAAGACCAGCAGTCTCAACTAACCCAGACCCCCAAGATCTCTGACTCTGAGCCACCAACCAGGCAGTGTACATGAGCTGTTCTAAGGCCCCTGACATATAAACTGCAAGGGACTGCCTGATCTGGCCTCAGTGAGAGAAGACACACCTAATCCTCAAGAGATTTGAGACCCCAGGGAGTGGGGAGGTCTGGTGGGGTGGGGACATCCTCTTGGAGACAGGGGAGGAGATGGGATGCAGAACAGTCAGAGGACCGACCAGGAGGGGGATAAGAACAGGACTGTAAAAAAAAAGATAATAACAATAGTAATAATAATAATAATAATAATAATAATAATAATAATAATAATAACTATAGTAATAATAAATTTTAAGATATTTTTTAAAAAGATATGACCACTGCTGGATATGGTGGCATACATCTTTGATCCCAACACTTGTTAGGCAGAAGCAGGAATTCACAGATCTCTGTGAATTCCATGCCAGAACTATTCTACACAATGAGTTCCATGTCAGCACAGACTGCACAGTGATACCCTGTCTCAAAATAAAATAAAATAAAAAGTGAATTTTCCATAAAAAGTTTTATGCAAAAAGAAAATGTCCAAGTCATCCAAAGAACATCTCCACTGAAGGAGAACCAGTACACTCAAAGACCTTGTTAAGTGAAAATCAGAATATTCTAGTGTCTGACAGATAACCAAGTGAATAAGATGTAGAAACTGGGAGTCAAGGAGTGACTTGACAAGAGGAAGAAATAGGGAGATGTTGGACCATGGAAGACTCCGAAATGGCATGGATCTCTGAGGCCCTTGTGGTTTAACATATTATTTCTGGTATTTTTCTTTAGCAGACTTACTTGAAACACTAAACAGTAGCTTATCTATGGTTAATCTCATCCTTCCTCTGAGAAGTCTAATGATTACTTTTATGGTGGATGTGCTGTCTAACATGGATGCAGTAATACAGTTTTGACATATTCTAGTACCAATTATATCTAGGGGTCATCTCAACAGCAACATCACGGGGAAAATGGAAAAAAAAAAAAAAAAAAAAAAACAACTTGCTAAGGACATGTGGCTAAACCAAAGAAACAGTAGTCCTATTGCCCTCTTTGATTTCCTCCGCCCCCTCCATTCCTGTTTTCTTCCTTTCTTCCATCTGTTCTACCACAAGAAAATGGCTATGAATTTTGATTGGCAGATTTCCTGCTGTGTATTGTGGGTTTTTCTGAAAATGCACAGGCTCAGCCCATGTTTATGCTGGGCTCAAGAACACAGTACTGAGACTAAAACCCAAAATAAGATAAAAATGCATCTTGCCCCACATCCCCATGCAAGACATGTAACACAAATGTAAGAATGCAGATTAAAAATGTCGATCAGGATGAAGCCTTATGGGAGGAGAGCAGAACTGTGCATGAGAACAGTTACTGTTGATCTCTGGGCATGCTGCAAAGAAAGCTGGCAATGTAGTCCTGAAGGAACCTGCTGAAAGGGACAAAGTATGCAGAGTCCAAAAGAATAGCCAGAGAGGACAATGGGAAGGGGCTCCAGGATCCCCAAGCCCATGTCACAGAACTGGGAAATCAAAGCAGGCTGAAACCGGGAGTGCAGTCATGATAGATGTCTAGAGATTAGATTTGGGTGTCAAGAGGGCTCATCATACATCCATGCATACCAGTCAGTAAATGTTACCCATGATGTAGCCCTTAATCAATGAGCAGCTGGAAGGTGGGGTCCTCCATGCTAAGTAATGTGTGTTAGGGTATTGGGGAAAAAAAACCTCACTATAATCTCCCCTTTTGCTTGTCTTAACATGTGAGATTTTGTATGCCCTCTCTCCACTCCCTGCATTTATAAAGTGATATTCTTTTCTGGCAGTAGCTCTGGAAGAGCCTTAGGACGTTCTTGGGGGTTTGTCTTCTTTGCCTTTGGCTGTGTAAAAATGTAGAGACATATGAAGATAACTGTCTAACTCGATTGGTGTTTACATGGCTAATGAGGAATAGGAGGATCAAGCTTTCCAAGAAGCAGATGATACCCCCTGACTCAGGACTCTCATTTCAGTGAGATACAGC
Organism: Rhynchomys soricoides; assembly: GCA_019843965.1. Taxonomy (NCBI): domain Eukaryota; kingdom Metazoa; phylum Chordata; class Mammalia; order Rodentia; family Muridae; genus Rhynchomys; species Rhynchomys soricoides. The sequence goes on from JADRCH010000060.1 coordinate 66,381, forward strand.
TTCAGTGATGTACTTATGACCTATGCGATTCATTGGAATGAAGGAAAACAAAATAAAGCTTCCTTCCCTGGTGTGCTTAAGGTCCTCCTCCACCCTTACAGGCAATATAACAGTTCTGGACTTTTCATTTTTATTTTAGATATTTAAGTGACAAATAAATTGTCAGATGGTACCTTATCATCATGCTCTTCCATCTTCTTAAAAATATAAATTGCTTGAGGGGGTAGTGTTATAATTTTAGAACAGAAAATACATGCCAGATGTCTCTTATATGAAGCTGTCCCACCTAAAAATATATGCCCTAGTCATTAGGATGTGCTCTAAATATTACTGCCAAGCCATAGGAATGATGGGTCTGAACCCTCACTTATACTTAACTCCTGGTGTGTCGCTTTGTCTTGGTGTCTTGTATGCCTATCCCATTGATGTAAAGGAAGCACCAATTAGATAACGCTTCATTATTAGAGAACAAGGCACAAGTCAGAGGAAGCAGGGTCTGCCACCTTGCCCAGAAACAATATGAAGTCTTGTCTGCTGAGAGTTGCTGGGCCTCCCTCATGCTTTGCTTTTGACATTTGCCAGCTCACCCTATAAACATGTCTAAGGCTGCTGTGTTCAGTCTGCTTATTTAGATGATTTTGTCCAGGATAAGGAAAAGGAAAATTGAGCTGGGCCCTGGAAATGACTACAAGAGAAAGAGAAGCATAAAAAACAAAAGGTAAAACGGAGAAAACAGGAAACAGGCTAGCAAGAAGAGCCAGAGCACTCAAAAGCAGGAAGCAGATTCCTGAGTGTTCCAAAGTCCCCTGTGCAGCTGGGGTGCTGGGATTAAGGCAGAGCCACCATCAGTCCCTGCCTCCTGAGATCATGGTTTGTGTAAACTGGACACATCTCCTCTTTTGAGTGGAGTAGATGGTCTTTACCTTTACTCCTGGCCCTTTCATGACTGGCCTCTCTACATACTTACAATCTCAATCTCAATGTCCTTTCTTAGTCTCCAATTGACCAAGCTAAAGAGACATGTGCCCAAACTCCCATCAGGCTCTGTTTCATCCTTACCATAGATCTTACTTGTCATTGTGATAATTTCATTGTTATCACTATTATTTTTATTGTACTTCTGGACCCTCCTTTAACACCACAATCAGTGAGTGCCATGAAAGTGGAACTCAATGTCTTTGTCACTGCAGGCTTTATACTCACAAGTCCTATGACAGAAACCCAACACCTATTGATGAACCCTGTCAATAACTAAAACAGTCAGTGAAGACTGCCTAATTCCATAGATACCTGGGAAAGAAAAGCATATGAAAAAATTACTTTCTTTTCTTTGACTATTCATCCATTTAGAGTGGGGACTTTGAAAAAAGTCCAAAGATAACTTAGTGTAGTGGCAACTAAAAAATACAAGATAAAGCACGTGGATGTCACAAATGTTATGTCCATTACAATGGGTCATTGAAAATGTTTTTAGTATCACAATTTTAATATCAAGAGATTAGAAGTTTATAACTATGACAGACAATCTTAACACATCCATGAAATGGGGACATTCCATATGATAAATTAAGGGAACTGTTACAATTCCTGTAGAGGCTGACCCAGGATTTCTTCCCATTCTTGTCTAAATATAAAATTAACAGTTACCCTTGTGGAATAGTATTTCTTCCCATTTCTCAGTGAGGATAAGGCTTGTTTGCAAGCATCATACAAAAGGAAGTCATGCCTGAGCCAAGAGGAAATTTGGGGAGGAAATGTGATCGGGATATTATTATGAAGGGTGAGATAGAGGAAGAAAGAGACAGAAGTGGAAAAATTAGAAATTGGAAATGAAGTCATTTCAGTCTCTTGCTTTCCAGAGGAAGCAGGCCCTGACAGGATTGTGTGCATGGATGAAAGATATGTGAACAGGGGCCCCCAGCAAGGTGGGGCTTGTGGTGCTCAGGTCTGGGGCCTTCTGCTTCTAACTCCTCATCTGGAAAATGAGAGAAGCAAGTGAACTTGCTTTCAAATGACAATTGAGAGAAGAAATTATGTACAAATACTCTCTCTCTAGCCGGACCCCTAAGACTAGGATTCACAGAAGGAATCAGGAAATTATTTCACTTACATACAGAAACCAAGAAGAACACATTATGAATTTCAACATAAAGTTTGGCATCAGAAATCCCCTAGTCTCTCTTTATACCATCCGCTGAAACTATGATTTATTTTAGAGTGAATGATAACAGTTCCTAAGTTCAGCAAACCCACTGCCGAATACAGTTAACTTTCTCCTGGATAATTGCAGACTTTGGAAATAAATGGGAGCTCTAGAGATGTTCCTGAATGAAGAAGGCTAGGGGAGACAAGGTCAGTGACTTTAAATATTTCACAAACTGTTGAGAAAAAGAAGGATCAGCTTGATGTAGCATAAAGATCCAAACTCTGCCCTAGTGGGTAGGAAATAGCAGCTACAAGGATTTGCATTTTCAAAGGATGACGAGTCTTCCAACACATCAATCCAGTGATTGATGAATGAAAACTCTTGCCAGGTAGCAAGTCTTCCATGAATGAAGAGATAAAGCAGAAAATGTTGTGGGTCTATATTCCTGAAATGTTAGATTCCCAACAGCATGTCTTTGAAGCAAGCTAGGAAAAAGTTTGCATGTTAATTTTGTTATTGTTATCATTTCAGCATTTTGGACAAATCTCTTCATGTTACTGGGTTAGCATGTAGTCACTGATACTCTAGTAAATTGTGTGATGTTTATGTCAGGTTAAGCATGACAATCTCCTTACTGCTGCTTCTTATGTCTCCTCTAAGCAGAGCAGAGGCAGGGGGTCAGAGAGAAAGGGCTACTACTACTTAATTCTAGACTTTATAGCACCACAGCTTGTCAGCCATTCTGATCTCCATGCCATTCCTCCAGTGCTCAAAGTTTGTTCCAGCAAGAAGGGCCTTTGCTTGGACTCCTACAAAAAGAGATGAGAAGGCAAAGAATACACAATACATAAACACTCAGATGTACAGACAGACAGATGGACAGATACAGAGAGAGAGAGCATGAGAGAAAGGGGGAGGGAAGGAAGGAGGAAAAGAGAGAGACAGAGAGAGAGAGAGAGAATATTTATTCAAGTAAAAACTCTTGATCTTAATAATAATATAGATGAATGAAGATGACTCAGACTGAGCAAGTTATGCCAGTTACGAAATACTATGTGATTTTGGATGTGGAATCAAAGTAAAATTGAGTATAGGAAGGTAGAGACTACAGTGGTGGTTACCAGAGGATTGGAGGTTGGAAGTGAAATGAGAAAGGGATAATGCCAATTAATGGGAGCTGAGTTCCATTAAGATGAGAAAAATTATCTTTAAAGATCTAATTTGTAGCATGTAACTATAGTCAATAATCATGCAGAGTACAAAACTACTAAAGGAGTTGATTTGAAATATTCTCACTATCAAATGCAATAATAAGTGGTGGGTGTGATAATTATATTTTATATAATTTTGGCTCAGTATACATGTAGATCTAAATAATGTGCTATGTTAAATATATACAATTATCATTTGCCATCTGTAAATAAAATTTAAAAATACAACTAAATGCTAAGAAAACCATGTGCTCTAGAGTCATCCAGCTTTTTTTGGTTTTCTGGACCACATTACATGAAAAGGAATAGATTTAGACCACTCATTGGTATTGCCTTTGAGATTACATATGAGAATCAAGTCGAACCTATAGTGCAATGTCTCCACCATTATGCAGGCCTGTGAACAGACAGCACGAAGGCTAAAAGGACCAGCGGATATTTCCCTAGAGATAGAGCACCAGTGAAGAGGACTCAGGTTGAAGCCACAGTTTCTGTGGGGTCTAAAGAAACACTAGAAATGAAGGTCTTTTGTGCACACAGCCACTGTGAAGAATCCACAGAGAGAAACTAGCATGCTGGAGCACATCCTGAATTCCTAAGTACTGCAAATAGAAGTTACACCTTATACTACTTAGCTGTGAGGAAAGCCCACCCTCGATGCAGAGGTTAGGACAGCCACCCAGATGGAGGAATGGCAGCCAACATGCCCCCTACCCACGAGGGTGTTTGTGGGCACAGCATGCATTTTTGACCATGCAATTACTTGGTAAGAGAACAAACTGAATAAAGGCAGCAGATTTCCTGTCCTGGGTGACATCATCCAGAGCCACATGCTTGCAACACTTATTCAAGAGAGACCAGTTATACTTGGTGAAGACAGTACAGGAAAGTGAAATGACCCAAGGGTTTAGTACAGCCAGCTGTTTCCACTTTGGAAAATAAAAATAACAGAATGTAAAGTGATACAAAGTTCAAGGTTTTAAAACCATGTCTAAATACCTCATGCCATGAGTAGGCTCTAGCATGGGTCTTTGTGGTAGAAAGAATGTTCTTGGAGACTCGTCAGCATTACTTATATAGGACAAACACTAGTTTCAGATATTGTGATGTGGTAAGAAGTGAACCAGTATTGGAAAAGTGAAGATCTGGGTTGAAGTACCAGGTCTGCTCTTCCCTGCTTGTTTGAACTTGCACCGTTGACTCAACCACTCTAGCAAAATGGAAAGTAATGAAATGGAGTGCATACCACACACTTCGAGAGACAGGAAACTGCTCATATAAGAGAACAATTTTGGTAACCCGTAAAGCAACAATATGGACTGAGCATCAGCACAGTGAAATATGATGGTGCCATCTGTCCCTTAGCAGAAAGATCAATGTTAAAAAGGAAAACAAAAAAATATGGTAGATCATGAAAATTTACAAAAATAGAGACCAAGAGGTCTGAGACAGTGATTGGAGCTTGAGCTAAACAATTTCTTTTATGGGAGGTAGAAAAGGGACTAAGCAAGGAGACAGAACAGGGACTTGGGCATGAAATAAAGGAAAGATGGTAGAGAAGAAGTATTTAGTTCCTGCTTTCCTTTGACTCACATGTCCTTCACTCCCTAGGCTTTGTCTGGCTCAACCCTGCTTACCAGGAAAGACGTATATCTCATATCTTACTAGATATGAAGTCATGACTGACTCCTCTGGCATGTCATATAGTATTTAATTGAACAGAAATAGAACCATCCCTTACTACATCTGCCTTCCCTTGTGGACTCTCAGATCCTCAAAGGAGTATGCCACATTTGTACTTGTCTTATGGCATCTAACACATAATAGGGGCATCGCAAATGCTTCTGCATGAAGTAATACCTTTATAGAATCTCTACAGTGCTGAACTGGAGAGTCAAGCAGTGCTAGAAAATAATGCAAGTAGCAAACATTGCTGATATTAAAGCATAAAGATTTGCACATGGGGGAATGCTGAACACTCTGTATTCCGTCAGCTTCTGTTTTTCAGTTGGAGAACACCACAAACTGTGTTCCCATTCCCAAATGCCAGTCTGCTCTACCTATTCCAGGGTGGATGGTAAGAGTCACTTCAATACATGTTGAAAGTTTAGTACCTTCCCCAGAAGTAATAGGATCTTTCCAGATCTTCTTTACACTAGTGGTGCCTTTCATATGTCTATTTCGTCCAGAGAAGGTGGTCTCTCTCAGTAGTCTACTTCCAGGTCATCTTCATCCAGTTCGTTACCCACTTCTGTCATCAAAGCCTTGCCAATATTTCCTGTAATCATCATCTTTTGTCCATTTCTACTATCAGTATAATCATATGGATCCTGGCCCCAGAACTCATACTCGACAGTGTGATTCTTTGGTACTCACCCTCCCTAATGCAGAATAGTATTTGAGAAATGGAAATTTATACTCAATATTCACTTCTTGATGAAATATTTTATGTAGTCTCCATAGCACATAAAATAAGCATGGTCCCCAGCCCAAGTACCCTGACTCAAGAGCTTGATTGTTTTGCACTTACTCTCCCTGATGCAGAATAGTTTTGACAGGAATTCACTCAGCATCTATCTCTTGATGAAACATTTTAACCTGTCCCCATAGCACATAGAGTGAGGATGAAAATCTAAACTCTTTAAAGTGGTCTAAAAGTTTCTCTTTGCCTGATTACTTCCCATCTCTGTAGATTCAAGTGCCTGTGCTCTGACTACCCAGGTTTGCCTTTGTCCTTCAAATTTCACATTTAGCTTCTAACTTCAGGGCCTGAAGACATTGCTCTCCCTTCAGAAATGTTCTCCATCCTCTTACCTTTATGACCAGTGTGGCCTCTATTCACCTTTCGTTACTCAGCACAGTTCATGATTCTATAGTGATCTGATATTGGCTGATGCTTACTGTCCATTTTCTCCTTAACTTTAAGATCCCAAACTACTTGAACATAGATTTCTGGTCAGTATTTTAGCCCTGCATTCCAATCCAACCAATGTCTTCATAAATACTGGGTATTCAGTACATGAATTTATGATAAGTAAGAGAATAATGCAGAGACTCTAACATTGAGTTTAACAATCTCAATTTTTAGAGCCCTTAATTGATATGATACAAATTTTGGGAAATCTACAAGTTTCCTTTAAATCTGTGAACTCCTGGTCCTAGGTACATACTTACTTCTTCACGGGTTAAATGTACACTTTCATGAGTACTCCCATACAAACAAATAAACAAAAACCTGTCTTTAATATCTAGAAGGGTGTCAGGCTCTCAGAACAGGAGAAAGGAATAATCTAATCCCTGATAACATACTCCAGGTTTCCATGTTCTCTCAGATTGGCTTACTCCACCTTATTTACTGAGTCTGGCCATATTAGACTAGGGACTAAGTCTGAGGCCAAACTTTGAGGAAAACATGGTATGTAAAGGAAGATGTACACGAAACTGTGATAATGTACAGAATGAAACTTTATAAATGCCTGTGATATCACAGTCACCAGATGGAGGGAGCAGGTGAGCCGAGCTAGCTTCTAGGAACAAGAGTAACTTAAACCATGTGTGTAGCTTGAGTAGGAGTTCATGAGAGGCCATCTACTGAAGTGAAGAAATGCATTTCACAAAGAGGAACCTGGAAAGAGTTCTGAGTATTTGAAAGAAACCAGTAGCCATGCATCAAGAGGAATACACATGAAAGAGTAAATACCAGTTACAGAAGGAGGAGCCCTAGTGATCCAAGGCATTAGCTATCTTTTCAAAGGCATGCTTTTCCAGCACCTCCCCTCAATCAAAATTCAAAATCACCCTTTATACTTGTTAGCCCTGGCTCTCTCTCTTGTCTCTTTAGTTAGTTCTTCATCCTTAAACATGGGATTGTAACGACTGCCTTAAGTGTTCCACAGGCAGGAAACCTAAGGTCCTCTAAGAGCCCGTTATGCTGAGATTTTCACTGACAAATTTACTTCCAGAGGAACTGTGGCATGAATTTGTCTAATAGAATGAATGATCAACCCTCAGTAAACAGATTATGAAAACCTTAACAGCATTGTAGCAACGTTGCTGCTAATAAAACACAGTTGACTGCTTCCACCATTTGGCACCAACCGACCCAACACTGTCAACATCACAATATGATATTTGTTCCCAATTATTTCATGGCAACAACTGTAATACAATATGGTATTAATCATATTTATTATAAGTATCAATTTGAGAAATTTCTGACGTGCCAGAAGATGAATCGGCTTATTATGAATAGGAATTCTGCTCAATGCATGCCAATGGCTGCCGTATAATAAATAACCTCTGTAGATTTTTTTTTTAAAGTAACATACAAGAACTAGCACTGAAAACAAAAGCAAAGCATTCAGGCCCTTCCATTGCCATCTGTACTCCTGGATACAGCACCACCAGGGTACCTTGCATGTTGAGAGTTTCATCAGACTAACAAGAAGATGGAAGGATAGTCCAACTTCTCAGAAAAAAGGAGCAAGGGCAGCTTTGTGGCTGAGCCCCAAAGAGAAGGGGACCCTGGAGGCATAGAATAATTTTTGTAACTGTAATATCTTCCAAACTGCAACTCCAGCACTGCCCTGGCATGCTCTGCTGAAGCACATATGACAATAGTCTCTCAGGGAAATTCTTGCCTTGGATACAGTGCAAGGCCCATTCTTCCACTTCATTTGGGTGTCTTTTCATGAGTCTCCTTGTCAGAAAGTTCTTTCTGATGACCATATTAAAAAGGACCTACTTCTAAGCCCTATACTTTATCAGTTTTTGTACATGAATGTATTATGTATGCATTTGTGTTTATGTAGATACACAAATGTGTGTGTGTGTGTATATTAAGGCCATAGCACAAGTTGGGCATTGCTCCTCACATTCCTTACACCTCATGTTTTAAAACAAGTTTTAGGTTTTGATTGGCCTGGAACTTGTCTAGCTGGCAATGCTACCTGGCCAATGAGTTCTAAGGCCTCACCTTGCTCCACTACTCTAATGCTGGGATCATGAGCAAACATTCTCCTCCTCCTTCTCTCTCTCGCACTCTCTCTCTCTCTCTCTCTCTCTCTCTCTCTCACACACACACACACACACACACACACACACACTCACACACACACATACACACACATACTTTTTTCACAGTGGTTCTTGGATTGAACTTAAGTCCTCATGCTTGTTCAACAAGTGCTTCACCACCTCAGCCAACTCCCAGCCATATGCCAATACCTCTAAAACTAGCGTGTGTTTACCTCTGCTTAGCTATGCTTCAAATAGGAGCTGAACATTCATTTGCTCATAGTCCTTCACATACAATGATAATCAGTAAATAGTGGAAAAAAAGACTAGCAAATATATGACTAAATGAATCAATGCACTTAACACTTACTTTTTCTATATGAAATTTCAACAATTTCTCCACTTTAAAATCATTTTAGTCTTCTGCTTGATATTCCCATCACCCTGCCCCAATTTCTCTGCTTCACACTCAGACTCTTTCAGCACCTTCCAAAGCTGTGGCTCTTTCAGAGCTTCTTCAATCAATCACATCATTGTAACCAACATGACTGTAAGGGAATAAAAACTATGACTTTTTTTTTGTCTTATTGTGTCTCTGGCTGAAATTAGGATTTTTCTGTTGCTGAGGTAGAAGCCTAGTACACTAGGGTGTTGTACACAACCCCATAGGGTCTGCTCCCTGCCCGGTTCCCAGTTTCATTGTATGCATTAATCCACCACAGTCCTGTTGAGGCTCAGTTCCCTGTGTGGTTCATTTGTGTGAGCCTGCCTGTCTTGTCTACTGCCAATATGATATTTGTAACTATAGCAGGAAGTTGTCACTTCCTCCTTCCATTAATATCAAATAAATTCTTCCGTTGCTCTTCTCTCCGTTGCTGTTTCCTTCATCATAACTCTTGGTCCTTAGAGGCATCAAACTCAATTTTCTTATGTTAATGGAAGGAAAAGAGAAGTATGGCATTCACAGAGGGCTGCTACTGCATTCCGGCTTGTGTAGAATTTACTCAAGAAGGATGGAATGAATTAAATCAGGTAAGTAATAAAGTGATCTACTTGCACCAGGACCCAGTGAGACAAATTAGACAAATAATAAAGTTATATGTTGAGATTTCAAACACAACTGTAATTCCAGATTATCATGTATAGAAAGATGATTTCTCTATTCTCTCTCTCTCTCTCTCTCTCTCTCTCTCTCTCTCTGTCTGCTCTTAGGTTATCCAATGGTTACTGAAGGTCTACTGAGTTGAAGCAGCAGCACTGGAATGTGTTTGAAATCTGAGACAGTAGGTGGAGTAGAGAAATCATATTCTTGAAAGCAGGGTCAATCAGAGAGTGAAGCTAGCCACGTAAGAGAGTTCTAACAATTTTCCTGCTTAGCTGTAAGATTTAAATCAAATTCTATTCCTCCATGGCATGTTCTCTCTGTCAGAGTCCCTATCTTCGGTAGCTAACTGCATTCTATTAAAGCATGTATCCCAATCTATGACACTCCTTTGTTCACAGAGCAGGTGTTTCTACCTCACTCATCCTCTGGTTGCAGTAACACCAAGCCATTGCCCCGTATTAAGTATTCCAAAGATGGAAAAGGTTTGATCAACAAGGAGAAAGAGAGAGCAGTCTCATCTAAACTTTTAGACCTTGAACCCACTGATGAATAAGAGAAAAGATTTGGCTTCTGTGGTATAAATGGATGTGCCCCCCTTAGGTCGTGTTATCATCCCAATCCACAAAGAGATGGGATTAGAAAATGAGGTCTTAGGGAAAAGACAGAAGTGTGAAAGTGGAATCTCTACACATAAGGTTTGTGAGTTTATAAAAGAGAGTGCAGAGAGCTAACCATAGCTTTCTCTTACATGAAAGCACAGGAAGAAGATGTCATTTTGGGGACCAGGAAACATACCTTCACATGGAATTTGGTGGTGTCTTGACCTTGGGCTTTCCAGGTTCCAGAACTGAAAGAAACCGACTTACGTTGCTTGTACTCAATCAGGTTTAGAGTGCTTCACTAGAACCACCTAAACAGACGTAGACAGCAATGAAGCACATGGAATGATGAGGAAATGACTTCATAGAGTAACTACAACAAAGCCAAGTGCTGGAATCAACACTGTTGCTTGTGGAACCAAAAGTGCAGGTACAGATTCTGACATAGATGTTGTAATCAGCATAATTTCCTTAATCCTGTAAGGTACTCACCATTTTTATGCGTGGGCAAAACAGACCTTTCATAAAGACTATAGGTGACAATTTACAATCAACATACACTTTGTGAAGGGGAGGGTTGACTGGAATATAGCCAAGTGGTGGAGTGATTGCCTCGCATGTACAAGGCTCTGAGTTTGATTTTCAACGTGGTGAGAAAATAAAATAAAAACAATAAAGCACTTTTTTACCTTAAGTTCTCATAATCACGGCCCTAGTAGTGTGGAAGGATTATTTTCTCTGGTAATGTGGAAGGATTTTCTCTGGTAATATGGAAGGATTATTTTCTCTGGTAATGTGGAAGGATTCCACACTACACTACTAGGGTAGTGGTAGTGTGGAAGGATTATTTTCTCTGGTAATATTCATCTCTAATTTTCTTTGTTATAGTAATTATACCAATTATGAGTCCAATTTAGAAAATTCTGAAGAAAGTAGTAGGTTTACATAATTTGATTCATTGGATAAAAATTATTTTAGATGGACTTATTTAAGATCTGTGTATATATGTGTGTCTCTCTGTCTGTATTTTTCCTGAGGCTCAACGTTGATATTCCATATGCTAAGCAAACACTTTACCACTGAGCCACATCCCCAGCTCTAAGATCACTTTTTAGGAATAGCTTTTATTATGTGAAATTTTCACAACCTTATTTTCTCCTGATGCAAATGATATTTGATCCGTGAAAGGGCAGAGTTATATTTCTTTTCGACTATTTTGTTCACTAAAAGATATGTATTAGTAATAGTGAGTGAACAATATTTTACTCCCAGAGAGAGTAAACCTTGTCCCAACCTAAAACATAGCTCATGAATCAGTAGGCAAGACTGCTCATGTCCGTTTTCAAATAAGAATTCTGCTCTCTTGAAAACATAACAGGCTTACAAGTGTCTTGTCATTGTCTCGGTTTGGTAGAAAGAAGGATGTAAGAGGAGGTGGTGGAAGAGGAGGAGGAACAGGAGGAAGAGGAAGAGGAGGAGAAGGAGGAGGAGGAGGAGAAAGAGGAGTGTTTGCAGTTAATTTGACGTTTATTATGAAATCATTGAGGCTTTTCTGGATCAGTATAGGATGGAACAGAATATGGTTTTGGAACCAATAGATTAAACTTATCAAGCTATGAGTAATTGTAGTAGTGCTATAGAGTATCAGCAGGTTGCTTAGGCGAGTACACTTCTGGTTTGAGCAAATCAAGTTGCTGGATATCAAAAGGACACAGAGAATAATGGGGTTGACTCAAGAGGCTTCTGTTTTCCAATGCAGTCATTTGCTTTTCTTTAGCTATCTAAACTCTTCTCTGTGATCTGAGGAAGATTGCAAACAGTGAAGTGGTGGTGGTGGTGGTGGTGGGGTAATGAGATCAGATAGTACTGGCTGATAGAAACTAGGATAACGGGAGCATCCTTTTCACACCCTAATATTTCATTTGTACCAGTGACTTCTCCTGCATAGGCCTTAGGTGATAAATAGGGGTTGATTGAAAAGGTTTTGAGCCAGTCTAGGAGGTGATTTCCAACTACACCTGAATGTCAGAAACACTATGAAACCTAGGTCCCAGATCTACTGCCCACTGGCTCTGATGGAGCCCAAGCAGTTTCTTTCATAAGTGTATCCTTAGGGAATTTCCTGTTTGACTAGACTGGGAAGCGCCTACAGAATCCAACCTCTCATGAAACTGAAGTGACACCATGTCCATCTCTAATTCATCTTCCTAAGAAAAGAAAACAAGTTACCCCAGGGGCCTTCTAGGAATCACTTATGATTTGTCACCTCTCTGATACTGCTTCTGAAGCCCCAAACTATTCACCTAATAGCACACTTGTTTATTAGGCACTGTGATTTTCTGTCTATTGCCTGGGTTGGTCCTTTCCAAGACCCACATGAATCACATACCCACTCCACTTCAGTTTCTACTCAGAAGTCACTATAACATCTTCAACTCTGCCTGTTCTTCCTTCTCGGTGCTAACCATCACCTATCATTCTATTCATACTTGTGTTTCTCTGTTTCTGATTCCTATTTATTCTATTGAAGCATTCTCTGGGACCTGAAAGGCTATATTTGTTTAGTACTTTGTCCCCAACATTGACATTGGGCATATGGTTGGTTCTTAATAATTATTTATAAGTAGACGAATGAATAGTTCTTCTAAATGTAATCTCCCTGGTCTGATAGACTGCTCTGCTACTCACAGAACAACTTGGACATCAGACCACCCTGGCTTGATCTTTGCATGTATTATATTAAGTAAGTTACTGATTCTTTCAGAGCTTCAATTCCCTGTGTGCCAAATGGAGCACCAACAACTGGAGAACCACTGTAAGTCCTACATGGAGCAAGCCATTAAGAGCTCCTTAGGGAAACAAGGCTGAAGTGGGCCTTAGGTTCAGTTTCACCCCCTTGGAATTCCAAGGGTGCATGGGATTTATTGGATTCCCCAGTTGGGCTATAGAGGAGCCGGAAGTTTGCTGTAGTTTCTCAATTTTTAAGGAGTGGAAGGTTGTGAAACAGTCATTGGTGCCCTGGTGAACAAAATTTCATTAAGACATTGCGAAACAGAGAGCAACAGGGAGCTTTCTCTAGCCAACAGGCATCGGAGCTTCATGTTCAGTGGAGTGTGTTAGAGGAGAGAGGGAATCCCTGGCTGTTTTGCGGAGTCTCCTTCACAGCTATATCCTTATGGCTCCAGTTGGGAAGAGGTAAATCAGCCCCATTGGCCAACTAGGACAAATCACAAGCAGTCTCTTGTGGGCATACAGAACAGCTATGTTCTTAGCACTGTCTCCAAGGTGAGATTTAAGGTTTGTAGTTTGTAGGAAAAAAAGGGAAGGAAAGAAAAGAAAACAGCACTGACAATCAAATTGAAAATCTAGGTTCTACCACCTGCTGCTCACTTTGCCAGACCAGCCATGAACTTATTCAACCCCTTAGGCTATTAATAGGAAGAGTGTCCTCATTTTCCACATGGAGAAACAAGGATTGGCAAGGTGGAGTATCTCACAGTTGTTTTCCATATAAACTTTTTGGGTCCTAACCCTACCCTAAGACTTTGGATTTTGTCCTTCACTGAGTCTGTGAGCTCAGAATCTGTGACTCATATTGTGCATTTGATTCTAATTGTAAAACATAACAACAGTGGTGCTAATTATATCATCTCTGCCAGGACCTATATTGATATGAAATTAGCCATTGAAGGTTAAATAATCAGTTTGATGACTTCCCTATAGCATGTATTTAATAAACAATTACAGCCATGGTTAATAATATTAATAAATATTAATAAAATCATACTACTTGTACCAAGATCAAAACTTTAGCTGAGTTGGCCCAAAGAAAATTCTCTTTTACAGTGTCACATTGGTCACAGCATGGATGGCCACAACATAGAAGTTCTAACCTGGAAGGTTCACATTCATAAAGAGTTTGCAGAGCATAGTTTCATACCTAACATTCAAGAACAGCAGTGGGGGATCTGACCAGCCCATTTTCAGAGGCCTGCAGGGAAAAAAAAGTCTGGAATCTTCCCTGGAAACATATCCCTTGTGGCACCTCCCTTCTCTGCAGGATGCTAAAATCTGCTGGCCTCCATGGACTCCATCCTCCCATACAATTGATTCTCTACACATTTAGGTTCTGGCACAGTCATCAAAGTCATCTCCCTCCTAGGATGTGGAATGAGATGAAAAACAAATTTTGCATTGTGACCTCAAAGTGGGATTGGAGCAGGAGCTGAAAAGAGAAAGGTTATGTTGTAAGGATCCAGGGTCAGCAGTGGAAGACAGCCTGCCGCCTGCCTACCCCAGGTGACTTGTGTGGCTGTGCATGTGCCCCTTTATACCCAAAATAGACCTGTGACACTCCTAAGGGACAGAGACTCTGAGTAACTCACCTAAAATTAGATTTGTTTTTGTCCAAGTTAGATCAGAGAAATGGACTGACTCTTGATATACAGAAAGTATTAGATTTATCTCCTAAAATCATTAGGGCATTTGTGGCTTTGCCTCATGGATGAGGGACAAAGAGCCAAAAGACAGAGCATCTCTCTTCCAGTGAATATTCAGCTTCAAAGAAGAAAAGGACCAGACCGCTGGTACTGAGGTAAAGGCAGAGCCTCTGGCTACCTTTGAAGATAGAGGAAAAGATGTAAATTAAGTATGGGTGAGCAAAGTCTGAAAATAAAATTCTTGAAGGAAAGCAAACCTCTTCTGCAGTGGGTGTGAAAGTAAAGGAAGTCAGCCAAGTGAAGGGGATAAACAGGACTGCATGATGTAACCATTCTCTAAACAGGCTGAACATGAGAAGCATAAGGAAATACATGGAAGTTGTAAACTGTCTATTTTATCTGCAGACTTGGAAGAATCAAAGTGAAATCAATGTCAATGTTCTCAATATTCAGCTCATTATAAACTCTCTGAGGGACAGGAAGCATGCTTTTATTTGCTGTTTCTGTAACAGTGTTATTTGGTAGATGACAGGGCCATAGGTTTCTATAATCATGTATAGGGTAACATGCCAAATGTCATGCTGACATCTGGGTAGCTGTCCTTTTTCCCTATGTGTCTCCTATCCATTCATTCATTTCTTCAGTAAAATTGTTTTGGGCTTGCAGTATCCTAATCTTACTAGACACTGTAAATAAAGATGAAGGTAGTATGGCCTGATCATTAGGTAACAAAAGTCCTCTATTAAAACACATTGAAAATCTTTATTAAAAAAAAAAAAAAAACGAAAACAAAAACAAAATAAAGGGGGTGGAGAGATGGCTCAGCAGTTAAGAGCACTGACTGCTCTTCTAGAGGTCCTGAGTTCAACTCCCAGCAACTGCATGGTGATTCACAACCATCTGTAATGGGATCAGATGCCCTCTTCTGGTGTGTCTGAGGATAGCTAAAGTGTGCTCATATATATTAAATCAATAATCAATCAATCAATAAATCAATCAATAAATCTTTTTTTTTAAGTGGTAGTAAAAGAATGGGGTAGTTGGTTCCTCATAGGAGGACACAAAGTCATGGGCAGATGTTGAATTATAGCCCTCTCAAAATTTTGATTTGGAACTTCTCAGTGGAAATGTATTTGGGCAGAGTCAGAACCTCAAGATGTGTATATATTTATACAGAGTTTGAATCTTAGAACATCGATGCATTTGGTCATAAAGTTTTTACAGCTGCAGTTTGTTAAGAGAGGTTGTCATCAAGAAAACAAATGACAACAAATGTTAACAAGCATGTAGGGACAAGGAATCCTTAGTCAGGGTTGGTGCAAGTAAACACTAGTGTATCTGCTATGGAAATATGTGGAAAATTCTCAGAAAGCGAGAAACAGAAGTACCACGTCACTTAGCTACTCCATTCTTGAGTGCAAAGCCACAGGACTCTATATTCTACCACAAAGATGTTGCTCGTCCATGCTTATTGCCACTCAATATATAACAGCTAGGGAAAGGAATCTGTCTAAATGTGCATCAGCTGACAATAGGTAATGAATATCAAGATGAAATTCTGAAATTTGCAGGAAAACACATGGGATTCTTAACTATTAAATTAACTAAGGTAACCTAGGCTCAAAATGAAAAACAATGCATGCTCTCTCTCATATGCGGGTCCAAGTTTCTAATTTTTATATATGTACACTCATGAACTAATGTGGGGAGGACAGAGGTCACAAACCCAGAAAGGCACTTATGAAAGCTGAAAAGGGAACAGCAAGAAAGCGAGGTAGGAAATGTGTAAGAACACATGATAGAAAGTGCAAAGAGAAATAAGGATGTGCAGGGTGGTACAGGTTGGAGAGGGAAGTAGATGGAGGAGATGAGTGAGAAGGAAGGACTAAGTGATGCATAAAAAAGGCCATAAGGAGAACTGTTATTCTGTTTGCTAATTTAAGAGAACAGGTCATAGTAGGTTGGAGTACGAACTGAACCCTTCTAATAAGGACCTTTTAAACAAGAAAGCACACAGAGACATGCACAGAGAAGAAACCCATGTAAAGATGGAAGCAATCTGGAGAAATACAAGTAGCAACCAAGAGACTCCAACCACTGCCCGTAGCTATCGCAGTCTAGAAAAAGGCAAGACAATATTTTTTTTCCTTGAGATTTTTGGAAGAAACATCTTTATTTCAGGGCTGTGAAAAAATAAATTTCTATTATTTTAAACCATTCAGCTTATGATCTTTTGCTACGGAAACCTTGAGAAATTAATATCCAGGACAAAAGTACTAAAACTGCAGTGGTAAGAAATAAGATTCTCTAATATGTTTTTAAATGTCATGTGCTTTTCAATATGACTTCTGCTTGAGAAAATTATTTCGTTCATTTTCAATCATGGTACCTATTCCAGTTTGAAAGGAATGACCCACACCCGAATTGAACTATCCAGGGTTTCTCTGCCACAGTGTGGATCTTTCTGTGACTGGCACCTCCCCAAAGGAAGTTCCTGCTTTGATTTCTCAGTTCTATCCACTTCTTGCAATTTGTGCTTTCTGCAATCTGGGTTCATTGACTTCTTCATATGCCTAATGTAACCAAATGTGGCAGCGTTACTTACAACCAGAAATACTTTTTTGCTATATAGTATTTTTATTATTTGAGTGTTTAATAAGTGCATACTATGTATTGCAATCATGCTTATCTCTTCATTGCTTCCAAATCTTCTCTTCCACCCACTTTGAACTTTGGGCCCTTCTTTACTAACCCACCAAGCACTATTTGTGCTACACCACATACGCATGGATATGAAACTATCCAATGGATATTGGTCAGACGGCCAAGCCCAAAAGATTAAACAAATGACCCCTTCCAACTTTGCCTTGAAGCCATTAAATGGTAATAGCTCCATGGTTAGGGATGAAGGCTGTGGTCCTTCCCCCACATCCATAGAAGGGTATTTACTGGATTGATCTTGGGTAGGTCTTATGCAGCATCTATCAGTTCATGAGTGCATTGGTTCTGCCATGTCCAGGAGACATTGTTTCCCCCAAGTCATTCCTGACCTTTGGCTCTTAAAATATTTCTGTCTTTTCTTCTCCAATGGTCCCTGAGCCTTATGGATTGATGTGATATCAATGTCCTCATCATGACACAAATATTCTGGACTTTGGAAAGTAGTGGGTTTCTGCATTAAGTACCATGTACTATACCAAGAATTGTCTAGATGAGGTCTAATACTTACCGATGGCTACAGAAATTCTGATTTAGAGGGAAGTTTGATATTATTATCAATTTAGGAAACAGCAATTACAACAGGAGCAAGACCCAGGATAGATTTTCTTATTTTATTGTCCACAGTGCTTTTCTTTGGATAGCTCTTCATGTTGCTTTGTGTTTATTCCCTTGAAATACAGCTATTTCATAATAGTAAGGCTATTTCTGACAGTGATGGAAATTTTCATTAGATATGTTTATGAACAATCTAATATCTGAATTTGTTCTGTTTTTTCTATCTGGAATCTTCTATTTTTCAAGTAATTTCAAGTATCAAGCAATACTTATTTTTTGACTCTAGAAATAGTGTATAAAATGAACAGAAGGAATGACAGTCATTACAGTTTAGCTAAACAAGTTTTTAATTGACCCATCATCTATTGTAAGATCACATTTGAAGGAAACCCCTTACAACCTAACCAATCATATCTACCCTTGGATTACTCTGGAAGCAGGAGGGTGCTATATATTAAATACACAAGACCAAGCCTGGAGAGATGTGTTATCTCTTTCTCTATATTTCTATCTAATATATGTATAATATATAAATGTATACAATATATGTATACATAATTTTTCTCCTTTCTGCCAGTCTTTGGCCATTCAGGTGTCATGTTAACCACCTCCCCAGAACCTGTCATTCTCCTTTCTTGTCCTGAATGCTTAGAATAACAAATGAATAAGTGAGAACATATCTAATCTCAGTCTCTTCCTCTTTATTTTTTGGGATATTGGGCTGACGGAATCCTGCTCCCAACCTCAAAAACCCAGGAGAATTTTCTTTTTCACTCCATGTATTTTCATGGTTGATCACTCTTGAATTGCATTTTGATTTTTGAAGTTCATGTGTTCATTTCATTTCCTTGAGAATGTTTTGTTTAGTGAAGAAAATATACCCTCTACTCATTGTGTGAATATTCAGTATGTACACAAACATATTTGCTTGACTATCTCAGAATCTACAAGAAAGTCTTAAGTCAGATTTTCACTTAAGTGCCTTCAGAAATCACTTTGATTGCAGCCTACACACTCTTCCAGAAGTCTGGTCAGTATCTAGACCTGTTTCATCTTGAAAATCAATTGACACTATTTCCTCTCCAAACGTATCCACTATTGATTGTGTATCTTCCTTAATTATCTAGGAGAAAAACCAACTCCTCCTGGACACAACTAGATTTCCCATTTGGCATCTTTATTTCCACTCCAGTGTAACTTATTTATCGATGCGTGCTTGGATCAGATTGTTAAAACACTCACTGAGGGGACAGAAAATATGGCTCAGTGGGTAAAAGAATCTGCTTCCAAGACTGAAGACTGAAATTCAATATCCAAGACCCACATGGGGGAAAGAAATGGCAAACTCTAACATATTGTCCTCTGACCTCCACTCCTGCACTGTGACATGCTCCTTCACACAATCATGCATTCACAAAATAAACAAAATGTAATAAAAGCACACACACATATACATCACATATATATATATATATATATATATATAGAGAGAGAGAGAGAGAGAGAGAGAGAGAGAGAGAGAGTCATATTCAAATCTGAAATGATATCTCTAGAATCTAGAATTGGAAAAATTCTAGAAATAAGTCAACTGTAATGTCAGTATGTTAGTTTATCAGTGAGATTGTATGTTCATTCTTGATGTTCCCCCAAACTCACATTATACCCTATATGGGCTCTATTTATCTCACAATTACATCATACCATGACGAGCATGGCCATTTAATTTGTATTATTTAAACTGGGCTCTTTGAAGAGTGACATGCCTAATTAATGATTAAAATAGACCAATAGATGCAAAGTGAGACTACACCAACACAAAAATAGATCACATTAGTTTCGATCATCAGCTCAACCATCTGTATCCTCCTCTAGTCAATAAGTCCCTGCCATATTTAGCTGATACTCTACTCTAGCTATGGCACCTAACACAGTTCTTGGAACATGGAAAAATCACATCAATTATTGTCCTTTATCATGGCAAAAAGGATAGATAAAATGATTCTATTCAGACTTCCAGTCCTTTCATTGTAAATGCTAGCATAGGATTTGTGTGCTAGGATTATAATATGCTGTAGTGGTCCAACCATATTTTATTGCCTGATTGTTTGTTTATCCTCCAAGGTACCTGAATCCATTTGTGCTTGGATTATTTTTTTTATCCTTGTAGTATTCTATCCATTTATTTTTATGACAATTACCATCTATTATAATTTCTGGTATTTTAAAGGTGATGACCCTGGACACTATGAGTTCTTCTGAATGTCCTTTCATTTTCATGAAAGTGTCTTACTTAGAATGGTCACAGATATGAAAACAGTAAATTCTAGGTAAGTAAATGGATAACAGGATTTATTAATGGAAAATAATATGTTCAGATTGAAAATAAGAAAATTCCATTTAATAACTTACTGGTTTAGCTTTGTTCATATATTTACATGCTTGGTAGTATCTGTAGTGTCCTCACGGACTCACAGATTAATATAAAGTTAGAGACCATTCACATATTAGGGAAGTGGAAAGTTGCCTCATATGTTATCAAAGACTAACTCTGATACAAGACTCGCCAATGGCATGATGTATAGAAAGGTGAACACAGGAAAGAAGTTCCTGAAAAAGTCAACCTACAATAGATGTTGCATTTTTATTCAATCTCAGATAAGAAGAACATATGATTAAGAGCCCAGAAACTAGAATTTACAAGAAAAGGTTAGAGCAATTGGAATTTTTTAGCTCTGTGACAAAATTATTTGTAGCTATTCAGTGAGACTTCATTATCCAATATCAATTCACTTGAACAGGGGCATAATTTAAACTGACAGCCATGTTTCCAATGAATAAATGGCCCATTATTCTTTAACAAAGAATAATAATAATAATAATAATAATAATAATAATAATAATAATAATAATTTGAAGCCATTACACTCAAATTGTTTCATTTCTTTCTTACTTGTCTTACTTTAGATCATCAAAGATTTGTTTTATATGAACATTTCTGTGACACATTCTTCAAGACAGTGGAGGAAGAAGTTCTCAGTTACAATCACAGTGGGGGATATCATACCTCAACTCTTTCTTATTCCAATCTTCTATTTTCTAAGATGAGGTCATGTGGACGTTCATTCCATTGGTATTTTCCTTTAGGAAGTGCTGCATGCCAGGCTCTGTGATAAGCACCAGAAATATAAAACTTATGAAAGACAAGATATTTGCCTTATTGTGAGGTAGTAACTCCCTTTTCTACTTATCTTAAAGGTGTCTGGAAATTCAGCGAAAAAAAAAAAGTGATAACCTCGGGACAAGTTATCTTCACAGTGCATTCATCAAATGTTTGAGAAGAGGGTGCAAACTAAGCTATTATCTATTTTTCCTCTCAATTATTTTTCAAACTATCAACCTGTTTTAAGAAAAACGATCTATAGATCAAATTAATTTTTAAATGTAAAATAACTGGAAGTGTTAGCCTATGCTTGTAATCCAAGCACTCTGGAATTTGAAGGAGGAAGATTGTGAGTTCAAGCACAACCTGAACTATACAGCAAGACCATCTCCCAAAAATACATGCAAATATACATTTGGATATTAATGAAATGAAAATTCATAAACTAAAAATTCCTAAACTTTTTAAAAATTTTATTTATTTATTTTACATTCTGATCATAGCCTCCTCTCCCTCCTCTCCTCCCTGTCCCTCCCCATCACCTCATCTCCATGCCATCCTCCCTTTCTCATCAGAAAAGGCTCAGTAAAAAGGAAAGTCTTTCATGAATATCAACCAGCCATGGCATATCAAGTTGCAGTAGGAGTAGGTACATTCTCTCCCATTATGGTTAGGCAAAGCAGCCCAGTTAGGGTTTGAAAGGGATCCCATTGTGGGCAACAGAGTGGGAGATAGTCCCTGTGCCTGCTGTTAGGAGTCCCACATGAGGACCAAGCTGAACAATTGTTAAATATATGCAAAGGGCCTAGGTCCACCCCATGTATGCTCTCTGTTTGATGGTTCAGTCTTTATGGGCCTCTATGTGCCCAGGGAAGTTGATTGTGTCCTTTCTTCATGTGGTATCCTTGACCTCTCTGGCTCCTTCAATCCTTGGTTCCCTTCATCTAGAGAATTCCCCAAGCCCTGCCTAATATATGGCTGTGGGTCTCTGTATCTGATTCCATCAGCTGCTGGATAAAACTTCTCAGATGACAGTTATGCTAGGCTCCTGTTTGGAAGTATAGCAGAATGTCATTAATAATATCAGGGGTGATCTCTCTCTCTCTCTCTCTCTCTCTCTCTCTCTCTCTGGCTGGGCCATTCATTGGTGAGTGATTCCTTCAATTTTGACTCCATCTTTAACCCTGCATATTTTATTGATAGGAGAACTTGTGGGTCTAAGGTTTTATGGCTGGGTTGGTGTCCCAGGCTCTCCATTGGAAGTCTTTTCTGGTTACAGAAGATGGCCATTTTAGGCTCTAAGACCCCATTGTTAGAAATCTTAGCTAATGTTGCTCTCATAGATTTTTGAGAGTTACCATTTTCCTAGGTTTCTAGCTCAACCCAGATATGCCCACCCTCACCGATTCAGTTCTCTCTCTCTCCTCTTTCCTTCCATTCCCCCCACCTTGGTCCCTCATGCTCCCCTCCCTAACCCTATCCCTGACACAGTTACCTCCCTCCACTCACCCCTGATAAGACCACTAAACTTTTAAAGCTAGGAAATGCATAACATTTAGCAGAGAAATATTATGTTAACATGTACAACCTAGCAGAGTAAGTTAATGGCAAACTCAAGATTATAATTCTAGTCCTTTAGGGGCCTTCTCTTTATCTGTATTAGAAACTGCATTCGAATGTTAAGAGTAAGTATGTATGTGCAGCTGCTACTAACAGAACCGATTCTGATGGCATGAACACATAAAGGTATATCCAAATACAAGAAATCCAGAGGTAAGCAGATAATAGTTGCTACAGCAGTGCCAGTATAATTAGGGAGCCAGAATTCTGTCAATCTGTTCTATCTTTTTCCTATTCAGCTCTGGTGTGAAGAAGACTTATAGAGCCCTGGTTATTATGTCAACTTTAAAAAACTACATTTACAGCTCAACATTGCAATTTTGTTAATAAGTAGAAGAAAATAAATATTGGCCAGGCAAATTATAATCTATGCTATCAGAAAACAATGTTACTAGAACTCAATTGTTGGAAACTGGAAAATGGTTCCTCTTTGTTCTGGACTGTTCCAATATTTGTACAGCAATCATCTTTTCAAGCCAGAGACAGTGTTCCTCCTCTGAGTAGAGCAAAGCATATCCACTGTCTCCAATGTGGTTTACATCTCTCTGCCCATCGTGAAAGATTAATTTTTGCTATATCAAGGGTGTGCTTACTGTGACACTTCTCCTCATATACCTGGTTCTATTTGTGTCACACTCTAGGAATTGAGGCTATGGGAATCTACTTGAGAAAAAGATGCTTCTCTGGTCACTGTAGATTCTGTAAACAATCATAAAGGGTTTGTTTCTCCATTTAAAAGTAACTTATCTTCTGCAATTACTTGTGAAACAGTAGCAGGCTAATTTGCTACCTCACCAGCAGAATGAAAGCTTATAACCTATACAGTTCTTTACAATCATGTATAACTTGCCTTGTAGAATAAGATATGTAATCTATCTAACTCCAAGCCATCTGGAGTCCAATAAGTGAAAATCTAATTTTTTAAACTTTTTAAAAATATTATCTTTACAGTCCAGTCGCTATCCCCTTCCCTGATAGTTCTTCATCTCATTCCTTCTCCCCTGTCTCCAAGAGGATGTCCCCCACCCTCACTCCACCTTTCCAGACCTCCCCACTCCCTGGGGCCTTAAGTCTCTCAAGGGTTAGGTACATCTTCTCACACTGAGGTCAGATCACCAGTCCTCTGCTGTGTATGTGTCAGGGAGCCTTGGACCAGCTAGTGAATGCTGCGTGGTTGGTGGCTCAGTGTCAGAGATCTTGGGGGTCCAGGTTAGTTGAGAATGCTCGTCTTCCTATGGGGTCACCCTCCTCCTCAACTTTCCCTAGTTCAACCACAGGATTCCCCAACTTCTGTCCATTGGTTGGGTGTAAGTATCTGTGTCTCTCTAGGTCAGCTGCTCAAAGGGGTTCTTGGAGGGCAGTAATGTTAGGCTCCTGTCTGTAAGCACACAACAGCATCATTAACAGTGTCAAACCTTGGAGCCTCCCCTTGAGATGGATCCCAATGTGGGCCAGTCACTCAACCTCCTTTTCCTCAGTCTCTTCTCCATTTTTGTCCCTGCACATCTTTAAGACAGGAACAATTCTGGGACAGAATTTTTGACTGTGGGATGTCAACCCCATCCCTCCACTTGATGCCCTGTCTTTCTTCTGGTAGTGGACTCTACAAGTTTCCTCTCCCCATTGTTTCATCTAAGGTCCCTCCCTTTGAGTCCTGAGAGTCTCTTACCTTCTAGGTCTCTGATACATTCTATAGAGTCCCCCACCTCCTACCTCCTAAAGTTGCCTGTTTCCATTCATTCTGCCGGCTCTCAGGGATTCACTCCTATTTCTTACCCCAATACCTGACCATGTTCCCATCTCCCTTTCTTCTTCCACCCAGATCCTTTCCTCCCACCCCCTTGTGATTGCTTTCTTCTCCATCCCAAGTAGGATTGAAGCATTCTCACTTGGGTCCTTTGGCTTGTGAACCTTCTTAAGTTCTGTGGATTGAATCCTGGGTATTCTGTACATTTTTGTCTAAATTATTAGTGAGTACATACCATGCATGTCCTTTTGGTTCTGAGTTACCTCATTTAAGATGGCATTTTCTAGTTTCATGTATTTGCCTGCAAAACTCATGATGCCCTTGTTCTTAATAGCTGAATGGTATTCCATTGTGTAAATGAACATTTTCTGTATCCATTCTTCCATTGTGGGACATCTGTGTTGTTTCCAGCTTCAGGCTAACACAAACAAGGCCACTATGAACATAGTGGAGCATGTGCCACTGTGGCATGGCAGGGCACCAATTGGGTATATGCCCAAGAGTAGTATAGCTGGGTCTTCTGGTAGATCTATTTCCAGTTTTCTGAGGAACTGCCAGATTGATTTCCAGAGTGGTTGTACCAGTTTGCAATCCTACCAGCAATGGAGGAGTGTTTCTCTTCGTACACATTCTCGCCAACATTTGTTCTCACCTGAGTTTTTGATCTTAGTCATTCTGATTGGTGTAAGGTGGAACCTCAGGGTCATTTTGATTTGCATTTCCATGATCACCAAGGACTTTGAACATTTCTTTAAGAGCTTCTCAACTATTCGCGATTCCTCTGTTGTGAATTCTCTGTTTAGTTCTTATATCCCATTTTTTTTTTTGTTTGATTGGGTTGTTTGTTATTTAGAGGTGAGCTTTTTGAGTTCTTTATATATTTTGGATATTAGCCCTCTATTGCATGTGAGGTTGGTGAAGTTTTTTTCCCAATCTGAGTAGGTTGCCAATACATGCTATTGACTATGTCCTTTGCCTTAAAAAGGATTTTCAGTTTCATGAGGTCCCATTTTTTAATGACAAAAATGTATTGTGGAATTATATACAATGACATATTGTATTCAAATATGATTATGCAATTACTCTTTTAAATAATTGCTATTTAAGCATAGCAAAATATCACTTATCTACTTTAATCAATTTAAATGGACTGCTGTTGCTTGAGACTAGATGTCGCATTATTGTTCATACAGGTCTTGAACGCTTGAGATTAAGTGAAACTTCTTGCCTCCTGAGTAGCTGTGACTGAAGGTATGTACCCCTTTACATGGTTTTCTTCAAACACGTAAATGAAGGCAGTAAAATAAAGTCCAAAGAGGAATTTTATTGAGTTGGGTTGCTTGATAGCCAGTCATAGTTAAACCATTGTGCAGGCTTGCCACCTCCAAGAGCATCACTCACCCTCCCTACAGCTCTTTGAAACGCAGTAGCTGCCTCCTCTCTCCTTGCTCAACTCTCTCTTGCCCTCCAACCTACTGCTATCTGGCTGTGGGCCTCATCATTCCTCCGGGATTGTTCTTTCTGAGTCTCTAATGACCTACTAACTGGCACAGCCAACTGACCCTTCCCACTCCTTATCTTCCTCCCCGCTGCTCTGATGACTTCTAACTCTCTAAAAGGATGTTTTCCCCTTGCCTTAGTAAAAACCATCTCTCCTAATTTTTATTACATCCACTAAGAAACCATCCCTGCCCATTTCCTTCCTTTATCCCTAAATGGCCCTGTCCTGGACCTTGTTGTTTTCTCACTCTGCAAAATAAACTGCGTACTTTAAAAATGACATACTCCATACGCTTATGACTTCTGAATCTCTGCATCCAACCCCAATTCCCTAATTCCCTCTGGGAGACTAGAATCCCTCTCATAGTGAGTGGTTCACCACACACAGTTATATTTTAATTTATAAACCTTGTTTCTCTACAGTAACTGGCATCTGGCCATACTTCCTTCCAGTTTTCTCACTGACACCTCTCAGCATGCTTTTCTACTCTTCACTAACTTCACCTTAATCTAATCTAAGCTCTTATTTTCTCATGTTCCTGCCCCACTTTCTAACTTCATATCCAGAATCAGCCCTATTATATCATAAATCCTCAAACTCAGCAGAATGATCACCCAGAACAAAATTATCTCACAGTGCCATCAAATTTGAACTCATTGTCTGTTGGCTATATCACTGCCCTGATTCAAATCATTTGTTGTTACTCCTGTCAGAAGGACAAGAGATACTCCAAACTCTTCAACAGGTTGCAAAGAATTCTCCTCAGCCATTCTGCCACTTATCTCTTCAGTTTCCATCTTATTCTATCTATCATCCAGCCTTTTGTCCAACCATAAGAATTCTCTCAATTTCTAGAAATTACCCTGCTAATGTAGACTATGTTACTTCCAGATAGGCCCACTTTGCTATCTCTTACTCAACCTGACCTTAAAATGGGCTCTAAGGCTTTTGGTTTGTTAATTTGGGTTTGTTGGGTTTTTTTTTTTTTTTTTTTTTTTTGAGAGTTTCATACAGTGTATTTTGAATGGCATCATTATACAGCCAATAAATATGGTTAGGTAGTTGTGCCACTAAATGTACATGGTATTAAACTGACCTTTAATAATTTATCATTAAATCTATAGGTCATTTCTTCTCTTGTAGATCCTCTGAAAAGCTTCCATTTGCAGTAAATGATGCTAAACAAACAGACCCACAATTGACCAAGATGCAAAGAATACAAGACTGTAGATTTCTAAATCATAAAGGTAATGTGTGTGTGTGTGTGTGTGTGTGTGTGTGTGTTATCACCATCATAGCTTAGAGATCATAACAGAAAATGGGGTGAAATGTGTCTAAGAGCCAGACGTGCTGGATGACTCCAAGTGACTCCAAGACAAAATCTTCTAGATTCCACAAGGTAGCAGTAATTTGAGCATACAGAGGTCATGATGACATGCACAAAACATGTATAAATCCTAGCTAGACAAAATTCCAGCATGTAGAAGAGAATTGAATACACAGTGCTTTCTTTTATTCTTCAAAAGCTAGCTTTACTTTTTCTGGTGTTTCAAAAATAATTAATTCTGTAAACCTTGCTATTAACACTGACTGATTACTTCTTTTAACTGATGGCTTATATTCTCCTACTTGATGAATCACTGGATTTCATGTAGCATGCTGTTTATATGTTTATATGACTGAATCTGCAAAATTAAACATCTTATTTGTTTTCATATGTCCAGTGAATAACACCAAGCCAAGTATACATTAGAATTTCAATAAAAGTGCTTGAAATAAGAAAATTAGAAACAATAAGTGTTATAGTTAAACAGCAGTTGTTGAGAGAGAGGAAGAATGGGGGTAAAAAGATACCTTCTGTAGGTGTTGCCTCAAATAACCTCTATAATGTTCTTAAGCAATGCTCACCCTCCTTGGCCACAAGAGGAGAAATCTCAGCTACCTAGGGTTAGTGAATTTGCAATTACAAGTACAAGAACAGTGTCCTTCACCTCCCAGGCACCACATACATAAGCCCATGGGGAAAGAGGCAGCTGCGAGGCAGTGGTTCCCTTTCAGCACCACACATAAAGAACACATTGTGACCATTGAGAAACATTCTAGTTAGAGGCACATAGTCTGGCTTGGGCTGAGCTGCATTGAAGAGTATGAGAAAGAAAACTAGGCAGGGAGTACTGAAGAAAGTGGTCCAACCCAGTGATGCTGGGTCCTGAGGAAAGCTTCTTTACTCCTTCATGGGCTTAAGATCCATAAATGCAATTTAAAGTTCCCAGGACAGAGATAATGCTCAGCAATGCAAAGTAGTTTTTACAGAATAGGACGTTTCAAAGAGGCTATTTTCTCTAAACACTATGAATTTCCATTTATCAAAGGGCACTGGCTTTTCTCCTTGAGTTACCTGAAGTCAGTAAAAAACAAACCACAATAACTTCCTAATTTTAAAGCATTATCCATTTAACAGATTACCTTATTACTGATACACTGAGAAGGTAAGGGTCAGGTTTGCAAAAGGGCAGCATGCCTGTGTAGGAGTCCTGAACAATGGGGCTCCTTTATTGGGAGAAGGCCGGAAAAAACGCATTACATATGGAATAGTACTGTGCATACTTATCAAGAATAGTGTACTGGTTTTATAGGGTTCATTAATTTATTTGGTTACTTACAAGATGCTTCAGTGATTAAAACAAGTGTTTCTCTTACAGAGGAACTCAGTTTGATTTCTAGTACCTGTGTCACATGGTCCATAATCACATGTAAAGCAGGTCCAGGGGATCCCACATCTAACTTTTTAGACATACACACACATGGGACATGTACACACACACACACACACACACACACACACACACACACACACACAGCTCACAAAGCCAGAAGTCACTCTACGTTCATACATCCAATCAATGGTTTAGGTAAGTTTTCAAACCTATCTTCATCCGTGCAGCTCCACTTTCATATCACTTACTTAAGCCCATCTCTAATCTGAATGGTGCCACTGCTTCCTAAGTGGTTTGATCATTTATTCATCTGTCATGCAGGGAATACATATTCCTTCTTTACTTTTAACCTGACAGAAATGTTATTTGTAGATTATTATGAACGAGAGAGGGATAGTATTTTCTTTCTAATCATTCCTTGACTGTCTAGAGCAACATGACATTATTAACTTTTGGTCCTTACTGACTTTATGTCAAAGTAAACAATGCTGAGAATCCATGGCTCAGCCCTGGTGTGCCCAGTAACACTGACATTTCTTCATGGCTCAGTTAGACCTTACCTGCAGGCATTTGCTCCTTTGCTTTTCACAAAAGGTGCCACACGCTGTATTTTCTATTGCCTTTGTACCTACTATTCCACTAGATATCCTCTAAGTCTACCTCATCCAGACCCTTGCTAACATCTAATTCTTGGTCACTTATATCTCATAATAGAGTGTTTCTGGATCTCCAGATCTATGTTACTAAAGCAGGTAAATTCAGTCCTATCATGACACAAAATTGAGAAGCACTACATCTTCTGGTTTATCCATTTGCCCTTCACATGGCAGTGTGCATTTTTAAAATGAAGCAGAAATTAATAACAAATGAATTCTAAAATTTCAGAGCTTAATATAGTTTTATATACATACACATACATATGGAAAGAATACCCACTATACATATTCTATGTGAATAATATGTTTTATATACTAATGTGTGACACATAGATATGTACATTTGAATATTGTGTGCACAATTACATATTATGTATAAAAGGATAATTTACTCATGTTAACCATTGTATGCAGACATTAAGACTCAGCTGGTATGTGTTCACATTTGACCAAAGTTATCACAATTTAAGCTCTGGGAGACTGTGTGATTCAAATCAATGAGGAACATGAAAGCATGGACAAATCATGTTCCTTAGACTACTAACTCCAGAAATGGATCCCAACCCCCCTGTTTATTCCATTTTCAATAACATAATTTATAGTTCTATGTGAATATCAAGGAGGTTAAGAAAATTCACTGTTACTGGTAGGCAATTGTCAGGAATGGGGCATCTGCTGTAAGGAGGAACATATGTCTGATGGGCACTCAGCTACTGAAACACACTGGTAAATTCCACAAAGGCAGGGATGGAGTTGTGTTTGTTTCACCTGCTTTCACTCATAGTTTGTAGCAAAGGAGTTTCTCAGTATATAGGTATGAAGTAAAGTGATACAGTCCCATCAGCTGCCAGCTTGTCTTAATTACCCAGACATGACAAGACTAGAAAGGTTGCAAAAATATTTTGTAAAATATTGTTACCTTTTAAAATAAAGGAAAAGCATTTTGTATGGGAGGCTGAATTTCCTATAGGCTCCCTATTCTGATCATTGTAGTGATCAACTCAGGGTTTATTTAAAAATTTGAGTAATTATGTTTTCTTGGGTAGAACAGTGCCTCTCCACTATCCAGAACACTGGGTTTGTCCTGTCTTTGGTAATAGAAAATATCCTTTTCACATTTCATTCCTTTCTGGTGATGAAAGAAGAGGTTATTAACTCCTTCATTTCTACTTCAGTGAAATCAGTAGATCATGAGGGGATATCACTGATCTGCTTGTCTAGAGTGTCATGGTATTTTGTCTAAGAATACAAAGCCCTTTATGCCCAAGACAAACATCGTAGATCTTTCAATCTGGCACTCTCAGTTCTGTTTTTAAAATGGAGATTCGTATTTTGTAGGTGGTGTTAAAATGACTCTATTTCTCATATCTGTTCTATATGTATTTTTATAAATTAGAAAGAAATTGCTGAAAAGATAAAATAATACAGGATATTGAGAGCAGGACTAAAGGCAACATTAAGGCTCTTGAAATTCAGGATCTTGTTTTTATTCCTACCACTAGGAAATGGAACACATAATACCAGAGGAAAGATTCCAGAAGCCACTGTGTGAGTAGGGTAAATGATATGAGCACTCATTCCAAAGACATATTTTGACTGATCACACACTCTTGGTCGTAGGAAGGTGTTTTATTTTGAGTTTATAGAATGAATACTTATTTTTCTATGGAATCAACGTGTTCTTGTTGCATGAAGAAAAATACATTCTTATTCCATCCTTAGTTGCTCTGCTCTTGAACAAATCACTCTGTTCTCTGGGTCTAGGTTTCCTTACTTGTCTTAGTAACAGTTCTATTAGACACCATGATGAACCAAAATAGCTCTTAAAGAGAGCATTTAATTGAGGTCTTGTTTACAGTTTTAGAGCTTTACTCCATTATCATCATGGGAAGCAAGACTGCATTCAATCAAGTGCAGGAGAAGAGAGAGAGAGAGAGAGAGACAGAGAGAGAGAGAGAAGAGACAGGCAAGCAGGCAGACAGGCAGGCAGGCAGACAGACAGACAGACAGAAAGACAAACAGGCAAAGACTTGGCCTGGCTTGATATTTTGAAACCTCAGAGCCCACTGAAAGTGACACACTTCTTCAAATAAGGCCATACCTCCTAATCCTTATAATCTTTTCAAATAGTACCTAAATACTTACATATATGAGCCTATGGCTGCCAATCAAACCACTTCACTTGATAAGCAGAGACTTTGGCAAATTATTATAAATACATCTTTTTAAATTAACTATATATTAATTGAACAAAATAATGGGTAGAATCATGACATTTCCATGGAAGTGTATAATATATTTCATAATATCCACAGATCTATCAAATTACCCTCTCTCTCTTCCCTCTCAGCATTAATGTTTTAAGACCTTTTTCAACTTTGAACCTCTAAGTTCTATGCAACTTCACTGTCATATGCTTAGGAATCTCTTTTCTGAGATATTTACTTCATTTAAGAGAAACTCATGAGGAAGGATGCTACTGTGTTTATTTGGTGTGGCTGTGGATATCATGGGTTATTTGGGGGTGATATGGTCATCCTTACACTTTGCACTTGACATTGGAGACTAATTTCTGGAAACAAAACAGGTACTAAATGTGACTTCACATTGCTGGCCTTATAAAGCCATTGGTTGCTGCTACATATAGGACTATCCCAGTCATGAGGCAAATATTTTATTACAATTACTGGACAGGGAGGTGAGAGATGCATTGCCTTGGTATTTCCTATGTCCATCTCCAAAGGTCATCCTAGGCAAAGTTCTTTGGTAGGTAGGCTTCTCTGGCTGGCCAGTGAGCCTGTGTCCTCCTCCACAGCAGTGGGAATCTAAGAGCATTTATCAAAGCCACCTTATGTTATGTGGGTTCTGTGCATAGAACTAAAGTCTGCTTGTTTTCAAAGCAAGACTTTACTTACTGCTCTTTTCCCAGGTCAGGCTTCTAAGGATCATCCATAAGTGGCTTGTACTATACTGTCTTACCTAAAATGTAGACATTTATCACCATGCTATTTGCATCGAAGGTAGAGTTTGTTTCTTAGAACCAGAAACACTGTAGGAATAGAGAACATTTCCCTTGATGTCCTCTCCCACAAATTGAGCTTTCATTCGGCATTTGCCCAGCCTATAGCTACAATGCCCCAATCACTTTCTTTTTTCTGCAGGGGAGTTTCGCTTACTGTTTTTCTAATGTATTTTTCAACAAACAAGCAAGCTCCTGTTTTCCCTGGGTAGAAGTCTTCCATGGCCCCAATCCCTACTGCTTTGTGCCACTAAAGCAAAAGAAGCCTAAAAGGTCTTTGATGTCAAGGCTCTGTGTAGCTCAATTGGACTCCTTCCTAGAGACTCTAGGCTATATGTGGTTACTGTTAGAACTATGAAATTCTGCACATTTGGGTTTGTGTATTATCTTGGCTTGAGCAGATACAGTATCCACCAGTATCTTTCTGCCATACAGAGGACTTGGGGCAAGATCAAGACAGATATTCCATTTCCAACCCCATGGCGTTTCATAAGAATTCCTAACAAGAAAGTAAAAGTAGCACGGAGAGGTACATACAACTTGTTTCCCAGTTTAACAGAGGGGGAAGGAGAGCTCCAAAATTTTTTGTGCCTAGGTTGTAATAGGACACATTGATTTTGACATAAAATGTAGGGGATTCATTTTCAATTTATTTAATTTTTGCACTATGAAGTCACTAATTCAGGAAGAAGATTTCATGTGAGAAATAATATGTAGAGTAAATATTGTACAAAAAGTATTCTTTTGTTATTTTGTGCTACCTGCAGAAGATACTCACATTTTAGATATAGGGATAGTGTGTATCTCAGAACTATAAAACAATAGATTCTTTACCTCTCAGGAATAAACCGAAAATCAAAAGCAAGATTGTTTATCTGCAAAGAACCTAATGATAAAATTGGCTTGTTGAGTATAATTAGACCTTCAGAGGCACAGATGGATTTATGATACTCCATTATAAAGTGGGATAAATGAGCTGAAGAGTCAGACAGAGCAGATTATCTAGAAACATTTATCACAGCTCACTTTGACCTCAGAAAGTTGTGTATGGTAATGGTGTTGTGCTAACAGAATTACTAAGACAAGACTGCTTTAGAGCACTGAGACAGAACACACACACACACAATTGTATATACACACACACATACAAACACAAAAACACATACTGAACAGTCTGAAGAGTAGGATGAAGATGAAGACATCTGCCATTCACATGCCTTGCAAAATGTTCTGTCGATAATTTTCTACAGTAAGTCCCTGATTTTAGTGGGATTGCTTCAAGTTTCTCTCCATTTAGTTTGATGTTGGCCACTGGTTTGGAGTATATTGCTTTTACTAAGTTTAGGTATGCTCCTTGAATTCCTGATCTTTCCAAGACTTTTATCATGAAGGGATGTTGAATTTTGTAAAATGCTTTTTCAGCATCTAATGAGATGACCATGTGGTTTTTTTCTTTGAGTTTGTTTATGTAGTGGATTACATTAATGGATTTCCGGATATTGAACCATCCCTGCATCCCTGAGATGAAGCCTACTTGATCATGGTGAATGATTGTCTTGATATGTTCTTGGATTCGGTTTGCAAGAATTTTATTGAGTGTTTTTGCATCGATATTCATAAGGGAAATTGGTCTGAAGTTTTCTTTCTTTGTTGGGTCTTTGTGGAGCTTTGGTATCAGTGTAACTGTGGCCTCATAGAATGAATTGGGTAGTGTTCCTTCTGTTTCTATTTTATGGAATAGCTTGAAGAGTATTGGTATTAGGTCTTCTTTGAAGGTCTGATAGAATTCTGCACTGAAGCCATCTGGTCCTGGGCTTTTTTTGGTTGGGAGACTTTTAATGATTGCTTCTATTTCTTTAGGAGTTATGGGACTGTTTAGATGGTTTATCTGATCCTGATTTAACTTTGGTAATTGGTATGTGTCTAGAAACTTGTCCATTTCATCCAGATTTTCCAATTTTGTTGCATATAGGCTTTTGTAGTAGGATCTGATGATTTTTTTTAATTTCCTCAGAGTCTGTTGTTATATCTCCGTTTTCATTTCTAATTTTGTTCATTTGGATACTGTCTCTGTGCCCTCTGGTTAGTCTGGCTAAGGGTTTATCTATCTTGTTGATTTTCTCAAAGAAACAGCTCTTGGTTTTGTTGATTCTTTGTATAGTTCTTTTGGTTTCCACTTGGTTGATTTCAGCCCTTAATTTGATTATTTCTTGCCTTCTACTCCTCTTGGGTGTATTAGCTTCTTTTTGTTCTAGAACTTTCAGATGTGCTGTTAAGCTGTTAGTGCATGCTCTCTCCAGTTTCTTTTTGGAGGCATTCAGAGCTATGAGTTTTCCTCTTAACACTGCTTTCATTGTGTCCCATAGGTTTGGGTAAGTTCTCTCCCTATCTATTCAACATAGTACTTGAAATTCTAGCTAGAGCAATCAGGCAACAAAAGGAGATCAAAGGGATACAAATTGGAAAGGAAGAAATCAAAATATCATTATTTGCAGATGATATGATGGTATACTTAAGTGACCTGAAAAACTCCACCAGAGATCTGTTACATCTGATAAAACAACTTCAGCAAAGTGGCTGGATACAAAATTAACTCAAGCAAATCAGTAGCCTTCCTATACTCGAAGGATAAACAGGCTGAGAAAGAAATTAGGGAAATGACACCCTTCACAATTGTCACAAACACTATAAAATATCTTGGTGTGACTCTAACCAAACAAGTGAAAGATCTGTATGACAAGAACTTCAAGTCTCTGAAGAGAGAAATTGAAGAAGACCTCAGAAGATGGAAAGATCTCCCATGCTCATGGATCAGCAGGATTAACATAGTTAAAATGGCCATCCTGCCCAAAGCAATATACAGATTCAATGCTATCCCCATCAAAATCCCAACTCAATTCTTTGTAGACCTAGAAAGAGCAATTCTCAAATTCATATGGAATAACAAAAAACCCAGGATAGCAAAAACTATCCTCAACAATAAAAGGTCTTCTGGTGGAATCAGCCTCCCTGACCTCAAGCTGTACTACAGAGCAGTAGTGATAAAAACTGCATGGTATTGGTACAGTGACAGGCAGGTTGATCAATGGAATAGAATTGAAGACCCAGATATGAATCCACACACATATGGTCACTTGATCTTCGACAAAGGAGGTAAAACCATACAGTGGAAAAAAGACAGCATCTTCAACAAATGGTGCTGGATCAACTGGAGGTCTACCTGTAGAAGATTGCGAATTGATCCATTCCTATCTCCCTGCACAAAGCTCAAGTCTAAGTAGATCATGGACCTTCACATAAAACCAGATACACTGAATCTAATAGAAGAGAAAGTAGGGAAGATTCTCGAACACTTGGGCACAGGGGAAATGTTCTTGAACAGAACATCAATGGCTTGTGCTCTAAGGTCAAGAATCGACAAATGGGACCTC
Source organism: Rhynchomys soricoides (assembly GCA_019843965.1). NCBI lineage: Eukaryota > Metazoa > Chordata > Mammalia > Rodentia > Muridae > Rhynchomys > Rhynchomys soricoides. The sequence continues at coordinate 102,024 of JADRCH010000060.1, forward strand.
ATAAAATTACAAAGCTTCTGTAAAGCAAAGGACACTGTAATTAGGGCAAAACGACAACCTACAGATTGGGAAAAGATCTTTACCAATCCTACATCTGATAGAGGGCTAATATCCAATGTATACAAAGAACTCAAGAAGCTAGAGTCCAGAGATACAAATAACCCTATCAAAAAACAGAGAATTCTCAACTGAGGAAACTCGAATGGCCAAGAAGCACCTAAAGAAATGTTCAACATCCTTAGTCATCAGGGAAATGCAAATCAAAACAACCCTGAGATTCCACCTCACATCAGTCAGAATGGCTATGATCAAAAACTCAGGTGACAGCAGATGTTGGAGAGGATGTGGAGAAAGAGGAACACTCCTCCATTGCTGGTGGGAATGCAAGCTGATACAACCTCTCTGGAAATCAGTTTGGCGGACCCTCAGAAAATTGGACATAATACTACCTGAGGACCCAGCTATTCCACTCCTGGGCATATACCCAGAAGATGCTCCAACATGTAATAAAAACACATGTCCCACTATGTTCATAGCAGCCATATTTATAATAGCCAGAAGCTGGAAACAACCCAGATGTCCCTCCACAGAGGAATGGATACAGAAAATGTGGTACATTTACACAATGGAATACTACTCAGCTATTAAAAACAATGACTTCATGAAATTCGTAGACAAATGGATGGATCTTGAAAACATCATTCTGAGCCAGGTAACGCAGTCACAAAAGAATGAACATGGTATGTACTCACTGTTATTTGCCTAAAAGTTTGAAATACCCAAGAGTCACTTAGCAGGAACAGTAATACTGAGTACGAGGTCCCAGATGGAGGGCTTGGAGAAAGGACTAAAGGAGCTAAGGGAGTGTGCAGCCCCAGGTAGGTAGCAACACTGGCAACTGGCCTGACCCCGCATACTTCTGGAGACTGATCCACCAACTAAAGAATACACATGGAGGGACCCATGGTACTGACCACAAATGTGGCAGAGGAGGGTCTTGTTATCCGTCAGGGGGAGGAGAGGCCCTTGGCCCTGAGGGTGTTATATCCCCCAGTATAGGAGAATGTCAAGGAGGGAAGACGAGAGTGGGTGAGGGGTGGAGTGGGGAGGTGGGTTGGAGAATATCCCCATAGAGGCAGGGGGAGGGCGGAGGGAATGGTGAGGTTCCAAAGGGGAGATCTGGAAAGGGGGAAACATTTGAAATGTAAATAAAATATGAAAGTAAAAAAAAAAAGAAAAAGAAAACATAAATATGGGCTTCGTTTAAGAGTAGTTTCAAGCAAAACACATTTTTTGGTACTTCACCAGTGTCTAGCAGGAGTGTGTGCTGTGTCTGATGGGTTGACAGTTGTCATCTTTGAAAAGTGGAAAGCTGTGACATCTTTGCTGTTCTTTTCTAGGTACAAAGCAAAATTATGACGTTTCTTGGAACAAAAACATGCAGTAGCATCAACAGCAATAATCGATATTAATATGCCCCCAAATTGATTTGCTGAATGAATAAATCATTTTTATAAACCAAAAAAAAAAAAAAAAATTTTTTTTCTCCAGTAAGACGAAGCTTCAACACTGTCTCTCATGAAATACACTCAGATTTATGGGTTCATACACAGATCAGTTATCAATGTGGGCTTCCATCTTACAAAAGAGAAAACAGGATTAAAGGAATGTAAATTGCCACACTATGCCCATTGTCCTAGAACAAAGCTCTGACCAGACTCAAGAAAATATGAGTACAAACTCCTTACTGTTATCACACAGTGGTCTATAACGAGTTGAGCTGAGTTCTGTGGGCCCAGAAAAACCTATAAATGACAGCATATTGTCCTGATTTAATGCCAAGGACCAGCTTCAGCTTGTAGAGGGGTTCTGAGAGAAGGGGTGTCTGGGAGCAGGGAAAACAAACAACTCGATATCATGGGCCCATGCTGGCTGCCTGTGATTTGCTCAAGCCAGCTTTCCAGATTGCTTTCTCTCTGTTCTGCTTTCTCTGCGGATCTCCAGATAGCTCTCTCTAAGTTCTGCTCAAGACAGTTCTTCAAGCAGTTCTCCCTTGCTATCCTAAAAAATTTTCTGGATAGCTCATGTCTTGCAGATCACAAGTCCAGTCTTTTATTTTACATATCAATCCAGTCATTTACTCCAGATTCCCATTTGATTATACTATGAATCAGTATCCTATGACCCCAGCCCTTTGATTATTAGGAGACATCAAGCACATTTTTTTTTTAACATTGCAAAAGAATTAAGAGACCTGCCTGCCTCTGTTAAACATAGAACATAAGCTAGCTGGGTGGGATTCTTTCATGAAGTTTACCATTTCTATCATTTCTATCATACCTGGGCCCACACTTGCTCTGTCCCAGGCTGACTCTGAACTTAGGAATCTGTCTGCCTTTGTAAGCATAAACAAAAATCTTGGCTGGGTGGGATCTCCTGCAATCACCACCTCCTTCATCTCTTTATCTTCTTCCTTAGTGACAAGTTGGCTCACAGTGGAGCTGCCTTGGTTCTTTTAGATTTGTGAAGCCCCTCATATAATTCCTATTGCATTCTTTTTTTTTTTTTTTTTTTTTTTTGGAGAAAAAAAATATATTTTAAACCCTTGTTTTTAAGTTCTTTTCTGCAGCCTTGAGAACTGTCCTGAATATCCTAGCATTTTTCATTTTGCTGAGACATTAGCCATTCCTTTGCTTCCCAAACTGTTGTTGTCTCAGATTATCATGGAGTCATTAACATTATCAGGGAGGACATTCATTAAATGAGGAACATAAAATACGTACATTATAAAAGCCTGATGCCCACAACAGCCATCAAAACTCATGGAGGCCCATGCCTGCTAGCCCTGTCCCAGGGGCAGAGATAACGTGATTCTGTCCTTACCAAGGCCATGAGAGACCCAGCAGTTCAGATTGAAGATCTGCAGAAGGGACTTAAGTTGCCACAATGTCTAACTACTATCAAGGTTTTCTTCTCATTCTGGAAGAATCCATGAGAACTTTTAGGTTTTATACATGATATACTATAATGATTCTTCTCTCTTCCTGGATCATTGCAATTGTAATTTGGGAGTCCAGTTCCATTCCATTCTGAACATATTTCAACATTCTAGCTTGTACTTTGCCTAACTGCCACAGCAGAGTATTGAAAGGCCTTAAATGCCTAGGTTGGTGGAGGAGAGACGAGCACTGATTTCCTTTGGTAAGGAAGATTTTATCAAATGTTAAACAGAAAAAGTGATGGCAGGTGGCTCACTTGTCTACAAAAGGGACTAACTATAATGTTTTATTACATGATAATTTATTGTATGAGTAAAGGGATGCTTTCTAATTTAATTCATCTACACACAACATTGTGACTGAACTCTGCAAGGGACATTATGCTTGAGTACAGAATACAAAAAAATGAGCAGGTCAAGGTTTCTGCTCTATGGGCTCATATTCTGCTCAGCTGGGCAAAGTCAGTGCTGAATAGCAGTCTGTGTGAGGAAAGGGACATTTCCTGTGCTTTAAGAGGACACTGGAGAATATCAGTAAACTCCCTTTCAGCCAGTTGTTAAGAAATGCAGTCTTTTAATATGTAGTTATTTCTCATACCTTGTATAGTTTTCTTTGCTTGTTATTGAGAAATGCTTCATATGAGTTTAGATACAAGGTACGGCTTTTCCTAAGAACAGAAAATGCAAAACCATCAGTAATGCTGTACTTATTTGATATTTGGGATGTGCCAAGGAGTAGAACCATGTCTAGCCAAGGACTGGTGTTCAGGAAGTGGCACATGGTGCTAAAGAGATTTATTTAATCTTAAAATAATTGGACATTAGAAATAACTATTAATCCAATGTTGCATATAAAGAAATGGAGCCTTTGGAAGTTTATTACTGTGCTCAGTGTCACACAAGGAGGCTTGTGTAGCCATATGTCCTTTTCTAAGCTTATTTTTGAGCTTCATTATGATTAGTCCAGGGAGAGCTTCCTTAACGTCAAAGTGTAATAAATCATTCTGACATCTGCCACATGATCCTTGACTGTTCATGAAGGTCCTGATGCTCTGCCTGCCAAGGACCCAGCCAGTCTTCCAGCTATGGGTAATCTTTGCTTACTCTGCAGCTCAGGGTTCCCAGATCACTCTTCTTTCTACAAAGATGTGTCTCCTCCAGCTTTGTGAAAACCTTACTCCCTTTGTAGATAGACTGTTATTTGTGGGATCTCAAAGAGACACCATGACAACTCCCAGGATTCACTTTTCTGATGTTTTCTTCTACATATTTGACTACCTATACTTATTCAGCGAATGTCTTTTTTCCTACTATACTCAGAAACACAGGAACACAGCAGACTGACCAAAGCCCTACCTTGATCTAACCATTCATATTCTCTTTAAGCACAAAGCCAGAATGAGGGTTTGTGTATTAGCTCATTTATTACCTCCTCTAGGAGAAGCAAAGTCCTTACTTCCTGTTGTGTTGTAAAATTTTATATATATATATATATATATATATATATTCATTGAAATATTTACAATTTGCTCCAATTGTGGAAAAAAAAACAAATTATAGGAAAATCTGAAAATAAACATATAAAATATTAACCATTATTTATCAATGGCTACTAAAACTGTTTTAGTTTTTCTTCATATTATGTATGGTTAGAAATGTGTCTCACTTAGGTAGCCTGAAAATAAAATCTTCATAGAAAATTATATATTAAAACACACATTAAAAGAAAGTTAACCCTAAACTAGACTTTATATACATTATTGGAAAATGATGCCAGACAGAACAAGGGATCTTGCATGAGAAACTTCATAAAACTACTAAGGAATCAGTGATCAGTTTTAGTTAAATTTTTGAAAATATTTTTTCTTTTCCTAAAATTGATTTCTTTTCTTTTTTTACCTTAAGAGTTTCTCAACAGCTTTTCCAAATTCAAGCAATGTTTCCACCTCACAAAGGGTTCTACCTACATTTGTTCTAGAACTACTTCTGTCTATAAACTAAGCCATTAATCATTACTGCAGTTTTCTTTAATCTCCCCATTCCCAGCTTTTGGATAGTTCTGAGTAGTGAGTAGAAGAAAAGAAGCTCAGCATTTTCAATATAAATAAAGAGATTTGTCTTTCCATATTTTTCTCTCATTTGACCTTCAAAATAACCCTTATAGTTCTTCGAAATCACATAGCAAATTCATAGTAAAACTTATGAGGTAGAAGAATTTACAGGAAAGTGTGAAATCACTACATACTGGATTTGGGACTAAGCTCGCTATTCCAGAAAGTTTCCCAGTGTATTATGAGATTGTACCAGGGATAGGTAGATAAAAGTCCATACTCTTTTATCTTTCCTCTCTGGTCTTACTAAACTTGAGTAATATACTTTTAACATTATAAACATAAATAGAGTCTTAGCTTCTTTAAACCACATATCTGAATATTTCTCTATGGTTTCTGTAACAATTTTGAGTTGTGATCTTGGCTGCTAAGCATGTATACATATTTTTATTTTTTATAACTTGATAATTTCATGCATGAATATTTAAACTGTTTCCACACATACCCATCTTCTCCACCCACCTTCTCTCATGTTCCCCTAACTATTCACTCTCAAATTCATAATTTCTTCTTTCTCCTCTTTCTCCTTCCTCTCTCTGTCTCTCTGTCTTTCTGTCCCTCTCTGTCTCTGTCTCTCTCATGTCTGTGTGTGTATGTGTGTGTGTGTGTCTGTGTGTGTGTGTGTGTGTGTGTGTGTGTGTGGTGTCTGTGTGTCTGAGTACCTGTGTCTGTGTGTATGTGACTTTCAAATCCATTTAGTGTTGCTTTTATTTACATATGTTTATGGTTGACTCCTCAGGATACGGTTACATACCTCAAAAGCAACAAAAATCCCCCAAAATACTAAAAATAAAACCCAAAATAAGAATATGTCTTCTTTCTTCTTCAGCAACCATTGACCATTTGTAAGCCTTTAATCATGTTTACCAGTCAATTGGTGTGGTCTTTTCAGGTCTAGGGAAGCAGTCCCTTAGGGGCAGTTCTATTGAAAAGAAACAATCATTAAGCAATAGTCCCAATATTTTAGCTTTTACAATCTTTCCACCCTCTCTTCTGTGATTCTCCCTGACTCTTAGCTGTAGCAGCTTTCTCATATAGGGACATAGTATAGTCACTTGCTTTCTACATTTTGACCGATTGTGGGTCTCTCTAATAGTATGCTGTAAAGAGAAACCTCTGATGAGGTGTGAGAGAAGCACATTTTGGGGGTACAAAGATGAGTATTTAGAAGGCAGTTGGGAACTATATTATTTTAGTAATATGGGAATAATTAGTCCTCTCCTCAAGCCACGTGCTCTTACACAGTTTTACAGTATGAGCCATGAATTCTCTTCAATGATCAGGCTTTAGTTCCAAATAGACAGCTGGTGCTTGCCCCCAAGATAGAAGTACCACTGTGGCACCTTATTGGATTCAACACTGTGTGGTTCTCAATCTTTACAACTACTTAGAACTACTGATAAATTTCATCATTTGTCACCTTACATACTATCTCATACTACCTTACAACAGTATGGGAGTTAAACCTGAGGGAGAAAGCTTTCAAATCGATACCAGCTTGATTTCTTCAAGTCCTGTAACTAAAGCATATGGTGAATATCTTTAGCCAGAAGAGCTTACCTTCATGCTCTGGCACTTAACCAAGAACAATGGAGGTATCCTATATTGTTTTGGGTGTCTCTTAGGTTAAAGGGAAGTATTAACTGTTTGGCACTGGGGCATCTGTTAGTTAGTTTATGGATTCTTGTGTGTGCAGGGGTTATCCTACTATGTGGGCAACTAACTGGTTTGCTTAGAGCTTTCCCCAGCAACCTTACTGGTATTTGTTTGTCTCTCTCACTCTGCATTACTTTTCCTAATTACCCCCCCCATTTTCACCTCCCTCCTTTATAGCACCTGTGTCCTGCTGTCTCTCTCTCTAGAGTCCCTCCCTTTACAATACTCCCCTTTGATTTTTATGGCTTATCCAGTTATTCCAGGTCACACAGTCAAACTTAAAGACTCAAAGCTAGGATCCATAGATAAGAAACAATATGTGATATTTGGGCTTTTTGGGGGGTCTGGGTTGCTCACTCGGTATAATGTTTCCAGTTTCTATCCATTACGTATACCTTTCATGTCTCTTTACACTGGAATGTAATTCCACTTTTTATATGTTTTATAAACATTTTCATTGTTTATTCATTGTTTGATTGACATCTAGGCTGCTTTTATTCGATATCTTTATAAATAAAGTGGCAATGAGTATAATTGAGCAAGTATCTCTGTAGTAGAATATTGAGTCCTTTGGGTATATACCAAGGAGGGGTTTGTGTGAGTCTTACAGTATATAGTTTTAGCATTTAAGGAATTCTTGACATTAATTTGTAGCATGATCACTCCAGTTTGCAATCTTAGCAACAGAGTGATCATGAAAGGAGGACAGAGGAGGCCCCTAAAGAACACTAGAACTCAGTCATTGCATGAAGAATACGCAAGGGACATGCAAATGAGATGAAAGAAACAGGATTAATCTTTACAAATACTATCTCAAACTTTGTAAACATGGAAAAAAGAAGAGTAGATCTGAAAACATGTGCACATTTAAATCTTCCTCAAATGAGAAAGACTATACACTGGTGTGAAGGTGGGTGGAACAGCACATTGAGGCATCCTAGAGAGGATGCACACAGTAGTGGAAGGTTTGAATACCAAACTAAATATTGAGTTTTCCTTAGGCTTTCAGGAAACAAATGGCAAGAAATTCCAGGATCGTACATGGAAGAATGAGAAGTTCATATCCCTTTCAGAGAGACAAATTCACCCACAACCCCATAGGTATATTGGGAAGAAACAATTCATCAAAAGGGAGAAGAAAGTTATTATGTTCAACCCAAAATAAAACATCTATCTAGCATCACTCATCCTGAGGTTCGGGGATCATTGGATGGGAGGGAGTAAGACTGTAAGTGCCCCAGGTAGTAGATGAGGGAACTGTAAGGAAACTGTTTTCTGGATACAGCAGAGCCGATGACCATATAAACACACAGTAACTATGATAGCACATCAAGGTCTGCACAAGCACCTGTCGGACAAAATCACAGTATGGAGAGTGGAGGAAAGCATGGAGTCCTTCCCTATCTAAAGAGTTCTTGGCTATTGAAAGCTACTGGGAGAGGGAGAGCCAAGTTTTTAAGGGTTTAGCGAGAGTGGAAGGTCACATACCCAGGAATATATGGGCAGCACAGTATGCAGACTTTAGTTTTTCAAAAGGCAGATACAAGATAGGGAGTTGGGAGTAGATGTGGGAAGAGTTTCAAGTATGGGCATGACAATGATAAAAGTCCATTGCACTAAATTCCCAGAGAACTGTCAAAAATGAGAAGTAGTCAGATAACATTGGAAGAGTATCACATGGGACATGCCTATTTCATTCAGAAACAAAGAAGTCATTAGGACTAAGACCTCAATGCATAGTGTTACAGCCATACACCAAAACATGATGGCATAATCTGTACTTAATTGGTAACATTCTAATGAAAACCATCAAGGCAAGGCACATGAAGATGTCATATCAAGTCTTGAAGGATGACAGGAAACCTTCAAAAAAGAATGACAAATAGCCTAAGTTTTAAATCAGCAACGTACTATTCAAAGAGGGAGAAACTAGGGAGAAGAGTCAACAAGGACAGAGGCAGTGAAGTACATGAATGCTTTGGGGAGATTCAGCATGGTTTAAGAGCAGAGGCAGAGTGCAGAAGGAAAGCTAAGCAGGTTAGTATCAGGAACTCAAAAGTAGGCACAATATGCCTTCTTACTTTCTACTTCCTGCACTATACCTGCCCTTTCTCAGCTTGATGCAGGAAACCATATGTTGCATGAAGCTCCGGCTTGATCTCTAGCACTGCACAACTGGATATGGAGATACACACCTGAAATCTCAGAAGCTGGGGAGTAGAAACAAGATCAGAATTTCAACGATATGGAGAAAATTTGAGGCCAGCCTGGTCCAGATTAGACTACTATAAACTGTAACGCTAAATTAAAATCTAAAGGAGGGCAAAGAGAAGAGAAAACCATGCAGTGTAGCTTTCAGTCATTATGATCGCTTGGGGCGGCACACACCACAGTGCAGATCAACCAACGGATGTGCAAGGTCAGAACATAACCTTCTGTCAACACACATCCCTACTCAGGGTCCCCAGCCCCCACAACATTAACAAGAAAATAAGAACGCCTGCCCAGCTGTCTTGCTGGCTGTCACTGGGTAAATTATCTTTTATTAAGGATCTGTAATTGTTCTCCACTGAGCTGTGACCTAAATTTAGTCGTTCTGAGGAGTGAGACCCAGCCAACAGGATTTCCCTGAGAAAACGATGAAGTTCCTGTATCAATTCAATTCATTAGCTAGAAAAAGAACAGGCAGCCAGTTCTTTTTTTTTTTTCTTTCCCATTTTTCAGTGAACCATTTGTTTGTTTAGTGTAACCACATTTTTTTTTCTTCTTGGATCCAGTTTGAGCCTCTATAAAGACAGCACAGCTCATTCAAACACTTCCTGTCACATTAACTCCCAAGGCAGAAACTAAGTAACACTATGTAAATCTTACTTTTAAGAACCTACGTTTACTTATTGGGAATTTTCACCATAAGGAGAAGAAATGTCCTCATGTGGTTAGGATGACTTGCGTGAGGGGAAAAAGAATAAACTTAATTTACAAGAATCACTAAAGCAGCAGAAGAATGGAGAGAGAAAGAGGGAAAGGCAACATTGGTTGAAAGCTCTCATGAAAACTTTTGAGTAGGAAAAATTATGAGTGTGACAGCCTCTACTAGAGACATTACTTCCAAAGCCTGTTTTCACCCTGACAATATAATGAAGACAAGAAAACTAAGGTCACCCATTTAAAATTTAAGGTCACGTCTTTTTACTCAGACCCCAGGGTTCCTTCATGTCATCATTAATTCTTTGCCACCACAGTCTGGATTTCTGACTTGTTATGGACATGCCTTCCATGAAGTCTCATGAATGGGTATTCACACAAAAAAAGAAAAAGAAGATTCAATTCTAACAACTCTCTTAATTTGTTTTTCTCAACAATTCTTTAACACAACCAATTTCCTTCTTCTGTCACCCTATCTGAAACTTTCTAGTGACCAATGTGTCATTGTAAAGTTAGCTCATACACCTCTACATGAATAGAGAAATACCTCCCAACACATACTTAGGAGACTTAATCTTGTTAAATATGTAACATAGTCTGTAGAGTTTTGCATAACATGTATGAAACCCAAGGTTTCATACCTAAGACCACATAAAAACAAACATGCTGGTATATACCAATAATCTCAGGAAGTAGAGATAGAAAAATCAGAAGTAGAGGCCATCCTCACCTCTGTAATGAGTTTGAAGCCTGCCTGAAATACATGAGATCCTTTCATTTAAAAAGAAAGGAGGTTTAGAGTTTAATTAAGAGGCTAAGATACCCATACCCTGACAGGAACTTAGTGACATTGTACTATCTCTGATTTCTCAGTAGTTTCATAGCAAAATAGTGAAGTAGGCTGAGCAGGTAAATTCATCTCTATTGCAAGAGTAAAGAAATTGAGGCTCTAAGCTGGACTCAATGGCAGAAGATAATATAAAGGCCAGAGACTGTAGCTCATTGCCTAGATCATTTCTGAGTCTACTGTAATGATGTTCAAGTTTCCTTTTGAGATTCTGAAAGCCTCATGTCAAATGATGACACAAGAAAGAACTTTGGCATCTGTAGCTGAAACTACTTAGAACAAAGCATCACAATGTTTTGGAAGAAAAGTATGCCCAAGGTGATTCAGATTTAGAGTCTCATAGTAAGTCAGAAGTTACATGGTTGGGCAACAGTAGATAAATTATTAACTTTGATATGTTTCCAATTTTATAGAAAGCAATGGTCCATGGCAGAGTATCCAGCCTATACTGTGCACTACCATTAACAGCTTTTCTGAGCAGTTAGTAAGGGATTATAGGTAAATGCAATTTTGAAACATAAAGTGCTTCACAAACCATCATCATTTGACTGTTGTGAGTCCATGGTGGCCTTTTGCATTCAAGGTCACCAACCAACTTACCCTAACATGGCTAACAGGAGCCATAGACAGACAGGACAGGTACTCTTTCCATACAATACATAGACAAATTAGCCATATTAGTTGCTGTGTGTGTGTATGAGAGCACACATGAGCACACACACATGCTCCTATGGATATACACAAAGACTAGAGAACGATGGTGAATGTCCCATCCTTCTCTGCTTTGTCCCTTGAGAAAGATTGTGTGTTTTAATTCCCAACTGAAATATATTTTTTTTAGCTAGAATGGCTAGCCGTGAGCTCCAGCAATCCTATCTCTGTGTCCTACCCTCAACTATGGGATTCCCAAAATGTGTGGCCATCTCTGGCTAGTATGTGGGTTCTAGCACCTGAACTCAGGTCTTAACACTTGTCCTCTTACCCAAGAGCCACCATTCCACAACAACTACTCTTGATTACTTTTTAAATAAGGAATATTGAGCTTTGACATGTTTAGGGATTTTTGCTCAAAGATAATATAGTACAGCTTCACTATGGACTAAAAGCTAGGTCATCTCACCACAAAGCAAGGCTCACAAACTCACAAACCTTTCTATACGTTGTCAGGTGGTGAAGTAAATGAATTAGATGAGGAGGAACAAAAGACAACTGATTCAGTTGCGGGAGGGAATAGAGCTGGGTGAAACCAGATGCCAACTGGAGACAGCAAGGTTCAGTTGTAAGAATGTAGCTTTAACTAGTCTTCATCCAACTGTTGCCTGCCAATACCAAGTATACACATTCCCAAACCTCTGTAAAAATAAACAAAAATAAGATGTACTTTTATGCAAATTGTCATAATTTTAAAACTTTAGTAATTAATTCAAATTTTCTTCTGTTTTCTTTGGATCTGTACTAAATTAGTTCTTCTGTTTGGCCACAATTTACTTCCTTCTTGCCAGTTCAAACTGAGTTATAGTTACTTGCATGTCCAAGTCCTGGAGCACAAGCGTGGATCAGCAATAAAGTGAGTGAAGGAGATGTACCACATCCAAAGGGACCATGTTTGGATTCTAGTGCAGAAAGTGGCTGATTCAATAACCTTGAGTTAGTTGGTTGGCCTTTTATACCTTAGCTTCGTTAACTTTGAAATGGGAGCTCTTTTGGGGTCATGAATATAAAACAGAGTGCACCCACATAGAATACCTACAGAAGCTCCTGTTAATAACAAGTCCACAAGTACCTGTGCTTACTATAATGATTATTCTTCCACCCAGGTAGCAAGTCAGTCACACTGCCTCTCCAGTTAATGTTTGTGTTTATCTCAGTACTTCTGCTTGGAGTACCCTGTGATTATTTGGTTCATCCTGATCTTGGGAAAGACAGAGAAGCTCAAAACATTATCTTCTGGGACCTCCAATCTTAACCAGGAATGTTCATCACTCAGCTTCCTCCAGAGTGGAGCCAGCATCCCTATTCACAGATGTGCTGAAGAACTTCCTTCCTGGCTTGTGTCTCCCAAAAAGGGGAAACTACTGCAAGGTCTCCAAAAGGAAGGAAAGGGGACCTTTTTAATTAGCTTTCTCTTTTGAATGACGTCATCCGAGATCTGATTCATTTCCATGAATTGAAAAAAAAGAGGTAGGGTAGGTGGTACACACTCCACAAGAAATGAATGAGAGCTGTCAGGAGAGAGAACAGGTTATAGGAAGGCTAAAGCTGGAGAAATCAGGCACTCAATGCTGGCTACTATGAACCAGTTGGAAGATGATCTAGACATCTGAATTGAAATCAAAGGAGGGAACGGGGCTGTTTATAGATTTGGCAACTAGAGAAGGATGAGATGTAATTCCTATCTTTAGTCATTTTGAATGTTCTGATTGGCATTTCTGGACATTTTTTATGAGTAGGCCTTCCCATAGTTCTGCTTTAATTGGGGTTGATTTTTATTCTGAGAGAGAGAGAGAAAGAGAGAGAGAGAGAGAGAGAGAGAGAGAGAGAGAGAGAGAGCGAGAGCGCTGGAGTGGCCCAAAGTGGCTTCAGAATTACTATGTAGTAGAGGCTGGTCTTGGATGCCTGAGCTTCCTGCCTCCTACTCTTAAATGTTCAGATTATAATTATGCACAACCATGCCCATGCAGTTCTCAAACTTATTTCTGACTCAGATACTATATAGAAATATGATATGGGTGTCTAGCATGGGGGTTGGGGGCATGCTACATATGTGAGTGCCCACGGAGGCCAGAAGATGGTACTAGGTCCCTGGAGCTAGAATCACAAGTGATTGTGAACCATTAGGCATGAATGCTGGGAATGAAACTTAGGTCCTCTATAAAAGCAGCAAGGGCTCTTAACTGCTAAACCACCTGTGTGGCCTCGTTTCTGGTATCTTAAAAGCTTCTGCCCTTTCTCTGTCCCATGCTTCCTCCAAAAGAATTCTATGATTGACAAGGATTTTTGGTTTTATAGTCTCCAGATAAAAATGTCGACTTCCCAAATGGCTTCTTATCTACCAAGTCTTGGTTTTTCCATCCATCCTCACATCATAGTCAGGGTATTTTGCCACTGAAGTGGACTTGTCCTTGGTCAGTTTAGAGATGAAAGCTCACTTATCTTAGACCTTGAATTTGCTCTGTAGTGCAGAAGTCTAATCCTCCACCCTCCACTACCCAAGTGCTGGAACTACAGGCTCACGCCACCCTGCCCAGTCTATGTAGTTCTGGAGAACAGGACCCATAGATTCATACACACTAGACAAGCACTATAGCCCAGGTTTGTTCTTGAATATTTAATTGTTAAAAGACAAAATCTCAATAGAACCTCCATTGCTCATAATATAAACAACAGTCTTTAGAAACACCCTTCTGCATATGTTACCAACCTACCAATCTCCTTAATTTCATTTACTAAACCCAGAAGGCACTTAAGAGACAAAGCTATGCAAGACTATCAACTGTTCTCCAAAACAGTCACTTTGTTGAATTTATACACATCTACTGGAAATTTTCTAAGAACCTTTCAAGAGTTAACTCAAAAACCTAGTCTTTAGTGAGAGTTTCACTGACATACCACTGTCTCTAACAATTCTTTAGGCAGAAACCATTGTATCTTCTCCCACAATGCCCTTGTAAGGTCTTTATGGATTAGTGGAGTCAGTGAACAGGGTAAATAACTAACAGAAACGACTCTCTGTACATTGATGGACTTTTCCATGTCTAGACCACATTTTTCTCACTACTAATTCCCACTCCAGTGCCTGACTTGTCTGTTAACAAATCTCTTTGGGGTGTGCACACACACATACATGCATGCCAGGAAAGAAGGAAAGATGGCAAGAATAGAAGAAAAGAAGGGAGGAAGGCAGGATTCCATAATGATCCTATTTTCATAAGTAAAAGAAAATTAAATAAGAATTATTTCCTTGAAGTGATGAGTCACTGGATTTTGATCTGGAAAATTGGCTCTGATTCCAGGCTCAGTCACTGAATGGCACCTCATAATGGTCATTGCTATAACATGAGCCTCAGTTTCCCTAAACTTATCAGAGTCCATTGTTAGTTTCAACGTGTTATTTAAATATTCTGCAAAGCTTTGCATTCATTGATTCTGCTGACCTTGATTTTATTCTAGCTAAACTTAACACAAGTCTGGTAGTAGGGAAACCAATTCACATGGGAGTAGATGGTTTTCCCTTATATTTTTTGCTTTATTGTCAGCTTACTTCTTGCTGATTTTAATCCTAACACCTTCCTTCCTTCACTTGGAAGATGATTGTACTCTCTGGGTCAATAGGTGTCACTGTTGAGCAATGCAAATATGTCTCCATCACTTCATATTTTTGGTACTAAAATCCTGATTGGTCAGAAGTTCAACCACTGGTCAGTTTTGATATCATCAAGTAAATGAACTGTACAGTCACTATACTACTTGCCTTAAAATTCTTCCAAGATCTATCTAATCTCTCTCTCTCTCTCTCTCTCTCTCTCTCTCTCTCTCTCTCTCTTTCACACACACACACACACACACACATATACACACACACACACACACACACACGCCTTTTCCTTAAACACTTAAATATGAGACATAACCAGAATCCAGATGGTGTACAAAAAGGAAGTAAATAGGAGGAAGAAATGATCACCTTTTCCATTTGCAGGAAATGTCTGGCAAAGTTTCAGGAAGACATTATTCAGAGAGAGGAAACTCATTGCTTGAATAATAAAATGTAAGTTATGTGCCTACATACCCACCAACCGGCTGCTGCTATTATAATCGACTCAAGATAGAGGTATAGAGGTGTCACCATAACAAATTGGAACAGATATAGAAGCTATTGTGGACCAACAAAAAGATCTCTCCAGGCAATGGTGGCGCATGCCTTTAATCCCAGCACTTGGGAGGCAGAGGCAGGCAGATTTCTGAGTTTGAGGCCAGCCTGGTCTACAGAGTGAGTTCCAGGACAGCCAAGGCTACATAGAGAAACCCTGTCTCAAACAAACAAACAACAACAACAGAAAAAGATCTCATTTCTAGTTTAGGCCACAGATCTTTGAGAACTCCCCAGTTATTCAAGAAGAATTGAATATGAGCATGTAGTCTATTATTTATACTTTCTTATTTCCAAGTCAATAGAATCTGAAATACATGAAATTACATGAGATAGAACAGGATAGATGGAATGTGATTAGACAGGATGGGCTGGGGTGAATGGGGTCAGATGGGGTAGAATAGGATGGGATGGAATGGGGTTGAATGGATGGGGATGGGATGGGATGAGGATGGGGATGGGATGGGGATGGGGATAGGGATGGGATGGGATGGGATAGGGATAGGGATGGGGGTAGGGATGGGATGGGGATGGGATGGGCATGGGATGGGGATGGGTTGGGGATGGGATGGTGGTGGGGATGGGATAAGATGGTCTTGGATGGATTAAGACATGGTATGAAGTGTACTATAGAATGAAAACAGAGTGAATGAAATGGATAAGAGTGTACTTGAAGACATAACAGGTTGTTTGGTAAAAATTGTGAAGTTAAACATAAATTCAATAGAATCAAAAGTATTCTTTAATTGTTTTTAAGATGTAGAAAATGAGTATTTTAAACTGGGACAAAAGTAATTAGTGGACTTGGGAAATTGTCACTTATTTCCAGCTTAGATGACTGGGCATCTAGGCATATAAAAGCCTAATGCCATTATGAGTTATTCTTTTTTAAATTTCATATAGGTCGTGGCTTGACTTAGGATTATGGTCTGCAAAAGACATGCTATTTTAACAATTATTATTAATTTTCTCTGCTAAACATTTTGAAAGTATCATTTCATTTAACCATCACATATGTTGAGTGTTATGGTATCCTGATACCCATTTCATATACACGAAAATGGAAGCAGGAAGGTTAACCTGATTGTCCAGGATCACATAGTAGGAGCTGGAGATTGATGGTCAAAATAGAAAGTTTAGCTTGAGTTTTTAGTCATGAAACTACTATGCATAGTGCTTCTCACCACACCAAGTTCTCCTAACCCATTACACTTCAAGAAGAAATATTATAGTTTGTATAAGTCAAAAACCCTGTAAACAGACCCTGCTTTGAAGTATATATAACAAAGTATAGTAAGGTTCCCAAGGTTATCAGCTCTTCTGCCATACTAAACAAAAACAAAACCATTCATCCTTCCCTGCCAAAACTAGATCTCATTGCCTGAACTCATGAGTCCCTCCTTATCCCTAATGTTCCTTTACACAACAGGTATTGCTTAGAGGACTTCAGAAAATGTAAAGAATACTATCATTAAATTTTTTAAGCATGTATTTTATACTTACCTAAGGTTTCTAAGTGAATAGATTCAGCTACTCCCAACAGACTGTGAACAACTGCGGGAAGAAGACAATTCAAGAAGGGATATCTAATATTGAATAAGCAACTAGAAACACCCCTCTTATTGAAGTCCTGCTCTATCCTTTGCTGAAAGTGTCCAATGAGGATACTATGGTACCTCCATAAGGATACTACCCTTGTGAGGGATGACTATTTAAGATGCAGTCTAATTGAGAGGAAGTACTATGTTCAAATCCTGACTCTACTATTAAATAGATTTGTCTCCTTGTGTGAACTTCTAAGGTCCTTTGAACTTTAGTTTACTCATTAAATAAATGGAGGTAAAAGGATTGTCTAAACATATTAGTTAATATGTATGAAATATTTAGAATTCAACTTGATACACACTAAGAATTTAATGTCAGTTATTATCATTATTCTGGCTCTGTGTAATGTGTTCATTTAGTGCTGTCTTTTTGTGTTTTACATAGCATACTATGTACTCTTTTTCAAAATGGACTGTCATCTTTAGAACATTTTAAAGTTAGAGAAAACTTTTGTAGAAGATATATATATATATCCCTTGCACATGCCTAGAATTGACCATTATCAACATACCTTAAAAAAACAATATATGTGTTAAAAGTGATAAAGTTATACTGACATGTCATTATCCTACATAATTCTCATTATAGTTCATTCTAAGTATTGTGCTTTCTGTGGATTTGAACAAATCTATGACACATTAATAGTATCGAAAATACTATTTACACAAAAATCCTCTGTCCTCAATCTATTCATTCCAACCCTATTATCCGTTCCCCAGCCCTTGGAATGTATTAATCTTTTCACTGTCTTCAGTGAAAGCCTTAATGTTGGAATCATATGGAATATAAGCTTTTAGATTGTCCCCTTTCAGTTAGTAATAGATATGTATTTTTCCATGCAAATAGATTTGTGCCTTATTTCTTTTTCAACAGTAATGTCTGACATATGATAGTTGTGTAACTATTTACCTACCAAAGAATATCTGTTGAGAGTATATTTATAAGAGATTACCAAGAGCTTTTTAAAGTAGCTGCATCACTTTGCAACCACACCCACTAGCTGATAATGAGGTTTCCAGTTGTTCCATATCTCTGCCATCATTTGGTATTAGGATTGTAGATTTGGGCTAATAGAATAGGTATAAGATCTATCTAAATATGGTTATTTGTATTTTTCCTGTGGCATGTGGTATAAACACCTTCTCATATTCTGTCATATGTGTTTTCTTTGATGAGGTTCTGTTATGGACTTCAGTGGATTTAAAATCTAGTTTTCGGTTTTCTGACTGTTAGGCTTTTTGCATAATTGTCTCTTTGCAAGCATGTCTTTTGTCAACATTGTCTTCCAGTCTTTGGTTTATTTTTCTCATTCTCGTGCCATTGCCTTTTCTCAGAGTTAAGACATTCCCGCTTATTAGCTGCTTCTTTTACAACTGTGCCTTTGGTGTTGTGTTTCAAAAAAACCATGATCAAACCTAAGATCCTCTAGGTTTCCATGTGCGATTATCCAGGAGCTCTATTGCTCTGTATTCTAATTATGTGCTAAGATCGACTTAAGACTTAAATCTTAGTGGAAGACTTACAGTATGGGTCTGGGTTATGTGACTGTCCTTTTTTTTTTAGAACATGAGCTGTGCTCTATTGGATGTTTTCCTTCATCAATCATCTGTTGTCTGTCATTTTGTGGACTTCTATCCTCATCCATTGACTTAGGTGTCTTTTAGTAATACATACTCTTTTGACTTATTATTGTTTTTAGTATGTTTTGAAGTGGAATATGTCTGTCTTCCAACTTTATTATCTTCAATATTGAGTTTAATCTGCTGTATCTTTACTACTCTATATATGCATTTATAAAAACATTGAAGTCATTTGTTTATATCCACAAAACAAGGGGCAGATATTTTATTGTAATCAGGTTAAAACTATACGTGAGATTGAGAAGACAGCGTAACATCAGTACTGTTCTACCCATGAGCAAGTTATATCCTCCCTCCTTCCTTCTATCCCTCCCTCCCTTGCCATCCGTCCTTTCTTTCTTTCTGTCTTTCTTTCTTTCTTTCTTTATTTATTTTCCCAGTGCTGTCGATTGACTTAGAGCCTCATACATTCTAAAAAGGCACACTACAATTGAGTTATGTTCCCAGCCTTCCTTTTTTTTTTTTTTTTTTTTTTTGAAGCAGGGTTTCACTAAGTTTCTCACTAACTTGTTTGAACTCAATCTTCAGTGTAGTCATGCAAATATGACTGTTTTCTTCTTGTCTTCGCCTCCTGAGTAGCTGGGACATGAGCTGGCACCATTAAGGCCAGTTTCTATTCATTAAAAAAGTAAGGAATCTTGATTTCTTTCATTGTGGTTTTGTGGTTGTTCTCATATAGATATTATACATATTTTATAACTTTTATGCATATGCATTCATTTTCCTGAATCTTAATGTAAATGATATTGGTTTTAATTTTAATGTCTATTTTTTCATCACGGGTATCTAAGAAAGCACTTGGCATTGGAACACTAACCATGAATCATAAAGGCTTATTATAATCGTTTATTGGTCCAGGGTTCTTTTATTTATTGTTTATGCTACATAGTCTTCATAGACAATCATCACATTTGCAAAGATGCTTTGATTCCTTCCAAGTTGCTATATGCTTTGCTCTGTTTTTCTGTGCTAGCCAGGACATTTAGGAGAACTTAACAAAAATACCCTTGTTGTATTATTGCCAGTATTCAGTAGTTCAAGAAGACTAGAGTAGTCTGGGGTCAGTTGTTTATTTGTGTGTTTGTTTGTTTTTCCCCAAGTGAGTTACATTCTAATAAAAGTCTATCAAGCTGAGCTCTGGTTCAACATTTCCTCCTAGGTGTAGACATTTTTCATAACAAAAGTTCTGTGATTAAAAAGCAATCTTTTCCCCTACCTCACCAGATGCATAGGGAAAGATCCTTCTGACCTTCCCTATCAGACTTTGTTACAGCTACAGGAAACAGAACTCACAAAGTACATGTCTCACTTTTGCCTCATCTTCTAAGATGTTTTTCCCCCAGACACTTCTACAGCTCAGCTTCTGTCACTTCATCAATTCTAAATTCAGCCTCTCCTATGCTGACACTGGTTTCCATGGATGCTGAGGCTCAAAGGTCTCTGTTTCTGTCATTTGTACCTTTCTACCAGTTGTCTCCAATGTGAGAGGCTATAACACCATTGTGACCTTATCATGTGGATTTAAAAAATATGTAACCATATTATTTTGTTCATATCTTGTGGAGGTGGGTTGAAGTGGTAACCTCTAAGGTTTGTACATATAACCGGAAACTACAAGTTCCCCCAATGTTGCCTTCAAAATCCTAATAAAAGTCCATGAAAACTGGGATTCCAAGAAATATAGCTATAGCCACATAATTACTAAATACAGATTCACAGTTCACAGCAGTCCTACTTTAGGCGGTGTTCTTGAACATTAGGAAAACTGACCCCTTTTTCATACTTTAGCAGTTTGAAGGACTCATAAATAGGGCTGAAGTAAAGATTATTAATTTGTTTTTCTAAAAGGAAGGCTATGGAAAGGAATGCTTAGATAGAAAATTGTGAACTTCATAAAGAAAAAGTTAAAAACCACCACGGAGACATCAAAGAAATGCATCATCTCTTCCTGGAAATAGTTTATCATCCTCTGAGGGCCCCACCCTAAAGACCACATTTAACTTCCTCCTGTACAAACCTCTATACAAGCAATTTATTTTCCACGTCTTGTTTTCGTATATGTCGTGATGGAGTTTTTTTGGGTCCCAATAACTGTAACCAAGTAGGTTATTTCTTTGATCCTGAGAATCCAATGCTTCTGAAATGCTCCTGCAACATCAGGTTTATTCCATTTTCATGTCACTGTGGTCTGAGCCACCACCTTCTCGCTCTTGATATCTGTACATATTTCTAAGGTGGTTTTCCTCAATTAATTCTTCTTCTTTCCCAATCCATGCTCCATCCTATGGCCAAATAGGAGCTTTCCAAACTGTGAATCTGCTCCACTCTTTCGTTACATAATACCCTAGTTCTATTACTTTTATTGAAAATCTAAATATTTAAAAAGAAGAATTTTCAATGTCTCTATGATAGGAGAGAGCATAGTGAGTCATAAAGCATAAAATTATAAATAGGGAACACCAGCAGAGCATTGAGAGTTGACAGGACCTATGTGTGTTTGTGTGTGTGCATTTATGTATGTTGAATGAATGACACTATTTGACTATATAGTGACCTATGTCAGTAAATGAGAGTTCTACTCATTCTTCTCATGTTCTTCAAAAGTTCTATTCATGCTTCATACTGAAACTCATGAAGTCACCTAATAACTGTAACCAAGTTTGATTTGACCTTCTAACCATTTTTAAGTTTTTGATCGTCTAAACAGCTTAATCAATATTACTGCCAGTAGCCTAGTCAAATGAATCTTCTTATTTGGAAAAGCATCATAGAGGACTACTCAGTATTGATTCTCCCTCCTAACTTTTGTTTCCTGAATTCTGACTCCCATCAGCTAGACAGAATGAATCTATCTGAGCTTACCTTTTCTTTTCACTCCAGTAAATAGACTTCATTTTGGCTCCTTAAACAGCCTAACACACTCTGACCTTCATTGGGATTCTTTCTTAGAATGCTCCTCATCCAGATGCCCACTTATGTCTTTATAGTTTCATTTAGGCCTTGGCTCAAATGCCAAGCATCCTTGATCATGCTATCAAATGGTTTAGCTACGCACTATTCTTTTTCCAATTCTTTTTCTTTAATTTTTTCCCATACATCCTTCCGTATGACACAAATGTTCCTTAAGAAATATTTGATACTTATGAGTAAATGTCTATCAACTCTTAGAAAGCTATGCATTCATAGACAAATGTTGTTCAACATTGTGTTCCTTCTGAACACTGGAATCTAATTTATAAAAGATAGTATAAGATACTCAAGAAACATTTTATATTACAGAATTACTAAAAGAATGAAGAAATGCAGGACTGGGTAGCACAATGACCACTGGATAGAAGTTTAGAAAGGCACAGTGAAAAACTCTGCAATTGTGTGCCAAGTTTATTTGTTACCTAGGGATGTCATCTTGGAAGGAGAAGTTAACACTCCAGTTTTGAGTAGTCTAAGAGTAGATTCAGTGAAGGAAAATCTGAAAGGGTCGAGAGACCATTCCTGTGTTTAAGAGACCGGCAGATAGACCTTTAAGATAGGTCAGGTATAACTCATTCCAGAATGTTTGAGATTCTGATTTTTATCCTGCCTCTGTTGAGAATAAGCTTTAGACAGCCTTTAGTGCAGTCGAGTAGCTCCATGTAGCTCTTGAAGAGCAGTCTTGTCTGGAAACAACCATGTCTATTGTATACATGGACGATTCCAAGTTGGGCTTGGTTTTATCAGAAGATATGACTACTAATCAAGGGAAGTAGTCAAGGTTTCTGTTGGTGCATAGAGGAGCTGCATGAGTCTATTACAGAGTGTTTGTGTACCTTAGGATACTTTATTATGACTTTGGTCCAACTGCAATGCCACATTTTGCTGATCCACCTGAAACGCAAATTGGAAGAATTGCTTCACTCCAACTCTGCAAGAAGCTGATCCATAATGATGTGAGTTAAGACATTAGGTTTCAAAAGACTGAATCTAAGATAGATTGATATTAAGCTGGAAAACAGATGGAGGATGGAAGGGATATCATTCAAATGTCAGAGAACATAAAAAATGGTGTGTCTGCTATGTATGCAAGAAAAGCAGACAAGAAGAAGAAAAAAAAAGGCCCTGTGGTTCCAGCCCAAGATCCAGCACTGATAGACTGTGGCATTTTTGAGAAGTCACTTAAGACTTATGAGCCTTTTTTGTTCAAAATGTATTATTATTTTCTATATTATTCTTAAAATTCAACTAAGAGTTTAAGAACAGAAACATCTGTACTAGTATTTCAGGAAGTACATTGCCTACACATTTGTTAATCAGTCTTCTCTTAATCCTATGGAAAGCAAAATATTATTCTGATTCAGAAAAGGAGGGAAACAGAAACGCTTATGTGCAGGAGCCTCTTCAGTTCACACACCTGGGGAAGTGTCTGTGGTATTGTGGTGACCTCACTACTCAACGTTCTCCTTGAGAGTTCTCTTACACAGGGGGCCATGCTCCAGGGAGCATAATCTGTGTGGAAAATAAGTCAACATTCTATAAATACCTAAAGACACCAAAATATCTTTCAATGTGGGACTCTCTAGTAAGAAATGTAAATTGCAGGACTAACTCCTACTACAGTTATGTGGCTCCATATGAACATGGGGCAATAATTTATAAATGAATAAAACAATGTCTATATTTTCTTGAACTGTGATGCTGCTATTAAATCAGTAAAGTAGGTGAAGACACAGGGCCTACTTAAAAGACTGGAAAGCCTCATCAATTCTGTTCCCAAATTACCATCAAACCACAGAAGGTAAATGGAAAAAGTAGAGGAGGTATTTACACACAAATATAGAAAACTCACTTTTATATGGATATGGATGGTTACCAAAAAAATAATGGAAACTAGAGGGAAACATATGGGCTATCTCCTCTAATGCTCAGCCTAAACACTCAGCTGGGCAGGATGAAGGTAAGGGTCACTACAGTGAAGAACTCAAATAATCATGGAGTCTCAGATTCATGTAAAGACAGGATGACTTATTATTGCTGGGAAACTTCAACTCATGAGAATCACTTTTGTCCTCATTCTGGCAATTTAGTCCCTGTCCTAAAGTCAAAAAAACTAGGTTGGCAAGTTCTTCCTGTTATAGGTCCAGGCAGGGGAGAAGTAGGGACTTGTATCTCTCTCAAGTCCAAGTGATGAATCTGCCTTTTGTCTTCCATGAACCATTTCTCTGTACTCAGGTTTCTCAAACATTTCGATGTATGTCAGAATGATCTTGGCATCTTGTTAAGTCATATCATGATTCAGTATTCATAAGACAGGCCTAGCATTTAGAATTTCTAATACACTCCCAGATGCTATTGATGTGTGTTGATCCATTTATCACAATGAACAGTAGGGCCTAGAAATAATGCTCCTCATGTCCAAATGATATGGCATAGTAATGAACTCAGTTCTGCAGTCCATACAGCACATGTTAAGGGTAAGAAAATTCTGCAGAGAACATAAAATCAGTAGATGTCATTGGAAATATAAACACAAAATCCTAAAGAAGAGAAACAATCACAGTCCTCTGGGTTTTCATAGAAATATTGTGAGGATCTAAGACCCCAGAGCCCTAGGCAATGCCTTCTTACAAGAAAGTTCCATTCCTAATTCTTTTCCTTCTATCTCCAACCATTCTATTCCTCCAGAGTTCCTTATCCCCTCATAGTGGACTCAAAAAGAAAATCTGATATTTTAGGCATCTCTGCTATGCATGCATCACCTCTGCTTATGTATGGATGAGTTTCATTGAGTAAGTTACACATACAAAATGAAAGTTGTGTAGACAGGAATGTACATAACACGAGTTTTAATGAATTTAAACTTGATTTTCAGTTTGTTCCAGAACGTTGAGAATCTGTTTCAAAATAATGAAATTAAAAACCCATATATTTATTACTGATGACTGTGTTAATGCTACCTTAAAGTTTAAATGCAAATGTTGTTTATCAGTAAGAGTACCATCACCTGAGAAATAGGTTTCTATTTCTGTTTGTGCAGGCTGCTGAAGTTTTCCAAAAAGTTTCTCACCTTTGCTCCACGAGTGCATTACCTTTATGTTCCTCTCCTGATTTTTTTCCATGTAGTTTCCTTTTTGTTGATGTGATAAAATATTCTGATCAAAATCAGCTTGGGGAAGGAAAGAGTGCATTTAAACTTACACATTAAGTAAGTTAAGGAAGTCAGGACAAGAACTCAAACACAACCATGAAGAAGAAACCATGAGGGTATGCTGCTTGCTAACTCACTCAACAGATTCCTTCTTAGCTAGCTTTCAACCCAAGTCCATCTGCCTAGGGAATATTGCTGTCCAGAGTGGGCCGGTTCCTCCTCCAGTAAATAACAAGCATGACAATTCCTCAAAGAAATGCCCACAGGTCAATCTGAGTAATTTCTCAAGTGAGACCCCTTTCTCAAAATGACAGTTAAAGCTAATTAGTGGTCGGGGGAAGTGATGTGTATCCATAGGCAGCCACTAACTGAAATGTTGATCAGAATTCTCATGAATCACTGTAGAGACTGAGACTATGTCTCATGCACTTCAGAGATGGTGCTTTGTCCCCCACTTCCAAAAATACACTTACAGTCTGATGAATGTCTATACAATGTCTTCTGTCATCAGTGATATTAACAGAAGATGGCAGAAATTTACTGAGATTCCTTTTCTCAACATAGTGTCTACATACCAAATAGATAGAAATGCATTACCAAATTTTTGTGTAAAGAACATGTTTGAGAAGAATTCCTACTTTTTTTTTTTGTAGCAAAGTCATTATGTCAAAGATTTAGATGAGATTGAGTTCAAACTTATTTTGGTAGAAGATGATTTTACATAAAATCATCTTCAAATCACATCTAGCTAATCATCTCACATTTAGCCCTTGAACAAGTTTCTGTCTTCTAACCTGCAGCAGTTGGTCAGGAGGAATCAGGATAGCAAGGAGAAATGCAAACCTATGCTGTGGTCCCCTGCATTCTTCTTTACGGAAGAGTGAAAAATGACTTATTCCTAATAAGAGTATCATTGACCGAAATCAACCCATTAGTGGGATGCATAGTAGCAAGTCTTTAATAGCAAATAATTATTGCTAGAATGTTTGTGGATTCTTCTGAATACATTTTTACAACATGTTGGTCTAATTTTCCACAGTAGCACCTAATTGTATTAGTAGTAAAACCTGACTACAGAAGAATATGAGTGAGTATTTTTTATTAGACTGTGTCCAGTAATTATTTGGAGATAATAATATATTAATTTTATCTTCATCTTAATTTCTTTTAACTCTTATTTCTGGTGAAATGAAGAATTTCACACACATGTATAGTATTTGTGTACAACTAAATATACAAGGTTTATAATTATTAAAATATGAAAGTTCAGTTGTAAAATTAAAATTTACATTTTAGAATTCAAAGTTAAAAAGCCATGTAAGTTGTCATCCACAGATATCCATGAATGAATGAGTGTGTGACTGATCAAATTATCATCCAATGGGGTTAAGTACAAGTGGGGCCTTTATTGCCACCTGGTGGCAGTGTACCCTAATTGAAGATTTAGGTTTTGAGTGACACAAAGACATCTACATTTATAAACTAACAGAAAGCACATTAGGAGATATACAACAGGAGATAGTAAATGGTCTCAAACCCCTGTGATTTGAAGGAAATACTTGGTGTTTTTTTTTTTTTTCACTGCCCCAATTAACCAAAGAAGAGAAATACGACTTTGTGCTTTACCATGAAGCCTAGTTTGGTTCAAGACTTACTTCCTGCAGTATATATCTTAAAGTATCAAGTTAGTTAGTCAGAGAGTCTTTTTACTCCTAAGGTAGTAGGACCATATCCAATTAGGAAATTGACTAAAAAGGTAAGAAAAAGTTCAGTGTTGTATCCTTTCTGTGTGTATAGTGTAGCAGAAGCAACAATGACTTCTGATGTACTCCAACAGTGTGCTCTATGATTAACTACTTTGTCTCCTATAATTCTCTTAGCTCAATGGAGTCATGAAATATTTCATAAATTTATCTCATCAGCAGAACTACAATTCAGGATGAATCCATCAGAATCTCTGGGGATGGAAATATCATTGATATTTTTGTTACAAGTTTCCCAGGGTCTACAATGTGCAGCCAATATTAAAAACCACTGATTTGGAGCAAAGAGAAAGTTAAAGCTTATGCAGTGAAAAGAAAATGCTTTTGCCATTTAAAATACATCAAATCCAGAGCAAATAGACATGGAAATGAACATTTCAATCATCCCTGAATATATGGAACAAAGAGATCAAGATGGCATTACCATATATTCTCCAAAAATTTTCAGTGCATTAGTTGTACCTGATTCTTGAACACATTTTATTTAACCTACACTCATGTGCTAAGTGACTTTCTTGTCTGTCTACTATTTACAGTTTTAGACACTTAGCCAAAAAGTGATTCATGAACACCATATGAGTTGTAAGCAGCAGAGCATGATTTAAACCAAAGTATGTCTGACTTCTAAACCTAGGGATGTTTCTTTGACACAGCTTGAAATTCAAGTTTCAAAATAGAATGACTATCAGACATTCAGGGGTCTTTTGAAATTCATGAACAAATACTTTTGAGCTTTAAAAACTATTTCACTAAAGATTTGTGCCCTCACCAGATTCCAAGCCAGTGGATATAAATGATTTGGTAACAAGGATGTTTTTACTAGGCATTTACAGGACTCCAGATGAAAGACAGTTCAAAGATTCATCTGCCGTTGCCTGTATCTGCCTCCTCACTTGCCAGCTAGCCTATTCAAGGAACTCTACTTCAAGAGCCAAGACAGCAGAAGCTGTCAGCTGATTTACAATAAAATGTGTCAAAGACAGATTTTCAATGGAAAATTTTGGTAGGAAGAATGAGTTTTTCAACTATAAATAGACTCCGTCAAAAGTTTCAAACTGAACTGTGCTGTGCTTATCTGGTCCTCTG
The DNA here is from genome assembly GCA_019843965.1 of Rhynchomys soricoides. NCBI lineage: Eukaryota > Metazoa > Chordata > Mammalia > Rodentia > Muridae > Rhynchomys > Rhynchomys soricoides. The sequence goes on from JADRCH010000060.1 coordinate 129,646, forward strand.
CACCCTCAACTTTTGGACTTCACGCCTATACCTGGGCTGTTTTACTTTCTTTGACTGGGATAATCTTGATAATCCAATCAAAGAAAACTATAGAACCAATATGCTGAATTTCTGCCATGTATGTGTAGATTCCTGCATTGCATTGTATTTCATGCAAAACAATGAGTTTGTTCAAGTCAAAAGCATCTGTGCACACAGTCAAGTTAAATCAAGTCACTTTCCAGCCTAATTTGTCTATGGTGTCTAACTTTTTTAGGTTAGAAATTAGAGGCTTTCTCTCTTAACCATTACATTTCATCATCTTCCTTATATTCATTTATTCTAATGACTTCTTCATTGTCAGTCTTAACTCCTATATATCTCTTGGCCTATCAACAAATATTTTTCATGTAATAGATCACCGTAAATTCTTCAATGAGAGTACTCATTATGTCCTGATTCAGTGGTCAGCAATATGGGTTATAATCATCCAAGTGGGTCTTCTGTTATCATTTGTGATCATGTTCATAGTGCCAGGAATCTCACTTCTGGACTGGAAACACCAAAGTGACAATGGGCCTGCTCTTCATTGGTGTGATCCCTCAACTGGTGGGACTCAGAGGATCATCTAGAACTGCCCTTTCAAGAGCATTGGCCTCTCATCCTCTGGGAAGTTGGACTAAAATTCTTTGCCTAAAAGTAAAACCTTGTTGGAGAACTACAGAAACCTTTTCTGCTCCTGTGTTCTACAGTGGACTCAAGGAGAGCCCAGACTCAATGAATGGAGAAACTGATGTTTTTCTTACTGTTTCAACTGGTTGTGTTTTATCTTCCATACCTAGCTGATGGTTAATTCCACTCCTGATATTGGTTCTCATGTTTTCTTCTCACCATCATATTTGATCAGTTTTTACAGAACTCATCCTGCTTATAAGCAAGTATTTTCTCATGTTTTTATGTCATTAAACGTGGCTTCCCACAGGGTATGGTGGTACATCTCTAATTCTATACCAGGAAGATTGAAGTGAAAATATCTCAAGTTCAATACCATCTGGGCTACACAGTGACACTCTATCAAAGGGGGAAAAGTACTTTTCTTTCTGAACTATGATCTTCAAGAAGCATAGACCTTGTCTACAGCTTTCTATATTTGGTGGTTATCATACAGCCTGGGCAAGGGCACCATTCAATACATTGGGCACAAGAAGGTGACAACAAAGTGGTTTAGAAATTGGACCTTCCAGATCTCTTTCTTGCTCTGGGACAGACATCAAGTTGTATCACCACTTTACCTACATCAAGTTTCCATAATAGAAAACTGCTTGTGTACATATAATAGATACCAATAAATGTTCTCCAAAGCAATATATACATTTCTTCCTCATACATTTTAGTGTATGGGAAAAAAAATGACATGGAAATAGAAAGGTTAAAGGAACTTTGGCCAGTTTGAGCAAAGCAATCATGGCTCTGGCAGACATACTCCATTGCTCCTCACTCCCTCTGCCTTACTAAATACTGTAAGATTACATTCCTAAAGCTAGCCACTAAGGCCACTTCTTCCTCCTGAGGCTGATTACCATGGTTCATCTATCAAAGTATTGAGGTCTAGAAATCAAAAGCTCCTTTTGGGGTTCTCTCATTTTATTGCCTGTCATTGGATCCCCTTCTCCTAGCTGGACTTCCTGGTTGAGCCTCAGAGGAAGAGGCTTGATGTTTCAGGGCAGGGAGGTATCCAAGTGAAGCTTCCCCTTTTCTAAGGAGAAGGGATTTGTGAAGGTGGAACTGGAAGGAGAGAAGGGAGGGAAGCTGAGACCAGAATGTAAAGTGAATGAATAAATAATGACAAAAGTCCCTTTTGGCTCACCTAATTAACATAACAATTAAATGCATCATCCTAGCATGGCATTTCCCTTTGTACTTTTATAAACTGATATTTTCCTATATGCCAAATCTGTCTCCTCTCTATCCAGAGGCAGTTCAACAGTTGGTTGTTTTCCCAAATGTCCTTGCCCCCTCTCCCTTATTCCCTTCCTCTTCTCCTTTTCCCTCTATCTCCTCTCTTTGTCTTATTCCCTGCCCTCTGTCCCTTTAGGGTAAATACATCTCCTTTGTGCTGAGAACTTGGTCTAGGGGCATCCTGAGCCAATAATTATTCTTTCAAAGATGTAACTCTACGCTGATTACTATGAATACATTTAAAAAAAAAAAAACACTTCTATAATCTTATGATGTCTACATTTAAATAAGATGAAACCAGAAGAACCACTGGCAAAACCACTCAGTAAAAATGGTCTTTTTTACATCATGTAGAGAATTTCCCAAGGCTAACTTTCTGTCTCTTCAAAGACACTCATGATTTATTAGTTAAGTCCCAGATATTTTTAGCACTGGAAAAATCTGTCAAAATGACCTTTTGGTCAATATGACCATAAAGGGTTCATATTTCGTAGACTATAAGAAACAAAACATGGGGTAGACTGAAACGAAACAAAGCGTTGAGTAGCCCCTTTTGGTCAACGTCTCTGTTTAAAAAAAAAAAAAAAATCAAACTTGTTTCTTAGGTTTTCATGACAATCTTCTGGGGCCCTCTTTACTTTGTACTCTCAGGGAGTCAAAAATATACCTACCCATTTCCTGCTGTTGTGTTTGACATACCATTTTTGATATATGTGAGGTACTCACCAGGCTAACCTCATAAGCAAACTTTGCCTTCACAAATTCAAAATACTAGAAGTTTATAAATTCAGTGTTCTTGTTAAACAAGACTGAATGTAATATATCCCCAACAGGAAAGACATGAAAATCCTGACACAAGTATTACTTTTTTCTTCTCTTATGTGCTCTCTCTCTCTCTCTCTCTCTCTCTCTGTATGTCCCTTTTTTGCTTTCTCCCCTCTCATAATTTCTTAGCTGCTTCAAAGAGTATGAGTGGTATATCAAAGAGAAATATCCCACAATAAAGATTTTGGAATATCCCTTATGTACATACTCTTAATATGAGCAAGTACTTAAGGAGAAGGTAGGATAATAAATACACTCAAACGTATGAGTGGTCAACACAACAGCTTCATTGTATCACTATGCACTATCCCAAGGAGACTGACAATATTTGTGTTATACTAGGGGGGTTTCTGTATAGGAACTATGGAGTCTGAACTAGTAATGGTTGCATCATCTGAAACATGTAGCTCTTGTTCCATGTTTGGAATGGCACCCACAAGGGAAAAAGATGTAAAGAAGTCTATATGGGAGTGGCCCAGCACAACCATGCCAGCCCATTTTGGTCCAGTCTCATGGCCAAAATTAATAGAAAAAAAAAAAGAGCTGGGACATGTCATATGTATAAGAAGGCAAGAAGATAAAGATGAAGTGGAATGAAGAAGTTACAAAACCAGGAGAAGAGCATAGTTTTCAATAAGAGGACATCATTCTTTCGGATTACAGTCTATCATGCTTCCTATTTGGTCATATGATAGCCAGAACAATTCTATTGACATTCTTGAATCACTATGTTCATCCTACAGTAAACCATAAGACAGCCAATGTGTAAACTCCTTACTAATCCAATCCTCATGCTCTATGAAGTAAATCTTAGGTAGCTCTACAACCAGAATGCCTGGGCTGGACTTTTTGGTTTTTCAATTACTGATAATCTAAATGGAGAAAGAATTAAATGCCTTTCAGAAAATTTCTTATTTATACAATAAGAATACTAATGTCTATTTCATTAAGATGTGAAATTTAGGGCAGTTTGTACATGTAAAGCACTTAGATAACACTCAGCTGGATTATTATGTTTCTAAAAACTTATCATCCATGATTTTATAAGATGCATCTTTGTTCAGCTCCACATAGTACCAAAACCAATAGAAGCATCCATAAGGGAAATGGCCTTGTAAAAGGCAAGTCTTATGTGCTAGAACCTGTATGTGTTATTTTATGCCATTAAAGTTGTTACAAAGAAATTGATAAGATGCAAGATCATCTTATCAATCATGGGAAGGTCATGTCTAAATTAACCTCTGTAGTTTCATAGAATTTTTTATTTATAAAATAGTTACAATTCTCACTTGACAAAATTGTTATAAGAATTACATTAAAGCATCTCCTTAGACTAAATCATATGTTATAAGAGATAAAAAAATATTTGATGCCATGCCTGGTACCTAGAAGGTATTCAGTAAACATTTGCATAGCCATTTCTCCAGAATAGATCATTTCAGCTCCTTCCTTACTACCAGCTTGGATTTCTCGCAGTCAAATCACTACTTTTTATGAATGGTTACACATAATTATCAGACCCTTTAAAGCCAGTAACTGAAAAATTGGGGGATGGAGAAATGATTTTGTAGACTAATGCTCAACATGCCTGAACAGCTGAAGAAGGAAGCTTGTCTTATATCTCCTGTCACACCTTGGATTTTAATGTCTCTTCTCTAAGAAACCATTCTAAACTGCAGCAAATGCAGACAGATTTGGTACATTAGTGACAAAGGGGATGCGACTGAAATATGCAAACTCAGGAAAAATGTAAATTTGAGACAATAAGGGATTTGAGATTGTCATGAGATGTTCCACAGCATGCCCATGGGCAGCAATTTAAGAAGGCATGCAGAAGTAAATGCACACAATAGTGTAATGTGTGGGTTTCTCAGGTCTACTCTTTCTGCAGCTGGGAGGGAGATGCTAATGGCCAATGATGTAATAATCTCTACTTTAAAAGTTCAATAATAAACATTTCAAGGACTCCAACAATTCATAATTCCCTTCATGACTAGAATTATTGGGATTTGTTAATTTGGAAGGTATAGATATAATAGAGAAGTGGGAAGAATAAAATATAAATGATAGAAATAAAGCACAGAGAATTAAGTACTTTGACCAAGACCAGGAATAAAGCCATTGGGATAGCCAGGACTCTAACTCAAGCACTCAGATCTAGACCCAGCCTCACTATCCAAAATATCAGATAAAAAAAGAGTAGCCTAAGGGAAACTTTAAAGTGCAAATACTGAAAGGTCTTTCAGTAGATGCTGTTTCTTTCATATGCGCTGTCTCCTATTGTGGGATGGAGCTGAATCACTCCTTCATTGTTGGAGAAACAGATGAGAACAACCCAAACATCTTGGCTAACATCAATGCCTGAGTATGAGACTCAGGATCCATGCCACTAAAGTGGGTAGCTACTGGATATGGGGGAATTACTTCACCTAATAAACCTTTCTAAGCACATACCTTAATCTACAACACTTCTGAGACTAAAATGAGTGACTGCGTAATGGATCATTAGATCTTCAGATGAAGTTAGTAGATATACATTTACCCTTTTGTGGCTCTAACACTTATCATTGCAAAATCTGTGTCCATCTGTGTGTGTGTGTGTGTGTGTGTGTGTGTGTGTGTGTGTGTGTTACTCTCATTAAAATGATGAGTTTTCTTTTTTACATTATTAGAAAGAAATCATGAATAATTCTTGAGCTAAATTTTGTCTAAAGCATATTACCTACTCAAGTCTGGTGAGAAAATAGTTTCTGCCCACTTTCTTCAGACGTAGGCCCCTACAAGGTCAATAATATTAGACTTTGCTAGACTTTGAAGGAAGGATAAAAGAAACCCTCAGTTCAAACAGGAAACGGGGGAAGTTAAAAAGTGAAGTTTCACTTCCTAAGCACTTTTCTTCTTCAGAGGTGAGTGCCAAGTGATTTGTGTGTGTGTGTTCACATTTGTCTGTGCAGTACTCAAAATTAAAATTCTTAGAAGGAATCATTGGAAAGCAATCACTCAAAAAGCTTTAAAATCGACACCTTGAAGAGCTCCTCCAAGCTAATTCATCAAAGGCTCTGCTGTGATTCTTCATTCAGATTTATTTCCTTCTCAACATTAAGTGCCATGAAGTTCTGTAGTATAGCAATGAGTGGAGAAGGCAGGGTAAGCAAATGGAAGAACCCTAGGATGAAGCACAAGCTTTTTTAAATTTCTCCTTGTTTATCTACGTATTTACTTGTTTATTTATTCTTCTGTCATACAATACATTTCCACCACATCCTCTCCTCTCTCCACTCCTCTCAATGCACCCCCGTTCCCTCTTTCCCAGATCCACTGCTCTTCCATTTCCCTTCAGAAAGGAACAGGCCTTCTAGGGAAATCAACCAAACACAGTACAAGATGCAATACAACTGGGCACAGCCCCTCATATCAAGGCTGGATGAGGCAACCAAGTAGGAGGAAAAGGACCTGCAGAACAAGCAAAAAGCCGGAGACAGCCCCTACTCCCACTGTTAGGAGTCCCTCAAAAATTCAAGCTAAACAACCATAATATATATGTGGAGGACCTAGTGAATACACGTGCAGGTTCTATGATTGCCACTTGAGTCTCTGGGAGTCCATATGAGCTCTGCTTAGTTGATTCTGTGGGTTGTATCCTCCTCCTGTTCTCCAACCCTCTGTCTGGATCCTACAATCTTTGCCCCTCTTCCACAGGACTTTCTGAAGTCTGATTACTGCTTGGCTGTGGATCTCTGCATCCCCTCATGTAAGCTACTGGAAGAAACCCTTGGATTATGAGTGGGCTAGGCACAGATCTATAACTATAGGGGAATATCATTAGGAATCATTTCGGTGACTTTTTAAAAACAAAGAAACAAGTAAAAATTCCAGCCTCTTGAGAAGATCCACTATTCCTTGACTTTTCTCTTTATAAGTATAAATTAATATGGTCCTCCGTCTTAAATGAATAGAGAGCTGCATACAATTTACAATGACTCTTCCTGTATCACTTTACAGAGTTTTCTGCCCTCATTACTTCATCCAGCCTTTCCACTTAGGCTGTTACTCCACTACTATTTTATATACATGGTACTCAACCTCAGAGATTTACTGAAAATAAGAAGCAATACTATCTTCCTTCTATACCTTTAACATCACCAATTCTTAAATAGACTTTAGTACAGAAAGCACATTTATTGTTAATTACAAAAAAGTTAAATAGGAGATAGCACAAAAAGATAAATGATAGCTTACCAATAGAAAATAAATGCCCTCATATGAAGTCTAAGCATTTATGATTAGTCTCTTCTATTTATAAAATAAATAAAGAGTATGTGATCAAAAATATGTATTGGGCACATTCCAAAACCAGACATTAGGCCAGAGGTAGATATGAAATATAAAGCCTTGTCTCTAACTAAAGGGACAAAAAAACATAATAAAGTTAAAGTAGTAAATGTGAATCTAATGATCAATAAATAATAGTGTATGGAAATTAGTCATGTCTAATTTAGTTCAACATTTCCTCACATATAAGCTGCCTTCCTAGTGCTTTGGGGTGTTAATGGCTACTTTATCTGTACAAGTTGGAAGAAGAGTCTTTTGTGGTAGGAAGGAATTCTATGAAAAGAAAAACATCCCTTGTTCAGAAGTCACAACATAGAATAGTTTATCCCAAGACTAAAATTGGTGCAAAACCCCCAAGTTTTATAGTTTGGGGGATGGAATCTCTCTTATATTTCATCATGGAAGATGATAAAGAATATCCTGAGATCAAGTGGTACACACTATAATCCCAGCAATTCAGAACAGGGCAAGAGCAGGAGGACTGTAAATTTAAGGACAGCCTAAGTTACAGAGTGAGACATTGTCTCAAGAAACAAACACACAAAAAACATAAAAAATAAAAGCCAGAAGAAATATTTGTGCTTTGGGGTTAATGTCTCAGTAAAGAGTTGTTCTCAGTCTTGAAGAAGCATACTCATCAATGAAAATTGCTAAAATATAGATCTTTTGAGCTCATCTCAGAAACTGATCCAGAATATCTTGGATCCAATCTAAAAACTGCTAGTTTAAACAAACTGCCAGCATATCTGATGATGATTCAATTTAAAGACTATATTTGGGTAGTATCTCAAAAAACAAATCTTAAATGTTCTTCTAGAATATTATACCTTCTTCTAGAACTCTAGCTTGTTTTGTAATATTTATGAATTCTTAGAAATCATCTCATGATTACATACACTTAGTTAAATTGATTCATATAACAAGAAGGAAAATATATTCCAAGAGAGAAAAAGAAAAAGAGAGAAATTATAGACACACTTCTACATCTATTTGAGTAACAAAAATGTCTATTTGTGGGACCTTAAGCCTGTATTGAAATGCCTTTCAAAGATGGGAAATGTCTGCAAAATCAGGTAAGAAATATCATGTGCCTGGAACAAGCTTTTATCATTGTCATCTTTGTCGTCGTTGTCATCGTCATCGTCATCATCATCATCCTTTAGCAAGAGATGATAAAGGAGCTAAACTTAACTTTCCTAAAATGCTCAGAGGCACGGAGCAGTTCTGATTAGGCTTGAACTAGTGGCCTCAGCACCTCCATTGCAAGAGCTCCAGGTAGACATAGCATTGTCTACTTGTTAACAAGTAGACAATCCTGTTCTCTTGATGCTTAATACCTGTGTACATTTGGGTGTGTACAGATTAAATCCATATGAAATGTAGATGTTCTTCGAGATATGGTTTGTCCCATTGTAACTGGTTGCCTTTGGATTTCCAGTTCACTAGTCTGACTTTCCTCAGGAGTATAGAATGACTGCTATTAGTTTTGCTCAACTAAACACTTTCCTTCTTTGTGAGAGTCTAGTTATCTTTTCTCTTAATCACTTTTTTAAATTCCTCATTGGCACTGAGCAAATCTATATTACTGGTCTCTTACAACAAGGTAGCCGAGCACTGCATTACAGCTTGTAGATGTGCACATTATTGATACCCTGCATACCTGGCACATGAGGTCTTTCACACATCTATGCATTTTCTTGAACTACTTGATGTCAGTGAATACAGCATACTTGGTAGCTAAAGATTCCTATTAGCAGAGAAACTGTGTTTGCATTACTGTGAATGTTGACGTTTGTTGTCATTGTTTCTCCTGAAGTGGCATCTTACTTTATCCTATCTACTAAAAAGATAGCATTAGAAATACAGAAATGGAAAAGTAGCCTATACATTAGAAAATATTGTGCCAGATTAATGTGTTGCAGGCAATTTGAGATTTGGGCCATTTAAACTAACATAGTTCATCCCAGAAAGCAGGGGAAGCAATGGGACCTTCTAGCCCCCCCTTATTTGTCAAAAGTAAAGACAAAAGGTTGAAAGGTGAAGACTTGCCTTCAGTCTCACTACATATATGCTTCTTGTGTTCAAAATTAAACAGTGGAGTTTTATTGTAGTAAAACAAGAACATGTGCTACCAAGTCTATGCCGGGTTTGGTGTTCTGCTTCCCTAGAATCACACGGAGATCCATGCGGAACCCATGTACTGCTGTCAAGAAGGGGATAGAATCATATTAGAACAGCTACTTCCAACTTCCTCTGCCATTGGCAAGCTCTGAGTCAGAAAGACCACTGAGTCAAGAAATTTGGATGGCATTTCATAGGCAGTTTGAAGGTTGTTGGCATATTTTAAGCAAGAGAGTAACATTGTCATATTTTTTTTTCAACTATAAAATGTTTGCACATAGAGAAAGTTGTAGAGAACAGTAAAGTAACATACATGTACTCCCCACCATGCTTAATCTAATGTTATGCTCCATTCAAATTTTCTTCAGAGTAAGGAAATTATAGAGATATGGATGAAATAACCTGTGCGCTCCGCTTCTCACACACTCCTCTCTTTCCAAATGTGGCCTCTTTCTCACTTTTTACAATTTTCCTTCCCATGCATGCATCCATAATACTATTTCTGAATTTAAGTAAATGTTAGTAATGTATACGATGATTCATGTTTTTAACCTTGCATTAAATACTATCAAATAACTCAATTTCTCTGCAGATTGCTTTTATTCAAGTCAGTATTCAAGTTTTCTGATAACATTTACATCACTCATTTTGTTAGGAATGTTGTTTTTCCTTTAATGAACATGACATGGTAGGTTTGAATTCCACTATGGATGGCTTTTTTTGTTGCCTTTATGTTTTTGCTGTCACTAGTAATACTAATTTTGAAATTCTTGAGTGTGGATCATTGTGTGCCTCTTGTGTTCCAGGATAATGCTGTCAGAACTAGTGCCATGCAAGCCTTTAACTACCTGTATATATCAAGCTAGATATATATGATCTGTATGAGTGCATGCATCATCATGCATGCTACAGAATCACATTCACATGGAACATATAGCATTATGACTGGAGTTAACTGATAAGTCATTCCCAAAGGCCTTACAAAGAAGATGATATTCACAGATACATAGACACGGAGGAAAATTATAAAAGGAAGGGGGTCTCACACATTTGATGAAAAAAATAAAATCATAGGGCAAGAAAATTGAGCACAAAAAAAAGCAAAGAATAGAAACCAAAATGACCCTAAATTTCCATCAGGAACAGAGGAGAAGTCTGTGTATACATAGTCTATAAGGAGTACATGAGGAGAACAGAAGGTACTGAGGCATTTGAATATTTTGGTCTGAGAATGGAAATAAAGATAGAACAAGAAATATAAACCATGCAGCTCTCTATGTAGGCAAAATGTGAAGAATTTAAACAGGAAATATACTTATAATCAGAAGAGATATGAGTTGAAAAGATATTTCTATGAGATGTTAATAGTTAAAGAAATATAAGAGGAATAGAAGATTGTGTGGGAAGACGTGGAGTAAAAGGAAAGCCAACATATAGGTTATTCTGGCTTACTGAAGACTAGCATTTCCAAGCAGCAACAATTCAGTATGCAACAATATTAATGTAACAAGAAGCCACAGGATAAAGAAAAGGAAATTAAGCATTGCTGTCTCACTATGAAAGTGTACTAAGAATGGATTCAAAGGAAAAGTACCACGATGAGTTACGATACACAAAAAAATTACAAATGCAGGTAAGTATTTTTATGTAGTTGAAATTTCTGGGAAAAAAGTGCTAAGATGTAACATGCTAATGTATTTCATAGAAATCAACACATGGAAGAAAGGAGAATGAATGCAGAAAATTTAGCTCTAGAGTGTACAAATGTTTATACCAATATCTTGCCTCTCTAACCTTAGGAGGAAAATGAACATTTCACTGAGTCACTAGAGTCTAATTGACAAAATCCATTCTATGATACTCTCCTTATCAGTTTATTCTGGCAATATTAATAAGGAAAATTAATTGTTAAGAGAATAAAGAACAAACAGAAAAGTTTGAAGAAACTTCTGCCTGCAAATGGAGCCATGACAATGAACCTGTAAGACCCATGGCACATCTATTGGAAGGACTGAGATGAGGCTTGACTTGAGCCACACAGACTCAACATGGCATATATCATGTTTTTCATGGGGTTGTCATTAAGTTCTCATCAAATTCCACTTCACTAAAGTCTCTGGCAAAGCTTCTGGCACACAACGGCATGCATTATGGTTGTTCTGAGTCTCATTGTTTATCAAAGACGTAGTGAGAGGAGCAAGAGCACAAGCAGATGACTGAATGCTTGCCTGAGTGAACAGGAATGAATGTGGGAAAGATGTGTTCTAAAAGAGTCAATGGTGAATTTTTTGTCAATTCTCTGAGTTTTAGAATTGAAAGCTGAACTTAAGTATCAAGGACCATGGCAGTTGCTAACTGGGCCCCCTTGGAGGAAGTTAACTATCTCCCACCGCATCTAACTACACCTACTGCTTACGGCCCTCCCCCTAACAGTTCCACCCTTGGCTCTTACATGTTCTGACTGAGAGCAGGTGAATGGACAACAACAGGAAATTGTTTCTCGTCCTTTCCCAAGGATGAAATCACTGGATATATTAAACAATGTCACACACTGGTTGCCTTGTATCTATTGTGCAATGAAATTATTCCCAATTGGCAGATGGGGACACCAGGGCTCAAGACTTACTCAAGACTTAATGTTTGGTAAATCAGAAGCCAGAAATCAAAATTATGTCAGCTTGAGTCCACATCCCTGTTCTCTTGTAAGTAAATAATGTGGATGGGAGAAAGATGGCTCTTGGACTACTCATCATGATTCTCTCTTTTACGTGCAGCGTTTTCTTTGTTTCAGTTCATTTTTTGTTTCTTTAGAAATTTGAAGCTTATGAGCAAAATTGGCCATTCAAGGAAATGTTGCTTATTCTAGATGGCAAATACAAAGTAGTAGTGATATATGAATGATTATGAAGAACAGAGAACTATGGGTATTAAAACTCAACAGGAGGGCCAATTGAAGCTTGCCAAGGACAACTTTGAGTTCAAAGTGTAAGAAATGTCTAGCAAAAAAAAAAAAGTAGGAGCATATGCCATAGAAAAGAGAAAGTATGAAAAAAGGCAAAGTGGCGTGAATCTAGCTAGATCACTGGAAAATTACAGACAATTGGTGGAATTATTGAATAATAAAACATTAGTTTGAACAATGCAGTGAAGCCAAGGAAATATATAGAACTGGCTTACTCAGAGTCCCAAATAAACCAATTTCAAACAGCATAGTAAAAAGATAGGTAAGAAAACAGAAAATCATTTCCTTCCCTAGATTTTGCATAACTCTGAAGACACTTGATGACGTTCCTGCATTTGTAAGCAGTGTCTGTATCATGTTGACCATAATAAAATATAACTAAATCACCTATTGATACATCGGTGTAATGTATTTATTGAGTACCTACTAATGTGCTTTCTTTCACATCAAGTATCTAGCATGAAACACAGCTCAAAGCACTCCTCTTGGGATGTTAATGAAAAAAAACTCAGGTGAATTATATATTAGCTCAGCATGCTATACCATGCAGCAATACACCACTGCACAGGCATATGAAGTGACTGCAATATTCATTGTATATTCCTAAAGATTTTGTTTAGAGTGAGATGCTTAAATAGACTGTTAACGGAGAAATGGGAATTGGTTCAGTAGAAAAGCATTCCAGACTCAGGGAGCAATTTGTGCAAATCAAAGGAGTGAGGCATATTTAAGAGTCAAGGAGTCCAATACAGCTGAAATCATCCAAGAAAGAGATGATAGGAAATAAGGTTAGAGAACAGTAAAGTATGGATGAATTCTAGGTCATTGAGTGCTTGGAGTTTCCATGAAAGAAAAACCATTAGAAGGACTGAGATCTCACTTGGAGTGTAACTGGACTCTTCCGTAGAAATAGTAGAGCAAGAAACTAGTAGGGAGATGAGGAATTATCTTGACAAGTGAACAGTAGTTGTTCGGTATCTTGGACATAGAAGTAGTAGAGATTGTCTGGAGCAGTGACTATCTCAACACACAAGGAATGGTGAATAAGAAGAAATGATGTCAAAGATGACCCTGAATTTGTCTCCTAGGTAACTGGAGAGTAGACAGCAGAGTCCGTCATGAAGGCACACATTCCCTTTGCAGGTTTGCTTGATGTCTTTTAAAAGTATTTGAAAAATCTATACCTTTTAATTTGACTAATTTTCCCAATATGTTCTTACAAATGGAACTTCATTATATTTTCACACAACAGTTAAGGATTGAGATCTCCTTCATACTACACATTGGAGTCGTCTCATTAGCACCTGTTGATTTTTAATTCTTCAATGTCCCTTTCTACTTTAAACAGCAAGTCTATTGTTCAGGTCTCAACTTTCCTAGCCCTCGTCATCATTGATACAGTTCTTGATGCCTAACACTGTCCAGTCTGTCCTTACTGAGTCTATCGGTTTAAGGGTTTAAAAATAAGACTGAAGCCAAGGTCATACATTTTCAACTGGCATAGATTGAATTCTAAAACTGACACCAATCATTTAATTTAATATTTATAACCCTGGAACAAAGGCAATGTTATGCCTACACATGGTGAGGAGGAAACTGGAACACAAAAATGTGGAGGTAGGTGGCCTCTGATCACACAGCTCTGTAATAAGTCAGTTAAGCTTTGAAACAAGGAGAATGCTTTCCTATGAATTCTTGTATTCTCTTTGTGAAATATGCTGACATGAGAAACACCAGAAACATGTTCAGATTTTAGGAATAATAAATAATTCCTAAAAATTATTAGGAAAGGCTAGGAATAATAAATAATTTTAAGCCAATGAATCTATATAAAAATGAGGAACTGGCCTGCTTAAAAGGCTGAAGGTAGGCCACCTCTAAAGTTTTGTTTTGCCTTGTTTTTTCTTATTTTCACCTTGGAAGTGAAGGATATAGTGATGAAGAAAGTGAGGTGTGAGGTATCTGGGAGTCCTTTGGAGCTTATGATCCTTGAGCTCTGTTTCTGGTCTTTGTTTCTTGAATGGCTACTGGCCATAGAAGGTTGTAAGAATCAAATCTCATTACTTTGGATATGAGGAAACACTGGATTGTTCTGATGTCTAACAGGAAGTACTGCTCAGTATGAGTAGAATGCATATTAAGATATGACAATATTTGTCTCTAAATTCATCTGGCAAAAACTATGTGGCCAGTATGTGAAAGCAATAAGTACAGTATTTTGCAGTGTTTCTAAATAAACATGTGATACCAAGTCAAGGAACAAGAGGAGAACATCCGAGGGACAGGATAGAAATCTCAGAAACATTTCTTGTAGGCTCTGAAGCTTAAGATCACACAATAGTGAATGGAACATTATGAGCCTAGTGCCTGGTCAAATTCTCAGCCTGTCTGGAGACTCGACTGTGTTTCCTCCCTGAACTAGAAGTAGGAAAACACCATTTCCAATTCTGATTTGATCATCTGAGTGACACTGATGTATATCTGATTACATACTTCTCTGAGATTCAGCACTTCCATCTCTGGATACAGGAAGTTTCAACACTGAAGCCCCATTTGCTTCCTCCATTCATTTGCATCATAGGCTTTTGCTATATAAACCATTTATTCTGTTCTAAGGAAACAAATTATCTTGTACTTGGGTGGTACTGAATCTACTGCTTGTAACAGTCTAGGCTACTTTAAATTATCTGCCAGATGTATCAAGAAGGTTCTGACAATTGGCCACTGTCTTCCATTATTAGATCCACTGGGCATCTGAAGTCATGGAGCCATTTGTCATACTATGTCAATTGCATTTGGGTATGGATAAGGTATAACTTTAATGATCTAGGACCAAAGAAAGAAACAAACTAAAAATGACTTCACAAACTTTGTAAGGAAATAGATGGAACTAGAAAATATCATCCTGAGAGAGCTAACCCAGACCCAAAAGGACATGCATGGTATGTACTCACTGATAAGTGGATATTAGTCCAAAAGCTCAGAATACCCATGATACAACTCAAAGACCATATGAAACTTCAAAAGAAGGAAGGCCAAAGTGTTGCAAAGTGTGGATGCTTCAAACCCACTTAGAAAGAGAAACAGAATAATCATGGGAGGCAGAGGAAGGGAAGAACCTGGGTAGGAGAGGGGAAGGTGAGGAAAAAAAGTATGTGTGGGCTGGGTGTAGGACCAGGTATGGGAATAGAGAGTAGAGAGGTCCAGAGGGCCAGGAGAACAAATAGAAATAAATAGCAGTAGGGAGTGGGGAACATTGGGAACTACCAGAAAATCCCAGATGCCAGGGATGCAAAAGGCTCCCAAGATCCAATAGGGATAACCTTATCTGAAATACCCAACAGTAGGGATATAGAACCTGAAGAGACCACCTTCATTAGATAGACATGGCCCCAGTGGAGGTTTGCAGCCACCCACCCATCTAAAATGTATTAACCCAGAATTGCCCCTGTATAAAGAAAATGCAGGGACAAAAATGGAGCAGAGCCTGAAGAAAATGCCATCCAGAGAATGCACCACCATGCTATCCATTCCATGCAAAAACATCAAACCCTGATACCATTGCTGATGCCAAGATGTACTTGCAGACAGGAGCCTGGTATGGCTGTCCTCTGAGAGACTCTGCCAGCACCTGACTAAGATAGATTCAGACACTTACAACCAACCATTGGACTGAGCCTGGAGTCCCCAATGGATGAGTTAGGGGAAGGGCAGAAGGAGTTGAAGGGAATTGTAACCCCATAGGAAGAATAACAGTATCAATTAATTGAACCCCTCAGAGCTCCCAGGGACTAAACCACCAACCAAAGAATATACATGAACCGGACCATGGCTCCTGCTACATATGTAGCAGAAGATTGCCTCATTTGGCATCACTGGGAGGGGAGGTGCTTGGTCCTGTGGAGGTATGATGGCCCAGAGAAAGGGAATGCAAGAGGGGTGAGGTGGGAGTGGGTGAGTAGGTAGGGGAGCACCGTCTTAGAGGCAAAGGGGAGGGGGATGGAGTGGGGTGCTCATGAAGGGGAGACTGGGAAAGGGGATAAGATTTGAAATGTAAGTAAAATGATTAATAAAAAAAAATCATCTTTTTGCTCACTTTGGCCTGAATTCTAGTCTGAACTTAGCCACATGCTGTTTGTATAGCACTGCCAACCCCAGGCCTTTCTCAGTGACGTTTTTCAGGCCCCTGAGTTTTCATTCACTATAACATTTCTCATTAATAAGTATATAATAGATAATTAACATGTACATTGAATGTGAATCTTAATAACAGATGTTTGAATATGAAATCACTTTTTTATTTCAATCTTAGATATTCACACTCTGAAGTGAACAAAAGGATAGGATAAAGTAATTATGTCAAAAACAGGAAAGTGATGTCAAAATACTCCTTAAATAACCAAACACCATTGCAAAGTTAGCATGCCCACAATCTGGAATGAGCTAGTATAAAGAGTACACTTCTATCCCATACAAGGCCATTTCCTACTTTGGAAATTGGTATTAGAAAAAAGAAGGGAGGAATTCTAAAGCTTGCTGAGCATCTGAGGTATTCCAGTATCTAAGTGTGATGGAATGATACACATTGATGAACACCTGATTAGAAGCCCAAATTTCCAGATGAGGGAAACAGGTCCTAGGAAGAGCAAGGTATATTTATGCCAACTTTTCACATGTGCTTTGTTCTTTTCTCTCCTGTGCTGGAACTTTGGGATAATTACTGTTAGACAGGGAAAGTTACTGATGCTATGAATACTCAGAGCTAAGCCCTCTTCCACTCCAAGGCTGACTTCCTTGCTGTTGAAGTACTGTCAGCGAACCACATCCACAAAATTGAGAAGATGGATCTGCAGATTGCCATACACAGATACACATCTCAGGGAGGTGGCAAATAATGCTGATGTGGGTCCCTTAGGGAGGCACTATTCCTTTGCAGAATAGCCATGTATTCCTTATGAGCAGTTGTTATAGAGCATTGCTAAGGGACATTCTAAAAGAGTAGTTAGGTTCTTCAGATGGTACCTAGAATCAGGCAGCTCCCAATGTCTCTTCAGACCAATTGCTTGCTCCTTAAGGTCCGGTGTTCTCACATGCCAAAGAGTCACCACATATCGCATATGTTTTCATTTGTTGAATAAGCTGTCAGCAAATGACTGCTAAATAGATCATGGGCTAGTCAAGACACAAAATTTGATTGCTATGAATTCATACCATTAAATAGTCAGTCTTGAGAAAGATAAAATTGTGTGGGTAATTAATAAATTTAGCAAAAAATAAAAAATGCATACACACACACACACACACACACACACACACACAGAACAAGGATAGTGACCTCAAAGAAAGGTAATAAACTGTGTGGCCTTGGAGGTGGAGATATTGAAGTGGAATTTAAATTTCTGTTGGAATTTATCACATAAAATAGGCATAAGGGTGTATTCTAGACAGCATATTCTAGGACAGAGAGTCATACAACTGAATGGTGCAATTCCTATCATGAATGGGCAGAGAAAGTTTTCAGGAGGATCTCAAAGAATGATTCCTATATTAAAATAGATAAACATAGAATGCAATGCTATTGTCCTTACTTCCTTAAATATGCTTTGAGGGAGGGGACTTACAATGTCTGTAACTATAGCAAGGGTGCTAAGATAAACAACAGTTAAGAACCTGAGGGTGATTGACAAGAAACAGAAAAACTTAGGTCTTTAATGACATTTCCTGCTGCCATAATCCTAAGATTAAATATCTTCAAGCTTCTAGTGAAACAACTTTAAAAGTTATATATAATATGTGGGGGCAGTATGAGAGAGGGGTACAGGTGCCCTGAAAGCCCAGAGGCTTCTGATTCCTCTGGAGATACAGGTACAAGAGGTTGTGAGCCACTGGTTATGAGTGCTGCAGAATGAATTCTGGTCCTCTGGAAGACATAGTCTATTTAATAAGTGAACAAGAGCTGAAGGAATTGTCCTACTTGCAGAAAAGCGTAGGGAATGGCACTTCATGGTCTGACCATGAAGTCACAGGGCACTGGGAAAACTCCTGACAGAATAACTAACTCAGCCCAACATTAATAGAGGCTTGTTAATGCAGCCACGGAATCTAAAAATAAAGCAAAAGCCTTTTCCAAAGAATGATTCCTTTCTCTTTAGCTCAGTTATAAAGTCAAAGAAAGTGGGTTTAGTTCCTGCACTTTTTAGATTTTTTAATTATATTTAGCTTTCAAAAAAGCTCTACTTTTTCCTCATCATCGTTTGTCAAGAGTTTTATATAAATTCTGCCTAATACAATAACATAAGCAAAATAAAAGACATATAGTTTTAAAGTAGCAAAACTCTTATTCACCTATTATATTGTTGTATTTAAAAAAAACAAAGAATTTATAAAGTATCTGAACATATAAGTGAACTTAACAAACTCATTGCCTGTAGAGTTTATATTAAAACATGAATAATACAATCATTAATGAAGCATAAACATATTTGTACAAGAATAGACAAACAAAGAGACAGAACCAAAGAATCCAGAAACAAAACCACATATACAAGGTGGTTTTAGTTACTACAATAATATCAAAGTAATTCAGAAGGGGATATTAATCTTCTACGTGTATTGGTTAGCTGAATGGAAAAAAAATAACACTCAGCTTTATTTCATACACTATATAGAAAATAAGCACAGGTGAATATATAGCAAATATGTGTAAATTTAAAAAAATAGCTTCTAGGGAAAATAAAGATACCATTTCCATACATTGAGATACAGTGTTCCTTTCCTTTTTGTTTAAAATATATTTTCATTTTGATAATGTGTATGTGTGGTGAAGAGTATGATAATGGAAATGGAAGTCCCAGTGAAGGCCAGAGGTGAGGGATTCCCCCTGTGTTTACAAGCTATTGTGAGCTGCCTGATGTGTGTGATCAGAATCAAACATGGATCTTTTCTAAGAGTAATCCATGCTTTCAATTACTAAGCTGTCTCTCTTGCCTGGAGATACAAAGTACTTCTTAAACAGGACACAAACAATAAAAAGGCAAGTCATAGCTCCAGAGGAAGCTTTTGCCATCCTGTGTACACTTGTTGGATAAAAGACTCATACCAAGAATGCATTAAGAACTCTTACAAGTTAATATCCAAAGGATAAACAACCACTTTAAATATGGCAGCAAAAGTTGACATTATATGTAGATCACTGGTAATGAAAATGGTTTATAAAACTACAGTGATTGCTGGGTGTGGTGGCTTACTCCTATAACCCCAGCACTCAGGAGGCTGAAGTTTTAGGATTGCTTCAAGGTAAAGGCCAGCCAAGATTTCAGAGTGAAGTCTTGCCTCAAAAACTAAATCAAAATCATGCCTGGTATCATGGCTAGTGAAGTCATGGATCTTAGAGGAGAACCTACAACTGTCACTTTACTAAATGAGGATAGTCCCTAAGTACAGCCTAAATATTAGTCCGGTATGTGTAGTCCTGTCCCTGTTTCAAGGAATTTTCCCTTGGCAAAAGACTGAGACCACAACAATAAAATACATCCAAAAGGCAGAGTTGTGGAGCCTGGTTTCAATGGATACTTCGATAATACAAATCTCACATTCAAGTCTTCCATCAAGGCACAGTAAACAATTCAGAAGAGACGGTAGAAGGATTAATAGAGATTAATAATAGAATGATATTTATTATGAGCCTTCCATTCCCAGTACTGTCAGGATCAACATCCATAAAGTCCCACCAGCACGATTACATAATCATGAGTTGCATAGTAGACATGCCAAAGTAGACAAGGGAAGGAGCATGATGCTTCAACTCTACATAAAGAACTACAGGCAAATGTTGAGAGTGCTCTTCCCCAGAGAAGAGCATGCCAGATGTGGTCCAATACCAAATGGTCAGAAACTGGTACCCTGAAAACATACATACAAGTAACAATATACAGACTGAGAAGGTTGTACTCATGTATTTAGGTAAAAAAAGAAAATTATATATGACAACAGTTAAAGAAAACCAGGCCATTAGATTTGAAAAGAGCAAGGAGGAGTGTATAGTAGAAGGGTCTGGAGGGGAAGCAAGAAAGGAACAAATAATGTAATTATATTATAATTTCAAAACATAAAAGAAGTAGTTTTCTTTTTACTACACATTTATTAGATTGGCTAAAATTTTAAAATAGTTGGTAAAAAAGGGGGGCTGGTAAATATGTTAGTAGCTAGGACTCACAGCTAATTCTGCATTGTGTCTGAATCACTTTCATTTCTTTAAAAACACCTACAAAGACCTATAGAAGTTAAATATTTGCCTATGTTATGACTTTGAAACTCCAGTTCTAGGCATAGACTGATAATAAATGTATCCAAAGTCATGAACAAAATATTCATGACTAGTTTTATTTTTTTAAAAAAAAAATCTTAACTGAAAGCCATTCAAATATTTATAAACATGAAAATGACAAATACTTACAGCCTACTTAAACAAGTTGCCTTGCTGGCTTGGGTTTGGATGTGAGAGGGAGCTGTAGCAGAGAAGAGCTTGCCAGCAGTGATGGCCTTGGATCTTCCAAGCTATAGTTGTGAATTCATTCTGCTTGGACCGGACTCTAGGCTGAGCCTGTGGCTCTGAGGATCTCTGAGCCTTGACAGTGACAAGAAATGCCTGGGAGAGTTCTTATAGATACCTTGCCCTTTTCTAATGCGGTCCAATGAATCTTTGTTCATTCTTTCATGTAGATCATACCTTTTGGAGACCACATAGGCTATACCAAGTATAGGAATGCAAGTGCATTTCCACATTGCTACTCACTTAGTTAAGGAAGCATATCCATACCCTAGTAATAGAAAGAGATAAAAGAAGAAGCCACAATAGCTACAGTCAGCAAGACTTCCTGCTTGTTTTTAAAAAGGAAAAAAAAAATCCTTGTGAATATATGGAAGTCTGGGCATTTTGAATCTATTTCCTCATCCACAAGAGAGAGTCATGCCAGTGAGTGTGTGTAGAAAGTTACATCTGTGTCTATTTGACTTTATGCATGTATGAGTTTCTGACTGTTGAGCATGTAAGGCTGCAGACATGTATGTGATTATATATGAGGGTGTTTTGGGCTTTACCAAGCTAAGTAGTATCAAAGGATGACTCAGAAAGGAGAAGGGTTAACCACTTCATGAATAAAGAATTCATTCAAAAGACTGGTTTATAACTGGTAAGAGGAAGTTTTGAACAATTTCTCGTAAAGTTACAATAGCCCAAACTGCAAAGGAAACCCCTCCTAGCTCTAAAATTCCAGAGTGTTTCCTAGAGTTTGAAAGCTTGCCAAAAAATGACCAAGCATTAAAAAGAGAATGGGGTGGGGGTAGAGTCAAGGGAATGAATCCATCTGCTTTTCTCCTCCTCTGATCCTTTCTCTCTTCATCAAAGTTCGAAATGCTCACTGCTCTTTCAAGGAAGCTAATGAATTTCTACCATGTTTCCCTCTCCAACCACGTTACTCCTGTTTCTCTTGTGCCCTCTCCTTTAGTGTGGCCAGGTACTTGGTTCACTGGAAAGTAGCAACCTTTAATCATAGCCTTGACTATTTCTCCTCATGAAGTCAATTGCCTCCTCTGGCAAATAGGTATATGGACTGCTCTACTAAAGCACGAGCTTTACTCTACTCTACTACGAGCATCCAATGGTCATGAACCTTCCAGGGCATGGAAAAACTCTGAGTTGTGTGGAAATAGGAAAGACGCCCTAATCGTGGGTCTTCCTTTATGTGACACAGCATGCTTGCCGCCCAAAATATTGTTTAGTGAGCAAACATGTAAAAAGGAGGAAATTTCAAAGTAAATATTTTAAATGGTACTATAAACTAGTTGGTGATAAAAGGGAAGTAGATCAGGAGGGATTTCTTTCATGTGTGTTCCATACAGATTCTGAGGAAGAGTGAAGAAAAACCACCGGATGGAGTGCTTGGGAGTTGGAGGCCAGAAGCAAGACAGAGAGCGAACAATTGTTGTAGAGGACAACTGCACATCCACATTTTCTGCATCTCAGCCTCACCCATCTCTACTTTTATGACCTATGGCAATCAGTAGTCCCTTCAGTAACAAACAGGGGGGGGGGGCTCCTCTTATCACCTTGTTGACATTGTTGTGCTCAACCTTACACAGAGAAAAACAGGCTACCAGTGAGGCATGGTATTCTTATCTTCTTACTCCAGATTTCATAGCCATGATACCTCAACTGCTAAACATGTGATGAATTTGGAACTGCTTGAAATAGGGTCTCAAATTTGTAAGCCTCAGACTCTTCATATCTGACGGTAACCATGAACTTCTGATGGTGCTGCCTCCATCTCCCAAGTACTAGGATAACAGGCAAGAGCACCTTGCTCTGCTTGTTTGATTCTTTTTGATACTACAGACAGCTGCAGTCTTCACATATGTTTTCAATTTCAAACCAGCTACTGACTTTAAAGTAAAACTCCAAACACCTTAACAAGCTTCCATGAGATCAGTGCCTCCAGAGTGACTCAGAGAGTTTCCCTGTAGGGCTATGGTTTGGCTTTACAACTATAGTCAGTCTCCTGTGTTTTCAGCCAGAGCATCGGGGGGGGGGGTAGGTGGGGGGCAGAATTCCTGTGATCCCAGGGGACTCTGGGAAGTGGAACTGTAAGGAAGCGAGGACAGGAACATATGGATAACCTTTGCTAGGTTCCTGATACTTCACAGGAAATGCAGTCATCTTCACCAACTTGTCATGGCCTGTGGAGTCAGATGGAGATAACATCTTGTTTTGTTTTGCTTTGTTTTATTTTTGTGGTTTTTAAAACAAAGTCAACGTCTGGTGTCCTGGAACTCTCTATGTATCCCAAAATGGCTTTGAATTCTGGGTGATTATCTGGCCTCAGCCTCTCAAGTGCTAATATCACAAAGGTCGGTCAGCTACTTAGACTCTCCTAAGGAAAAGTCCCAGGTGTCAAGGGATCTTAAGAAGCACATTTCAGGCAGTCTGGTTATGGATACCAAAGCTGCCTATCAAAACATGTTTGCAGAAAAAATGCAGTCATTTGATATTTGAGTCAATTTGAGATTACTTTCTTTTTAATTTTCTCTATGAATGTTATATAGCTTCAGCTTTCTTACGTGCTACATTATGTTCTTTCAGAGAAATGACTTGTCCCATGACAGGGAAAAACAATGTTAATCATACAAAGGATGCTGCTGCCTGTACCTAACTGGAAAATTATTACATGAAAGGATCTGTAGGTGTCCCTACTCTTGGTGTGTCAAAATGTTCAGCTCTTGGGGTTCAATGTTTCCCACCATGAAATCCCCACTGAAAACAGAAACTAGAAAAATGAACTAAAAAGAAAAATATCTATTTGAATTTTTCTTCTGGTGAACTGACTTTTTTAGCTATTTTAGGACATTTTCTTGGTAGCTGAAGCATATCAGATTTGTGTTTCTTTCCCATAGAGACCAAATGTCTTCGAATAACCTGTGAAATGGTGCATGTTACAATGTATGTACTGCAAAACATTGAAACCAGGGGATAACAATTTCAGGGATGGGAAAGGCAGAGGTAGCATCTCCACTGGAGATAGAGTTCTCATGGGTTATTAGGTGGCCTAAGAAGCCCACGAAGGAGAGAGAAGCCTTCTGCATGGCTTGTAACACCTAGAAGTGGGCTTGGAAACAATATAAGTAAGAGTGAACTGCAGGGCTGATTTTATAAGATCATTCAGGCAGTGAGGAACTGATCAAGGATCCTTATGCATGAGCTATCAGATTACAGAGTCAAGAGCAGGAATGAATGTCAGGAGACCATCTGAGATAGCCCTGACCAGGAAACTGTGGTCCAAAGGGGTTACCCTCTCAGCGTTCAAAAGGTATCTCTAGTGGTAAACTTCAGATCATTGCCTATGGAAACGAGTCTTTTTTTCCATTGTCTCACATGCCCCCTCCACTGGTGTGTAAGAGACGTGTCATGTGTACTTTGGCCAACCCTCTAGGAGCTGTGGAAAACACAGGGATTCCCCAGCTACGCACTCACATTCGAAGGGTCTGCTACAAAGCTGCATCAGTCATTACCCCAGGGACTTCGCTTTGGGACTTCCTAATTCAGAGAAATGCAAGCAAAAATGATTCACTTTGCATAGCTGAACCCAGAACAGAGAGAACCAAGAAAGCTGCACCCACTTTCATCTGTAGCCAGATATTTTTAAATAATCCATTTTAACCCAACACAAAAATAAAACAAAGCTACGAAGAAAATGAATGATAAAGATCACATTTTAAAGTTGATTCTGCAATTCTAAAAATCATCACCCACGCTTTGCCATTACAGTCAGGTCAGCAGATTTTCTTTTTCTCTAATAAGCCAGATGGCAATGTCTTAGTCTCTGAGATATGTTGTCTTCCATGATAGTTTTCAATCCTGTTATTCCAGTATGAAAGGCTCCATAACTGGTACATGAGACTGAGAATGACTCTCCTGAATCTACAGAAGCAGATGACAAAGGTGGAGTTGGATTGTGGGCCACTATTTGCCATTCCCCAATAGGAAGAATTAAAATTATTTTCTATATGTATAATATCAGGTGCACAAGAGCTCATAATGCCTTTTTATCTTTAAGCTATATCTTATCTGTTCTTCACCAATTTATTCCTGGCTCTCTCATGGGAAACTGTTCCTTTCTCCATCCAAACAAGGATACTGAATTGCCTCCACTTTGATCTACAGGGCTAACTTGATAAGGAGCAGGATGTGTTAGGTGTTGGGAAGCTGAGCACAGGATGCTCAAGGCTCAGAGGCCTCTTATCCTTCACTTACTCAGGCCAGATGGCCCTCCTCACCATTCTCAGCTCAGGCCCAGCTCCAAACAGAAGGCAGGAGTGGAATCCACTATCTTTCCCACTTCCTGTTCCCACTTCCTGTGCTCCTCTCATCTGGATGGAATGTGAATCCTCTGACTTCCTGTTTCTCTGCTTACAAAAGGTCCTCAATGTCACTTTCAGCTTAACCCTGTTTTTGCTTTTTTTTTTTTTCCCCTCACTTTTATTTCAAACTTTTGACTGATAACATTTTATTAGGTAAACATGAGTTTTAATGAGCTCTGATTCCTTAAAACTTCCCATCCTGTGGCTCTTTGTCAAATTACCTGGTAGGAGTTTGCAGGACCATGTAAAGAAGCCAGGAGCTTTGTGGGCACTGGAGATCAATGGGGTCTGTGATACAGACAGTCAAATTCACAGATTTCCAACAACTTACTAGTCAAAGAAGTCTAATAATAGGTTAGTATGGATTAAGCCTTCTTAGTATCTTTCCATTGCAGGACTGCATTTAGTTAATTTATTACTTCAGCCTAATATGTTATTTTTACTTTTTCCAAGATATCGGATCAGACAGATTAGGCACAACTGGTAGCTGTGTACCTGATTAAGTATAAGACCTAGGAAAGTCATTGTCCTCTATAAACTTCCATCTCATCTGTAAAATGGAACAAATCTGAGAATTAAATAGGACTCTGAATGCTGATTCTAAATGCCACCTTCCTCTTCCTTCCCCTGTCATTGCCACAGACAGCTCTGATTGAAACTATGTTATTGCAAGTCTATTGGTGTTGAGCCTTGCTGACAGGTACCCCAGGACTTCACAGCACGCCTTTTAAAATCTTCACTGCTTCCTTCCTCTGACAACTGTGAGGGTAACTCCCCTTCCTTGTCTTCTAATCTAGTTTCCAATACATGGGATCCTAAAGACCTCTAGTTCTTACCCAAAGTCTTTGGATTTTTCTCAGCTGTCCTTTTCTCTCCTATATCCCTAATCATGAGAGGCTCAGAATTATCTCTGCAATATTGCCTCTCTACTAATATCATTTTAACACTGTTCAGTGAACACACATGCCCCTGTCAGTCCCTTAAGGTACATCAGTCCTTGGACCAGTTTAGATCTCAACGATCTCCCAAATGCTTGATGGACAGGGAATACAGCAAATGAGATGTCATCACCTTTGAGAGGTGGGGTCTAGTAGGGAAAAAATAGATCATTGAGGCAATCCTTGAGGGAGATATTGTGTTCACATCCCTCCCCTTCTGTTTTTCATTTCTTAATAAAATCAAAAGACTAGCTTTCCTTTAAGCCTTGCTGCAATCACCATGACTTATTGTTCTACTCCAGCAGCCAGGCCAAATGACCATGGGCAGAACCCTCTGAGATTGTGAACTGAAATACACTATTCCTTTTTGCAAGCTGATTTTCTTCAATATATTTCACATTAAAAAAAAAAAAAAAGCTAACTGGCTTAACTACTTGGTAAATGCTTACTGGGTTGACGTACTTGAATTAGGAGCTGTCTTGGATACTTTAGAGCAAACAAACCTTGCCATTTTTCTCAAGCAAATTGAATATCACCATGAATGAGGGATATTCTCATCTATTTTCTGAAAAAGCTGAGGTCACAAGTCACTAAAATTGGCTTTTTAACCATAATTAATAATAACCACCAATCCATATAGCCTATTCACATATTCATTACCTATTCGGTAAGGAAGCTCAAGTGAGGAGAGTGAGCGCCTCTAAGCCTCAGTTTCTTTTCCAGTAGAATGGAGAAGAAAGTACACACTTAGTGTTGAGGGACAGCTAAATTAAGTAAAGTAAAGTACATGTTAGTAAAAAAACTTACTATTTAATTAGTTATGAAAAAAGTGAGATTTTCTTGTTCCATAAGTCTTCCAAAAATCTAGTGTGATAACAATAACCTTCTTCCTTAATTACAGTGTCTACTTTCCTTCCAGTTAAAATAGTTTCTTCTCAAGTTGATAGTTTCTTATTTCAAGAGTGGCATGCCTATTGGATTACCTCCGAGAATTCTGAGTGCTCTATGTGCAATCTGCTGCAATAATGAGGGACTGGGAGATGATACTTAAGGATGTTAACTGCACCTGGGTGAGACTTTCTTCCCCCTGATCAATATTTATGTAGACTGGCCACATACCAAGCGTTATATCAGAGAAGGGATGTGTTAGGGATCAAGTCTCTGCCTTTGTGGAATTGGGGTTCTACTGAAGAGAAAGAGATAAGCAAGTACTACATGAATTAATGTGAAGGAGATAGAGGGACATGGTGGAGAAACAGCTTGCTGAGAAGGGATGGTAAGGGGTCAGATCCATCCTTTCAGAGAACAAACTGTGTGATCATAGGCAAGGCTATTACTTGTGAGAGACAATTTAAAAGGTGATGACTTGTTGGTCTTCGGTCTGAGAGCCCAGGCTGTCCTGGACCACAGCGTCTACTAGCTTCTGTCTGTCCTCTGCTGACACTAAGGTATATGCCACAACAAAACACCTGGTCTTTTGTTTACTATATTTCATTATTTATTCTTTGAAATTTTTCATATGTATACATAATGTATTCTCTTATTGTTTTAGAATTTAATACCTGGATATCGTGTGCTTTGATGAGATCTACTCCCTACTCCTTCCAACACCCTCCTCCCATCATCTACCTCTTGACTTCCTGTACTGTTGTTTAAAATGCACTGAATCTGCTTAGTGGCTGCAGTGAGGCAAAGGTGCAGGATCAAACTTTTGAGTTGACTACAACAGAGAACTAAGCAAAACAGGATTTCTTTCAGTAGCGAGGCCCTGTGAGTCAACAGAAGTCTTGTGCTCTGGAGGCCAGGCTTGATCTCGAACAAGTTATTTAACATTTCTCTGCCTCCATTTTCAAGTGGAAAGGGACTCAGAAAGAGTGTTTTGGCCTTGGATGGGTGGCCTCGTACTTTTGCATTTCAAGGATATCTTCTAACATGTATCTTACCCTTCTGAGTGCCTGTACGACTACTGAAGCATATGATCTATCTATGCCCTAGTTTCTCTGTTGGACATTACAGAAAGCTATCTATCTATCTATCTATCTATCTATCTATCTATCTATCTACACAAAAACGCCTTGAATCAAGAGATTGTGATCTAGGCCACATGACACCCTGAAATTCGGTTTGCTCAAGTTCTAAGAACCTTCTGGAATTTAATAAAGGCATCATTGTATGCATGCACATAAATGTGTTAAGGGCTGTATTCCTCCTCTGAGAAGAGACCCTGTAGCATTTATTGTAATGTAGTTCATCACTGTTCATAAAGGTTAAGAGCCATTGACTTGAAATGGGGCTAGAAACATAAATTATTTATAGAGAAGCAATAATATTAACTTATATGTTACAAGTCTTTTACTATTTGTGACATGCCCATAATTCATCTCATTTGAGCTCAAGACAAGCAGCTACATTAGGCATAGTACAGACCAGTGTAGCAACTAAAACTGTGCTCCGGCCCTTGCTATTGGAGGGCATTGCTGTTTACCACCTCCACTTTAACTGCACAAAGCAAGGGCAAGGACCACAGTATGACCTTAAACTATTCAACTCTACTTAATTACCCATTGTAGTAAAAGCACATAAATACAGGATGTCCCTTTGCTCCACCATTCTGCTTTGCATCATTATCAGAAAGACAAATGTAATTCATGTCCAATTACTCACTCACCGCAAGGTCAGAATGTTTATTTTTATCGTACTGGTGATTTTTAGGATTAGTGCTATCAGTATTTATTCATGGCTAACCTAAACCAAACATCCTGTTGATATCTATGAATTGCCATATAATTATTGTCACAGGTATGCTGAGTCACAGAGCAAATAAGGAGTTTATGAGTTGACAGGGAAAAGGCTTCAATGAGGCAAAGATAAGGTTCCCTGGGTAATTACTGATGTCTTGTGAAATAGATGCATTGTTTATTTATATTGCCCATTTATTGAATAGTGGGTGCTTGGGAAACTGAAACTAGCCCAAACAGTGAAGATTAAACAAAATTCACATCATTACTTTTAAAATGTGCTTCTGAGACATTTTGGTTCAATTTATGAACAGCTCATTTTAGCAACCAGTTTTTTCCTCTGCCTCGTAGAGAAGAGCTTTGTCTATCTCTCAGATGTAGACAGAAGTAGGAGAGGTAGAAAACCAAAGAAAATGTCTGGGTAGGGTTCATGTGCTCAGGGATCTGGAGTAGCATTAGCTGGTGTCCTACCAGAATCCTTGTAGTCAGTTTCCGAGATTAGAGTGACAGTCTTGAAAAGGAGAACGTAAGCCCTCAGCTATAGCAATATATATGGTTCATTTCTTTTCTTATTCACACTCAGGCAAGCAAATGCATTTTATTATCTTTAGTCACTGTCATCATGACAGAACCAATTGCCTAAAGATGTCACTAATTCTGGGACTTTACAGATGGCATTGTTATAGGTTGTGCCTGTGATTCAATCATTTCCTTTCTCTTGATACCTGTAGTGACAGAGTTAACAGGTGTGTGTGTGTGTGTGTGTGTGTGTGTGTGTGTGTGTGAGTGTGTGTTTTTGTGTTTATTAAGCTGTGTCATTATTACTCTTAGTATCTTTGCACACACTAGTCATCTGGAAAACTAATTTCTAATAATGGGTCATTGTCAGAAGGTAGCTATTATAACTGGACAAATATTTTCTCTGAGTTTCTGGTTTTGCACTTATGAAAAGAAGACATAAAACAACTGGTTTCTGGGGCTCCTTCCTATCCACCATTCTACACTTCACTGATATTCTAGCTTCTATAGGGTATGCTGTCATAACTAATGTCTAAGACAGTTCCCCTGTCAACATAATAAGACTGAGTTAGGGGCAACGTGAATAATGTTTTAAGAATCCTTAGTTGGCCCTGTCTCGAAAAACCAAAAAAAAAAAAAAAAAAAAAATGGACAACCTTTAGCTGGGCAATGGTGGCGCACATGGGAGGCAGGGGCAGGTGGATTTCTGAGTTCGAGGCCAGCCTGGTCTACAGAGTGAGTTCCAGGACAGCCAGGGCTATACAGAGAAACCCTGTTTCGAAAAACCGAAAAAAAAAAAAAAAAGAATCTTTAGTTGGGAGAAAATGAAATAAGAATCCTTGATGTAACATATTGTCCAAGAGACTAAAGTTAGAGCTTGAATGCATAATGTTACATCAGGTTTTAGAATGTGAAACCACTACTCTCAAAAACAAAAGTCATTAAGAAGCTAGGGAAATGGTTCTGAAGATAATGTGCTGGATATACAAGTATGGGGATATGAGCTTGGATACCCTGCACCCACAGGAAGCTGGTCATGGAAGCATGCATCTCTAAACTGGCTATGGGGCTTGGGAGAGATGGAGACAAGAGGACCCCAAGGGCTTACAGGCCAGACAGTCTAAGCAAAACAGATTCAGATTCAGCGAGATGTCATAGCTCAGAAAATAAAGTGAAGACTTATAGAGAAGTAGACACACACCTGTTGTTGACCTCTAGTCTCCACAGGCAAGCACATACATATACATGTACCTTCATAAAACACACATACACAGAGAGAGAGAGAGAGAGAGAGAGAGAGAGAGAGAGAGTGTTAAAGTCAGTTTAATAAGGTCTGTAAGGTCTGTCATTGAAAGAGAGGTAAAAATAGGCTATGCTCTGTTTTGCTATGCTCAACTCAGTTCAGCTCATATTTTTAATCAATTGCTCAATTCACTATTCCCTATCTGAAAAATGTAAGGAGTAAAGAGATGTTCACATACTCATTAGGTATACACATACCAAAGTAGGAAACGGTTTATGGCTAATAGAGAAAAAGTAAAGGAAGCCTATACCTTGGAAATGATGAGTGTCTTTGATATTTAAACAGTATGTGACAAAGATAAAATATGCCGTATATGTTTAGCTGAAAGCAACAATTGTGATGAGAGTCAGGAATATTCCTGAATTGGGAATTCTCAACTCTGTGTATGAATGGCTGTTATAGCCAGTACTATATAGAAAGTTTGAATGGGCCTTACCAGCTGGTGAGACATGTCCTTGGAAGGATGCTTGTCTACAAGCTGACAAGTGACTCAAGAAGCAGAACGTGGTGGGTGTTATCCTGAGGTTTGTGTTACCCAAAGGACATCTGGTAATGTCTGCAAGTATTTTTGGTTTTCACAGTTCTTAGAGGCCAGAGTGCTAAGAACTGCTATGACATGTAAGACAGTTTTTCACTAACAAATTACTATTCAGGACAAAATATGTCAAAGTTGAGAAATTCTGAAGACTTTGATAAAAATGTTTAATTCCTCACATATTCAGAGACATGGAGAGAATTTGAAATCAGCATAGCCAAATAAGAATTGAATAAGCAATTGTATTCCAAAGAACAGTTTCAAAGAAAGGGACCAGTTAAAGGTCCCTGGGAGTTGAGGAAGAAGAAAGGAGATTAAAAGAATTAATGTTAGCTATGCATGGAAATGCCAGAATAAAATCCATTATCTTGTGTGCCAACCTAAATATTTTTAAAAGAAAATAAAATGGTTATTAATGGCTTGTAGAAATATAAACTAAAGACATGCAGTACTAAATGATTATGAAAAAGAATACATATGTGAATTGGAATTGCATGGATATATAAGAATAGTTAGCAGGTTAGTGCATTTACTCCTGTTTTGGTTTGCTTGATGTGTTTAATATTTTTTCTTTATTTACCCAGAAATTTCAACACATAGGCATCACTTTTAAATTCAGAAGCAGAAAACAAATCTCATTTGAAAATGTAAAACCCGGTGCTCTTGAGGATTGAAGGGTGCATGGTAATAAGAACAGTAGCATAAACTTCAGTTTAGCTGGCAAGTATAAGGGAGACAGGCCTCGTCACTCACTCCCAGGCAGAATGTAAATTGTTCTGACCCCTTTGGAAGACAATTGGCAGTACAACAACAGAACCTTAAAAATATTCCTAGCCTAGGACCCAGTCATTCCAGTTCTGGGCAGCTAGCCTAAGGAAATAAGAGTAATAATAATAATACAAACAAACAAACAACAAAAAACAGGCCCAGAGATGTTCATTTAAACTTGATTTACAATGGTCAAAATTGGGTTATAATGACTATGAATAGAAATCATTCAATCAATCTAAATGGCTAGAAATGACTGAATGCTATATGAAACCATACTAATTCCATATGAGCCAATATGAAGTCACTGAAGATAATATCTACATGATTATTATGAGATATGTAACTTATGATACACAGCTTTACGCAATGGTCTAAATGCACTGACTAATATATGATGACTACAAAATATAAACTTCTGAAACAATCTAGAAGCTTAGAAAGACATATGATAAGATTTTTAACAGAATGTAAAAATCTTTCAGATATAAAATACAAGTCATTTTTCTCCTTTCTTTATATTATTCCATTATGTAATTATGTTAAATAAAGCATAATTCTTATAGTCAGACAAAAACATTGGAAGACATATCGATTCCAAATCTCAGCCTGATACACTTATCCACTTAGCAAATACCATCTCGTTTAGCACAGCAATCATTTTGAAGACAGGACCCATCACGATCATTTATAAAGAAAGAAAAATCTTAGGTCTGATATTCCCTCCTTGTTTGCTCCAGATGTCCTCTCTGGCACTCCCTAATGATGTTTTTTCTCAGTTCCCACCACTTTCTTATGCATAATGTATAGTGACTTAAGCTACAAAATATTTGTACAGTAAATAAATAGATAAATAAATGAATATTTTACCCAAAACAAGAAGTAGAGTCAGCTTGGTAGATCTAACTTCAAAGTCAGTGACTACTCCAGATAAATTGTGGACAAGGCCAAAGTCCATCCCTCAGCACTTTGCTCAGTGCAGGGCTTATTGTTAGGACAGGGTGGTGTCTAGCCTGGGAGTTATACATTTATCCAGCTATAAAGGCATCAATGCCTTCAAAGTACAGCAAAGGGCGTTCTCTGTGAACGGTGCTTAACACAGCAGCTGGTAATGATTATGATTCCTGCTTTTCCTTTGAAATCTCCTACTTGTTTACTTAACAGGACATTGCTAATCTGGATGGGGGAAGATTAGGAACTCCATTTGTAAAATGGAGAGTGGGCCTTACAAAGAATCTGGAGTATGTGTATGTGATAGTGCTTCTACAAGGTTCTATTCAGTTGAGATGATTTAAAAGCAAGCCTTGACTGGCTGGTCATAAAAGGGGCCAGATTATAGAGGGGATTTACACGGCTATTACCATGGTCTTAGCCAGTGGGTTACAATGCTTTAGTGGTCCCTAGATAGTTAAGATTAATGACTGAATCAGCAGTGTTATTGTTACAAGATATCAAGGTGATGGGAGCCATTTGATACCAGAATGTTTAGCTGCTATAAGAATGTAAAACTGTTTACCATCAGAACACTGATGACCACGGATTGATGCTGCTCTCAAAATAGGCAAGACATCATGTTGAATAGGTTTTCTTCTTTGGCAGCTAGAATGTATACATCAGTCTAGATATACTTTCGCTCATCCAGGTAAAATGAGCAAAATGGGGATTCCTTTTTCACTTATCCAAAGATGAGGAGCTAAAATCACCAGCCTAAAAGAAAACAAATAATTACAGAATATCTACTATGTAAATGGCTCCTTCTATAACCAAGACTTCAATTAAGGGATTATCTATGTACTACAGTAACTGTTCTACAGTTTATTTCTATCTTAATATTTCTATTGGAGTGGGTGATAGATTTAAAAAGCAAGGGATCCAGTTATAGGTCTTCAACAAATTCATTTGTTTAATCAGCAATTTCCAGGAACCATATAAGGAAAGCGTGAGGAAGACAACCTGAGGTCTCCAATAAGAATATTCTTCAGGCCAAGGTATCTGTCCAAATATTTCATGATAAATACATAGGAACCCAAGATTCTCCTCTAAGGAAGCAGTCAAGATAAAGGTTATATATTATAAACCAATTTTGAAAACAAAACCATCCAGTCAATAGGATTGGTACCCTAATCCTTCCTGCTTGAAACCTGAAAGATTAAATCATAATGCCATCATATCATAGGCAATATGAGGATCCTGTTTATAGAGGTAGTTGTCTCAAATATCCCAAATGACCACATAGATCATTTAGAAATTCATTTAAAAAAGAAGTCCCTCTTAAGGATTATTGAGATTTGTATGCTGTTCTAGACAGCTGGGATACTCAGACAGGAAACTGTAACACCTTCCTGTCATGTGCCAGAGAATAAAGCAAAGTATGAACATCATCTGAATTCTTAACACTAAGATCTCTTTTAGAACTCCAGTAAAATAGACACGACTACAACATGAAATTTCTTTCATTCCCCAGAGAGACAGTTGCTCTTAAAGGTCAGAAGGCAATATCAGAAGAAGAGGATATTAGATTCCTAGAGCTGAATTACAGGTAGGGCAAGCCATGAGACATGGGTGTTGAGAATTCAAATGCTCTAACAGAGCAACAATCTTTCTTTACAGCTTAGCTTCTCTCTGACCACGAGTCTTTCCATTTTGAAGATAATATACACATGTACCCAGAAAGAACTAACTAAACCCCCATGACTCCACTTCTATGAAACCAGGTAGCATCCTAAAATTTAAATACCTAAGTCATTCCTTCTCTCCAGTGAAAATTAAAAACCAAAAGAATAAAATGTGGGGATTGCAATTTGGGTAACAGGCCAACATCACAAATCCAGAAAGAAAAACTAAAGCCACAATATAGATACCTGATGATAACTCCATCGTTGATTCATCGTATAGACATGTGTGAATCATCAGAGATAATGCTGGATTTCATATTTAGTGAAGAGTCAGAAACATTTGTGGTCTAAGCAGATTGCAAGGCGGTAACTCTATAGGAAGGATATAGATGTTATTTCCAAATCATAAGTACAACCACATAAAAATAAAGCATAATAGATTACAAAGTTTCTTTAGTATTTCCAAATAAAAGAACTTTGGTTATGATAATATTTGGGACAAGAAATATAATCATGGTCAAAAAGTTGGTCTACAGTTTCAGCAGACATTGGGATATTCAGAATATTTCAAGTACACAAAAATACAACCTGACATACACATGCACATAAAAAAATGGATTACTAATTTCTCTAAATATATATATATATTTCATACATATATATATAGATATATATATGTATGAAAATCAAGAGTGAGAACTTGGGCATTAGGTAGATATACTTCCAATCTCATATTTGCTTAGGAGGAAGTTGGCTTTAGAAATAATTTTTACCATTTCAGGGAAAAGTCAGGTGTTATGAAAAGCTAAGAGTAGAAACAAATAAAGAGTGTGCCTTCTATTGAGGGCTTGGGATATGTAGCCAATAAATAATATTTCTCTCTATATGCTTTGACAGATGATTAATGTTTATTTTTAGGACAGACATAAAATAGTTAAAAGAAAAAAGGGGGAAGGAGGAAAGGAGAGGAGAACAAAGGAGGAAAACTAAACCTATAGAAAGATTTGGTTCAAACGTCTTAAACATAGGGAAAGGTCTTTACACTTGACTTTCAAGTCACTCCTAATACATAAGAGAGGTTAGCACATACCCAGGCATTAATTTACCATTGCCAGGAAAAGAAATCATACGTAGGGAGAGGAAAAAGCATTCACCATCAAGCACAAAATACTAACTTGTTGGTTTATCTGTAAGTCTGTGTAACATTTTGCTTCGTGAAAAGATTAGAATTTTGGCAAGTATCTAGGGCTCTCTTTTTTATTTTTTATTTTTATTTTTCATACTTTATTTACATTTCAAATGTTTCCCCCTTTCCAGATCTCCCCTTTGGAACCTCCCCATTTCCTCCCCCTCCCCCTGCCACTATGGGGGTATTCTCCCCCCCAACCCCCCACCCACTCTTGTCTTCCCTCCTTGGCATTCTCCTCTACTGGGGGATCTAACACTCTCAGGCCCAAGGGCCTCTCCTTCCCCTGATGGCTAACAAGACTCTCCTCTGCTGCATATGTGGCCAGCACCATGGGTTCCTCCATGTGTATTCTTTGGTTGGTGGATCAGTCTCCAGGAGTATCAGGGGATCTCTAGGGCTCTCTTATGTCTTAGAATACGAATTTAAAAAGCCACAGGGTTTTCAAGACTTTATGGTACAAGCCTGTAGTTCCATTGTTTGGACAGTTGAAGTTAATGCAGTAAGATCATAAGTGTGAGGCCAGGTCTTTAAAGTAAGAACCATCTCACAAAGGAGGAGTAGACACATACTTCATTTTCACTTGCTTAGGCGTTCCCCCACCTCTCTCTCTCTCTCTCTCTCCTTCTCTCTCTCTCTCTCTCCCGTTCTCTTTCATATGGCATATGAAACTGTATACTTTTTGATATTAGGTAATTAGCCCCACCTTAGAAACAAGAACATCAAAGCATAGAGAGTAACATTCTGTAATCTGTATGTTGTGGTGGTAGATATGAACTCAGCTGACCAAAGACTATCCTGTTAATTAGTGCACCAACTTACCTTCTCAAGACTCATGTTGGTCACATATTAGCTGAGAAAAGCATGTTCTCTGCTCTTTCTTCACTGGCACACCACTTGGTAGCAGCCTTTTGTCACATATGAAACTGGACATGTACCTTCATTGATGAAGATCTACAGTCCTTACTGAGATTACACAAGAGGAAATGATGAGGCATTTTTCTGAATGTTGAAACTAGTCTCTTTGTCCATGAACACCGGCACCAACAGAAAGAATGCTTTGAAGAAATTCCTCAAAGGTAAAAGGTAAGCTTTCTTCTCCTAAAGTTCTGATGAAGTCCAAAAAGGAAATAGAAACTTGCATAGTTCAGGCCTGAGTGTCTCTTCCTTCAGTCTTTTTTTTTTCTCATATTTTATTTACATTTCAAATGTTTCTCCCTTTCCAGATCTCCCCTTTGGAACCTCCACATTCCCTCCCCCTCCCCCTGCCACTATGGGGATATTCTCTAACCCACCCACCCACTCTCAACTTCCCTCCTTGTCATTCTCCTATACTGGGGGATCTAACACCCTCAGGCCCAAGGGCCTTTCCTCCCCCGATGGATAACAGGAACCTCCTCTGCCACATTTGTGGCCAGCACCATGGGTCCCTCCATGTGTATTCTTTGATTAGTGGATCAGTCTCCAGGAGTATGGGGGGGGGGGAAGGGTTCAGGCCAGTTGCCACTGTTGCTCCCTCCCTGGGGCTGCACACTCCCTCAGCTCCTTCAGTCCCTTCTCCAACTCCTCCATCTGGGACCTCATACTCAGCCCTATTGTTGCTGTGAAGTGACTCTTGGGTATTTCAAACTTTTGGGCTAATAACCACTTAACAGTGAGTACATACCATGATCATTCTTTTGTGACTGCGTTACCTCACTCAGGATGATATTTTCAAGATCCATCCATTTGTCTGCAAATTTCATGAAGTCATTGTTTTTAATAGCTGAGAAATATTCCATTGTGTAAATGTACCACATTTTCTGTATCCATTCCTCTGTGGAGGGACATCTGGGTTGTTTCCAGCTTCTGGCTATTATAAATATGGCTGCTATGAACATAGTGGAACATGTGTCTTTATTACATGTTGGAGCATCTTCTGGGTATATGCCCAGGAGTGGAATAGCTGGGTCCTCAGGCAGTATTATGTTCATTTTTCTGAGGGTCCGCCAAACTGATTTCCAGAGAGATTGTGTCAACTTGCATTCCCACCAGCAATGGAGGAGTGTTCCTCTTTCTCCACATCCTCTCCAACATCTGCTGTCACCTGAGTTTTTGATCTTAACCATTCTGACTAGTGTGAGGTAGAATCTCAGGGTTGTTTTGATTTGTATTTCCCTGATGACTAAGGATACTGAATATTTCTTTAGGTGCTTCTCGGCCATTCGAGTTTCCTCAGTTGAGAATTCTCTGTTTAGGTTTCTTCCCCATTTTTTGATAAGGTTATTTGGATCTCTGGATTCTAGCTTCTTGAGTTCTTTGTATACATTGGATATTAGCCCTCTATCGGATGTAGGATCGGTAAAGATCTTTTCCCAATCTGTAGGTTGCCGTTTTGCCCTATTTACAGTGTCCTTTGCCTTACAGAAGCTTTGTAATTTTATGAGGTCCCATTTGTTGATTCTTGATCTTAAAGCACAAACCATTGGTGTTCTGTTCAAGAACATTTCCCCTGTGCCCAAGTGTTCGAGACTCTTTCCCACTTTCTCTTCTATTAGATTCAGTGTATCTGGTTTTATGTGCAGGTCCTTGATCCACTTGGACTTGAGCTTTGTGCAGGGAGATAGGAATAGATCAATTCACAATCTTCTGCATGTAGACTGCCAGTTGATCCAGCACCATTTGTTGAAGATGCTGTCTTTTTTCCACTGGATGGTTTTAGCTCCTTTGTCGAAGATCAAGTGACCATATGTGTGTGGATTCCTTTCTGGGTCTTCGATTCTATTTCATTGATCTACCTGCCTGTCACTGTACCAATACCATGCAGTTTTTATCACTACTGCTCTGTAGCACAGCTTGAAGTCAGGGAGGCTGATTCCCCCAGAAGACCTTTTATTGTTGAGGATAGTTTTTGCTATCCTGGGTTTTTTGTTGTTCCATATGAATTTGAAAATTGCTTTTTCTAGGTCTACAAAGAATTGAGTTGGGATTTT
Organism: Rhynchomys soricoides; assembly: GCA_019843965.1. Taxonomy (NCBI): domain Eukaryota; kingdom Metazoa; phylum Chordata; class Mammalia; order Rodentia; family Muridae; genus Rhynchomys; species Rhynchomys soricoides. The sequence continues at coordinate 168,310 of JADRCH010000060.1, forward strand.
GATGGGGATAGCATTGAATCTGTATATTGCTTTCGACTGTATGGCCATTTTAACTATGTTAATCCTGCCGATCCATGAGCATGGGAGATCTTTCCATCTTCTGAGGTCTTCTTTGATTTCTTTCTTCAGAGACTTGAAGATCTTGTCAAACAGATCTTTCACTTGTTTGGTTAATGTCACACCAAGATATTTTATATTGTTTGTGACAATTGTGAAGGGTGTTATTTCCCTAATTTCTTTCTCAGCCTGTTTATCCTTCGAGTATAGGAAGGCTACTGATTTGCTTGAGTTAATTTTGTACCAGCCACTTTGCTGAAGTTGTTTATCAGCTGTAGCAGATCTCTGGTGGAGTTTTTCAGGTCACTTAAGTATACCATCATATCATCTGCAAATAGTGATATTTTGATTTCTTCCTTTCCAATTTGTATCCCTTTGACCTCCTTTTGTTGTCTGATTGCTCTAGCTAGAACGTCAAGTACTATATTGAATAGGTAGGGAGAGGGCAGCCTTGTCTAGTCCCTGATTTTAGTGGGATTGCTTCGAGTTTTTCTCCATTTAGTTTGATGTTGGCCACTGGTTTGCTGTATATTTCTTTTACTATGTTTAGGTATGCTCCTTGAATTCCTGATCTTTCCAAGACTTTTATCATGAAGGGATGTTGAATTTTGTTAAATGCTTTTTCAGCATCTAATGAAATGACCATGTGGTTTTGTTCTTTGAGTTTGTTTATGTAGTGGATTACTTTGATGGATTTCCAGGTATTGAACCATCCCTGCATCCCTGGGATGAAGCCTACTTGATCATGGTGAATGATTATTGTGATGTGTTCTTGGATTTGGTTTGCAAGAATTTTATTGAGTATTTTTTGCATCGATATTCATAAGGGAAATTGGTCTGAAGTTTTCTTTTATTGTTGGGTCTTTGTGTGGCTTTGGTATCAGTGTAACTGTGGCCTCATAGAATGAATTGGGTAGTATTCCTTCCATTTCTATTTTGTGGAATAGACTGAAGAGTATTGGTATTAGGTCTTCTTTGAAGTTCTGATAGAATTCTGCACTGAAGCCATCTGGTCCTGGGCTTTTTTTGGTTGGTAGACTGTTAATGACTGCTTCTATTTCTTTCAGGGTTATGGGACTGTTTAGATGGTTTATCTGATCCTGATTTAACTTTGGTAACTGGTGTCTGTCTAGAAACTTGTCCATTTCCTCCAGATTCTTAATGGCAAATCTGGGCCACATTTTTTTTTTTAGTATTAGCTAAATACTTAACCTCCTGAGTCATTAAGCTGTCCACCAGTCAGTGCGTGTTTTAGCTCTTCCACACTGCAGTGGAACTTGTAAGAAATTAGGCATTCCAAAGATCCCACATTCAAGTACTGAAAATGAGCCAACAGTGAAATCAATCATCAGAGACAAGGGTAGACAAGTGAGAACTTTAGGAACTATCAATGCTGAGTCAGGGCCTTCATATAAGCTGCCAACAGATAGAAGAGAGGAGAATTTCATGTGTTCAGCTATACCTGTAACCATTCTTCCAGAAGCCCAAATTTTGCCCTGCTCTGATTCTGTCTATGTTGTCCAATGGTAGAGAACAGCTGTGTTTAGCCTGCTCTTTGGGAGGGCAGCCAAATTACTCTAGGCACTGATGGAGCCAAATGCAAAGGCAGGTATAGTCTTCTCTAGGTGACTAATGAAGAAAACAGACACTGCCAAAGCCTTATGACCACTGAGAATCAACCACACACACCTGGAGTCAAGCCAGGACTCTAGCTATAAGGGTACTTAGATGGTAGGAACAGTGCAGTCTCTAGAATACCATTGTCTTCAGCATAGACTATTTCTTTACAAAGTACAAAGTACCATGCTTAGCTCCAAGCTCATTGAATAACTGTCTTGTAGATCTCAGAATAAAAGCTATATCTGCTATTCACTAGTTTAGATGATTGATTGACAGATGTTTGATATCATTTTATTTTAGAAACACACACACACACACACACACACACACACACACACAAATGATGAAAGCCAAGAAGACAAATGTGAACAAAGGCAGCAAATGCATAAACATCTACAGATACTGGTAAGAAAACCTTCATCCCATAGAATATTGGGGAACGTGTTTAGGGGGCTTGCCAGGAAATAAGCACGAGTCTAAGTGTCCCCATTATACAGTGCATCCAAGCCCTCTTTTCAGGGACAGAATGTAGGCAGCTTCCCTGGCCTTGGCTGTGGTGACCATACTTGTAGACCACTGTTACCTTGCTCACAGGTGATGAAGAGAGAATGTATGTGCTGGTTACAAATTAACCAGATGCCATTTCCTTAAGTTTTGCTTCCATTTCTCAGTGAAAAGTTGATGCATTTTGTTTTCCTGATATGTCATTTCAGTAATATCCCATGGTTATAGAATAGTTTCTAGAAGTCTTTGACAATACAACCATATAATGAAATGTAAATTGCAGGTGTTCACTCTGGGACATTAGGAGACTTCCTTACAAGTCCTAGATATTGGTTTTCTCTCATGTGAAATGAGGACCTTTGATCAAGTATGTCCTGAGTCCCCACCATACAAAGGTGTCTGTGTCCTCTTGTAGTTTTCTCTGAGCCCTTTTCTCAAATGTTTCCTGTGTGCTTAGCCTTGAAGATTCAGTGTTCTAATAACTGACTAAAAACCCAGTATTCTAGTCACAAAGACACAATGATCCAGACCAGTAAGATCACAAGCCTGTGTTTTTCCTTATCATCATGGAGCCTGTGTCTAGTGGAGAATACAGGCACCCATTAGGCAACACATTACACAGATGTTACCAACCATTATGGATTCCTACTCTCTGATGTCTGTAAACATTAGAGAGTAGGAATTAAAAAGAAAAACAATAACACAACACACACAAAAATATAGGGAGTAGAGTGTTTCATCTTAGAAGACGGTTCTGGATGTCTCAAGAGGAGGAGTCTAAGATGAGAAGTAATGGATTGAAAAAAAATACAGCCTTTCAGAATGTGGCTTGTGTGTCTACTCAGTCTTGTCTTCTCAACATTTGGAACAATGAGGAAGACTACTGAGTGCTCAAGTTCAGTGATGATCTAAGAGACAATTGAAGCAGTCAGTAGAAGATGGTGGCAGTCAGGTTGAGAAGAAAAGGGGGAGAGGGGCTTTGTGGAGAGGGGTTGATAGGATATTTCCAAATATAGATACATGAGTAGTCTCTTGAGGATAAGCCTCTATGCAAGCTCCATGGTGGAACAAATGTAGATGACTGAAGATGCAAGATCCCACATCAAGGCCCTTGGGAGCTCAGAACTCATATGGCTGTTATAAAACCCAAACACACAAGCTAGAGGATGTAATGTAAATGAATTCTTTTGTTTTAATCTGACAGAATTCTCTGTGATTTTGGAGGTTGTACAAAGTACAATTTTTAACCAAGGCCATAAAAGACAAGTTCTTGTCTCAGAAGAAGAGAAGAGGAAAGAGAAATGGCAAGAACAGAGCAAGTGTGCTGAAAGAACGCATGTCAGAGAAAACCAGGTAGACTGCCCAAAGACCATTTCCTCTCTCTCTTTCTCTGTTCTTCCAGACTCAATCCTTTGGTCTCATCCCTAGCACTTCAACAGAAAACCTAGTGCAGCCTTCTTTACCTTCTGCCCACATCCCCTGTGTATTCCACAGACCATTCCCTCCTGAACTCACTCCCTTAACTAGTAGCTGTATTCCAGGTTCCACATCAGCAGGTATTCCCTGTGAATATGCTAGCTGAGCTAGGCAGGAAAACAGGCAACATATAGCCACCAGACTCTCCAAAATGCAGAGAGGAAACAGAAATCAAGAAACAAAACTACCACTCAACAAAGACAAACAAAACCAATAACAGCCAGGATATGCCTCCACTGGAGTCCAGCTATCCTGTCACAGTAGGTTCTGAATATTCCAACATAGCTGAAACACAAGAAGAAGACCTTAAAATCAACTATATGAAGATGAATATGGTGGTTCCTCAGAAAACTGGGAATCAATCTACCTCAAAACTGTGTCACTATACTCAAAACTATACCAGCTTTACCACTCTTGGGCATATACCTAAAAAATGTTCTACCATAACACAAGGACACTTGCTCAACCATGTTCATTTTGACTTTTTTCATAATATTCAGAAACTACAAACAACCTAGATGACCCTCAATAGATGAAAGAATACCGAAAATGTGGTTTGTTTACACAATTAAGTATCACTCCGCTGTTAAAAAAAATGATACCATGAAATTTACAGGCAAATGAATGGAACTAGAAAAAAAATCATACTAAGTGAGGTAGCCCAGACCTTGAAAGATAACTATGGTATGTATAAGGGGATATTAACTGTTAAGTAAATAATAAATATAATCTGTAGACTCACTCAAGTTAGGTAAAGAAAGAGGATCTAGGGAGGACTCAGTGATTTCCCTGGAAAGGGGAAATAAAATAGATGTTATGAATGGTGTAGGGATGGGAGGGGGACAGGAGTGGGAGGGATCAGGTTAGGGTGGAGCTGGAATGGAGGGAGGGAGTCTGGGGAGAAATGGCCAGACTTAGGGGTAGTATGGGGTTGTTGTGAAACCCTAAGGTAATGGAAACTTCCTGGAGTCTACAGAAGTGATCCTAATGAGGATTCTGAGTACTAAGAGATAAGGAATCTAGGTTGGCCAGGCACGGATACCAGTGGAGGGACTGAACAGCACTCAATTGAGTTGTTGGTCAAGTAGGTTTCATTGAAATCCCTAGACAACCCAGGCTGTCACAAAAACAAAGGGTTGCTCTTTGAAAACTGGCAACAAAGTTCCATTGCTGAGGACAATGTCCACACAACTCACTGAACATGAAGAAGTTACTTATATGGAGCTTTTACCCCCATAGTTTGGTCGTTTTGATCTGGGAATATATTCTGCAGGCTACTGAAAGACAAACACCAACCCAGTCACACAATCTTTTTTGTTTATAATCTGTCTGGCCTGGATAATATGCTAGGGCAATGTTGGCACAAAATTTGTAGGAGTAGCTAATGAATATCTGACTTGGTTTAAGATCCACTCCACAAGAAAGAATACATGTCCAAAATGTATTAGGTAACCAAGAACCAGAGAGCTCAGAGACCTAGGATAAAACTAAATACAATTTGTTAAAAAAAAAAAAAAAAGACAAGAAATTCACAAAATGGTTCCTAGTGTTTTCACAATAAAGAATCAAAAGAAATTTAATAATGTGTGGAAATAAGTAAGTATCTGGTACCATAAACCCTACCTATTGGACCAGAACTGTGTCTGTAGTATACACCACATAATCTTAAGTGATATTGATAACAAGTGATTAAGTTTTCTAAATTGTAATCAAAACATTTCTCTGCAAGCCACTCTATCATATGATATTTGGTATTAATTAATCAACAAATGTTCTTTGTGCTCCTGATGTTGATGGAAACGAAATGACAGAAAATGGTGCTTCCTATATCTCTGTGCAGGTTGTGTGGATTAATTTTGTCATCCTGCCTGATATTTATTTTCAATATGAACTACACATTGGTAACAATCATTAGCTAAAATGATTTTCTTCTACAAAATTATTTTGGTCATAGGTTTTTTTCAGAACAGAAAGTAACTAATACATAAGACTTCTTGTGTTTGCCTTTGAGAGAATGGTAGCTTTGTAATATGCTTAAAGTGACCAACCACCATAGCTCTCATAGACTGAACAGAGGAAAAGGGTTTCTGGTGATGGAACCATGCTTGGTTCTGGACAATTCAGCAAAATCAAGTGTATATGACCTTCAGCTCTCTCTCACACCAATCTGAGATCTAGGCTTCTTTTTGTATGTGCACATGTGTATAGGAGGCAGAGAATAAGTGTGCCTATTACACATATATTCTCTTATTTCTGCTAGTAGGCTATTATTTTCAGCCTTTTCTTGAGAAATATTGCTACCAGTTGTAGGTTATGGGCATTATACATAAAGCAGTCTAATACTATACCTTAATAGGAATTTTGTTTCCATCACTTAGTAAATATGTAAGTTTGACAAGGTTATTTTATCCATTTCAAGTCTGTCAATGGAATGAGAGGCTAAGGCTTATGATTTAAGGATTATTTAAGGAATAAATTAAATTATAATTGTGAAGAATCTGATATTAATCCTAATACCAAATAAGTATCCAATGAATACATTCTTCTATGTCACCCAAGATTTTGGGGGAGACAACAAGAAATAAGACACCGTCTAATTTTCCATGACTTATGTGGAAAGATAAAAAACATTGCCACATATTGTATTGCTCTTCTTTGAAATATGTGCATTGGGGGCCAATGGTAAAGAATTAGAATGTATTTGTATGAGGGTGCTCATGGTATGTATTCACTCTGTTCCTTGACAGGGAGCATCTGAAAACTCATGAATGTTTTAGGCATAGTCACGTCTTCGATATTTGGTTGATTTCGCATTTGTTAAAGTTTTTACAGCATACATGATTTGGCAGATGTTTAGAGTAGTAGGCGTGCCTGGCTTTTGATGTCTTTGAGAACAGAGAGGCCTTCAGGGCTGGGATGGTGTCTTTCTATAGGACATATTCTTCAACTAATCACAGTGCAATTCATGAACATTAAATAGTATCACTCAAACTTATATAAGAACCCATCATACAGGAAGCAGAGGTAGGTAGGGAAAAATGGCACACTCCACATTGGTCATTTTCAAGCTCATTTAGTGTGAGGCAGAAGTAGCTGAAGGGATCTTAAGGAACTCTCAGACAGATTTTCAAATTCCCATTATACTTAGAAGATGTACTGGGCTTATTAGTTCCTTGCTGATAGTGACTTAGGTTTAATAACGATAGTTTGTTTGCAACAGTAATGCTGACTCAGGACTCATAGATGAAAATAATCCACATTTATGTCCCTAACTGGTTGTCTTTGTTCTAGGTACATCATATGTAACATCATATGTAACATTTAATGGAGAGGCTACCTTATACAGATTGCTTTACCAACATCTTGTTTGTTCTGCATAGTACTCAGTTTAATGCTATTTTATTTAATTTGATTTTATGAAGGCTCAGAATTTGTAAATAATAAAACATGTCATGCATAGCTATACCATATGTGAACTCTCATGTGTGCCTTGTACCCAAATACTATACTCTTACCATTAACGGTAAACCACGGAGGTCAATATAAGTGTTCATGGCTTAATTTCTTCATTTCTTACCCAGCCTTATGGCACAGTGATACTTTGATACAAGTATTGATTAATCAAGAAGTAGAAATTTAAAAGTATTAAGTGCTCCATATGTCTATATGGTGATGAGAGTGGTGATGTTTGTTATCATTATTATTTCGTAGGAAACTTAGAAATGGATCCCAACTGGGTAAGTGCAAGCAAATTCAGTGTTTTCATTGAATCTTACAGCCAAGAACCATATGAAGTCATAATTTTACTTTTTTAGTGAGTGCTGTGAATGCTAAAATCTTGTGCAGCATTTTATTTCCACTGATCAATTTTTAATCCTTCTTGGGCCAAATACAAATTTAAACATATTCATCTAATTTTTTTACTTCCACCAAGTTTAGAGCATCATGTACTTTTTCATGCAGTTCAAAAGCAAAGCCACATGTCATGAGAGGAAAGGAGTCTCGTTGCTTCCTATTCTGCATAAAGGAGTTTGATGAGTGTTGGATGTGGCCATGGAGAATAGCCTGTTTAGGTAGAATGACCTCACTTTCCATGAGTGTTCCTGCTAACTGTACTGAGATCTGTCTTGTGTTGGCAAAGACAGTAGAATGTTACTAGAAGTTTAGTAACATGTGATGGCATAGTGTAAATGGGAAATTTTTCCAACTATCTGAAGCATGAGCGACTTCAGAAAATTGTTCTAATTAGCTGGACCATCAAACATGAAGTCCAGAGCTGTTAATAAGGTGGGGAAAGTGGGCTATATGCCAGCTATATCTCCACCCCAGGTAGATTCCATTTAAACAGACTGTCAACTCTTTTTACCATCTGTTCCTTTCAGTGTTTCTGGATAAATTTGAAACAAGTGGCTAAAGCCATGGTCTGGATTAGGAACTTCAATTTCAAGCATAGTGATCAGAAGCTGTCTGTGGTAGTTTGAATGAGAATGGCCCATATAGGCTCATAGATTTGAATGCTCTGCTTGGCCCCTAGTTGGTGGAAATATTTTGGTATTAGTTGGTTGAAGAAGTATGGGTTTTGAAGTTTCAATGTCTATGCTCTTATATCTTGTGGGTAAGATGTAAATATTCAGTTGCTGCTATAATTCCATACCTGCCTGCCTGCTATACTCCCACCATGATGGTTATGGACTCACTCTGTAACTGTAACAAAGCCCCCAATTAAATGCTTTCTTTTATAAGTTTCCTTGGTTATGATGCCTCTTAAAAGAAATAGACAAATAACTAGGACATCTTTCCTTTACAGCATACCCAAATATCCTGTGTTTTGTCCATCCTTTTGAAGATGAGAGTTCCTTCCTTCATTTCTCCTCGTCAATCTGATCTTACCTTCCTAACTTCTATTTGTGCTTCAGAGAACAGGCCAGATTCTCTGCCTCCTAGGGAGTTTTCCCTGGTTCCTTCCTCTAACTGTTCTTCTGCTTCTGTCTCAGTATTCATCTCCCATTTCTCACATATAGACTCTTGAATTCTACTATTTCTGAACTCTTCAAACACTCTGGTATATTCCACTCTCATCCATCAGCAATAACATATGTGCAAGTGTTCAGTGCCTTTGAAGAAGTAGGCACATGCTAGGGGATAAATGTTTTCAATATCTTCAGCCCTTTGCTAGCAAAATAAAGTGACTTTTCTGATCATACTCAAACAGTACTATTATCAACATAATAACTTTGTTAGTATAAAAGATGATGCTCTAAGAAACTCGTGTATGATGAAACAATTCCAGTATCATGTTGAAACTGGGATATTCAAAGTGGAATCACTCGTTCCTCTGATTCCTAACCTCATTTCTTGTCATTATGTTACATTGACTACTTTTACGTCATGGGACTAGCTTGTCTCGTGTTTTCAGATTTCTTTTCGTAGTTAAATCTCCCAAGTGCCAAATGCATTTTCCAATTTCCTTGATCAAAGATCTTTAGATACTATAGTAAACAGCACATCCTCTTTCACAATCAGAGCACTAATTTTCTAAGCTGCCTGGAGCATTGGCTGCTGATTAGCTTTCTCCTATTAAGAAGGCATCTATGCACCCAAAGTTATAGCCCCACCTCCAGGTCTATGAACTAAGCATGAGTCAATATACAAATACAAAAATGAGGTCTGTGCTTAAAATTAGGAAAATCCTTTAGGCCATTTCTTTTCTAGAAATCCCCGTGAGATGGACTAAGCCTCAACTACACCTGCATGGTAGATAAGCCAACTTCTTTTCTGCCTAATCTTTTTTCCCATACAGCCATTGTTTATAAGGTGACTGTTAAATGGATTTCCTGCATGCAAATCTCTATTGCTAAGTGACTTTCTTAGGAAACCCAACAACTCATCAGAGAATATACACTTGACTCTAAATTACTCAATAAATACAAATTTGCAAGAATCTATTTTGCATAGTTAACACATAGTTTTTTTAAAAGGATGTAAATTTCTTTATGGGCATTCTCTGACCCATAATACAGGCCATGTGATTAGAAATCTAATCTGCCTTGAGATGACCAGTCAGATTTTTGCTTCATTATTCCATATGTTCACTGTAACTTGGTCTGGATTTGTAGCTTTCCTAAGCTTCTCTTCTGCATGAAACCCATTGTAGCATCACGCAAGCTTTTCAGGTTTATCCCAGAGCCAGGAAAGCAGAACCCTAGTGTCTCAGCATCCCTATGAATCCAATTATCCCATTTAATGAGACTGAGGTTTTAGGAGCAATCTCTACATTAAGACAAATGAAGATCAGTTTCTTAATGGAGTGAGGCACCAGCGTAGAGGGTAGAAAAGATTTAAGTTAAGTGTGTCTTCCAATTGAATGATACTTCTGATAATAGCAGCCAATGACTTGACCAAACTCAAGTCATGCTATAGACATTAAGCCAAAATACATCCCTTCTTATTCTGGTAATGATCATTTTAAATGCCTTACCTTACTTTCATAGTCATAATGGTATTATATTAAAATACGAGTGGTTTTAAGACAGATGTTTTTCCTGAAGAAACGAAATCACAAAAAAGGTTTTTTTTTATTTTTTTTTTTTTTTGTAAATTCCTTTTATGGACCTCTCAGATTGGGCCTGAAAATACTCCAGAGTGAGCATATGTTGCCTAAGGGATATTCAGTTTCCATTATGAATGGTAACAAGTTCTAGAGACATACTGGAAAACACAATACCTACAGCTCTGAACATGTGTAGTGTATTACAATAATTTTAGAGAATAGATCATAGTTTGAGAATTTTTAAATATATGTTTTAATTAAAATAGAATTACATTATAATAATATATAAATAAATTATGTAAATAAAACTTAATTAAAATATACTACTTCCCTTCTTCCCCTTTCTATTCACAGTTCCCATTTCCACTTGCTACAGACCTTCTTATGTTTCTCTCACTCATGTTGAGAGTTCTTATGACCAACACAAACAATCAGATTCTACCAGGAATTTATGGAGGAAGTTATACACAATTATAGCTCCTTGATTATAATGATGATGTCTTTAATGTATACACATGTGAAAACTCATCATGGTTTATAAGACACTGTACCAAAACCACTCTTTCCCTCAGTTCTAAAATTTTTCTTCAGATATAATCAAGTTCATTTTAATTGAGTAGTCTATAGTCATAATGCATATCTCTGAAGAGCCATGCTCAGTAGGTTCCCTTTCTCTAAATTCCAAGGCTTACAATGTTTAAGTTCCTTATGGTTGCCCACATAGCACATAAATATTTTAGTAAGTTTCAAATGCCAGTCTCTAATAATTCAAATGAATATGCTTCATTTAAATTTTTACTTTCATTTTATTATGGATGTTTACTTTGGACAATTTTATTGTCAGTTCATAAAGACAATTTTATTTAATTTTATTGTGTCAGGTATGTATGTATATGCACATGTGTCTGAATGTGTACGTATGTACTTGTAGAAACCAGAGGAATACATTAGAATCCTCTTCTATTACTGTCCTCCTTATTTTCTTGAGAGTCTCTCACGGAACATGGAGCTCACCATCCTCACAATAATTTTGAATGAATAATTGTGAACTCAATTATTAGTTCTGTTTTTTTCTTCTGCCAACTCAGTCCCTGGAAAGTTACAATCACTATGTTTGGTTGATCCTTGGGTTTTGAATATTTAGATAACTCCATAAACAAACTAATATAATTATTCTCTCTCTCTAGTTCAATTAGTTTCCTTAGTAAAATGACCTCAAGGTTTCTCTATGCTATCACATATTACAGAATTTCTTGAATTCTTTTATCAGGGTTCCTGATTTCAGTTCTTCTGAAGTGGACATAGGTGTGTTGGATCCTGTGGCCTTAGTCTCAATTTTCTGAGTAGTTCTCGTTCTGCTTCTCACTCTGTTATACTATTTTGCATTTCTACTACCAGTGTTGTAGGTTATTACCAGTAAAAGTTCATCATAGTTGTTATTTTAGTTTGCTTGATAATGTTGGAATTCTTTTCAATACACCTTTTGGTCATACGTATGTCTTCTTGGAGAGATTAAGTTGTTTGCTCACTTCCATTCACCTCACTCATATATGTAACCTGTATTACGTAACTTTCTATACCGCTAATGGGATGGCATTTGGAAGGAGATTAAGCTTGATCTACATATCTGTATTGAGTAGGCTTAGTTCAGATTAGAGGATAGTGCAAAATAGTTAGATGGAGACTTAAACTAAGTGTCCTGCACACTGCAAGTTCAAGCTCATCAAAGATGAAAGTCCAAGGAAAGCGGGAGGCAGAAGCTCAAATTGACTGGAATGTTTTCCTCTCCTGGCTTCAATCTGAAGGTCTGAAAGAGATGGCAAGACACAATGCCTGGCCTTAAAAAGTTCAGTTGAGCAATCCCAACAGAGGGAATATTTGTTCTTTCCTAATTGCTTTAAAAAAAAAAAAAAAATACCAGGAACGCAACCAAATAAACTGACTTTGATCATACACCCACCTCCAAGCCAGTCACTAAGAGATTTTCTGTAGTATTGACCAGAACTGTGTAGTGTGTTCATTCCAAGCTATACACAATTAAAAACAGTTCATCCCAAACTGTATATATGTAGACAAGAAAAGAGACCACCTCCCCTCACATGCACACCTCCCTGAAAGGGTTAATTAAAAGCAGAGGGATTCTAGAAGGCAAAGGGGTGGATGATCTTTTTCAGTAAATAATAGATCCTCACATCATGTAGCATACTTTTTTTTTTTTTAATTTTTGGATTCCTACACATATACCTGGGCTGCTGTTATTCCTGTGATGCAAGCCTAACCCATAGGACCATGGTCTTTTCCCAGAAAGTTTCAATGTGTTTACCCATATGATGCAGGTCAACAATCCCTGCCTGCCTCTAGTGTGGGAACTCTTTTCAGTTAGTGGATTTAACCTGGATTATATATGCTGGTGGATATATATTTCAACTCCTTCATGCACATCTCAAATTTGATAATTCTGAGGTGTATATGCCAAGAATTTAGGTTATTAGCAGAATTGGGTTCCAGTTATTTGAATCAATAATTTGACTTAAAAATATAGCCTATATCTATTTCCTTTTATCCTCTGTGGCAGTTCTCTAGGTGTCTATCTTATATACTAGAAAGGCTTAAAATTTTAATTCATAAGCCAGAAATGGACAGAAGGGAAGGAAAAGGATGAAAGAAAAGAAGGAAAGGAAGGAATGAAGGAAAGAAGGGAAGGAGGGAGGGAGGGAAGAAAGAAAGAAGGAATGGAAGGGAAATAGGCTGCATTGTCTTTAGAAATACTTTATTAAAAATGCAAGAATAATTTTGGAGGAGATCTAGGAATAAGATCACTATGTTGAAGAATCCATAAGTAACCTGGAAGGTTTTTTTGATTGCTAAGTCAAATTATCATGCTTGGCTTGAAATCAACCTACCCTGTGAAGAAAGGGGAATGTTAAGCCCTTGCTTGAGATTCTAAAATATATAGAGAGACAAAACAGAGTTCTCTCTAGAAGGCATTTCTCTAGCCGTTGAATGTGTGACTGTTCACCTTTGCTTTAGAAGTAATACAATCATATAAAATGAAATTTTTTGGTTCTGTTCTTCCTCTAGTTGGGAAGGACACAAGGTCACAAAAGCATATTATCTCCTTGGACCTGAGTAAATGTCAACACTTACCATCCACCCAGGCAGAAAAAGAGCCTTTGCAAGAGAGCCCAATAAAGCAAAGCAACACATGGCTGCCCTGAAGAAGTAGGTGAGAGGGTGCCATCATCTGAAGTTCTTTGTGTCGGTTGGTTTGGATGCATGCCCAGTACACAGAAGTGTAAAGGAAGTGATTTCTCTCAAAATAAACACATCACTCAAGAAAGATAAAGAAAATAACTATTTCATCCTTTGATGTGTGAAAGAAAGCATGTCATGAAGAATTTATTCTCATGCAGTGTCTTTATGTCCCCTTAGGTACTTTTCTTCTAACTCACACATAAAAAAGAGTAAAAATGGATAAAACTTGTTAAGTGCTAATTATGTGCTCTGTTCGGCATAAACTACTTCATTTAAATAATTGCATTGACTTATCCCTAGAAATAAAATAGGTCCCATGTATGTTGTCAAAATATTACAGGTAAAAGATCTCTAGTGTCCCACACAGTTATCATGTAATCACAGCAGTATATATAGGTTTTATGAATCAAGTAATTCAAACTAAAAGAGGGTAAATAGGCTCACTGGCCCTCAGATCACTCTGAGACACAGCTTTGCTGGCTCCAGTGGGGAGTAACAACTGGATAATAAATGCACCAAAACTCAGTGTTTAAAACAGTGGACTGCTATTTCCCTCATGCTCGCGGAGCACTTGGGTAGTTTTGTTGGTCCCAGCTGAGCTCCCGAGTGCATATATAGACAGTCCCAGGTTGGCTAGACAGCACTGTCAATCCTATTTGTACTCACTCACATGTTTTAGAGCCATGTGACAACTGGCTGGCCTATGATGTCCTTGGGTGAATCAACTGGGCTCAGCTTTACTTGGTCTAGTTCTGTTGGTAGTCAGTCCAGGCTTGCTCTCGCAGTAGTGATATGTTTCCAAGAAAGAAGGAAAAACTGTCACTTGAAGTCTAAGTAAGCCATACTGTTATGTGTATGACAATATATTGGCTAAAGTAAGTTGTATATCCACTTTGAACTTTAGAAGCAGGCAGAGTCCTGTGTCTTGATGTAGAAACTATATAAATTCATGTTTTTAAAAATGACACATGCACCCTGGAAGGATACAGAATATCAATCAATCTACTGCAAATGTTTTTATTCCTATACATGATTTTTTTTTTTTTTGAATCCTGACACATGCCTTTCAAAAAAGATCTGCAGGTACACTTTGCTTTTGTGTTCCTGAGCTGATGGACTGGAGAGAGAATACATGTACTGTCAACTCTAAGCAGCTTTCTCATGCCCTCCAAGTAGTGTTAGTCATCTTTCCATCACCGTGACATCCTTTTTCATAAAAATACCATTCAAGGAGAAAATGTTTGTTGTGGCTCACAGTTTCAGGAGTGTGGGGTCATGGCCAACATGCTCTGATGCTCTGGGCCTCTGGGTGGCAATACATTATGGCAGGAGGCATGCAGATTTTCTCCCATCATAACAGAGGAGAAGAGAGAGGAGTGGGGGAAGAACAGTAGGAGGAAGAGAGACTGAAGTGCTGACATTCCCTCCAAGGGCACACCCCATAACTTACTTACTTACTTAAATATGTTACTTACATAACATAACTTACTTCCATTATGCCTACCATCTCATGAATGTTTTCACCACGTCCCAAATGGTTGTTAGGCAAGCCTTCAAGAATGAATGGTCCAAACAATAAATTAACTCCATCCCAAAGACAACTTTTCCAGGTTCCCTAGAGGTCAGCATTCAGGTGCCAAATAGGTGCATGGATAGGAATTTACCTCTTTGTAAAGCAACCTGCTACATTGTTTTTCTATTACTGATCAAAATCCCCCTCCCCCAGTTATTTTTCATGTGATCTGAAGCAAACTACAAAGAAAAATTTCTTTTAGGTGACAATCATTTTATAACCCATCTCACCTGTTGATATCCTGATTTTTTTAAATTGTTTTCTAAACCAAGTATTCAAGCATTCCTCAGAGGATAGCAATATAAGGACACTTTATTGGATGTATACCGTGTCAGTGTTCTTCCCATTACTACAACTCCAAGCCATTTGTGTACTGTGAAACCTGCCTCGCTAATGTAGATTTCAATGTTCCTGCAGCTAGAGTGACCTAGGCATTTTGCTTTGGTTAATACAGCCAAGCCTATCTTGTCAGTGCTTCCTCCCTTTGAAATTGCACTTCCTTGTTACTGCATTAGATTGAACTTGGTTTCCCATTCACATAATGATTTGGAATATGACATTCATGTCCATAAGAGCATGTCTGGTTTTGGAGACAAAAACAAAAAGAACAAAAAACAAAACAAAACAAAAAACAAAAAACCAGCTATGTGTCTGCCTTTGTCCTTCTATCATTTCCTTTATAAGTTTGGTCCTATCTTTACGGCATGTGGCAGTAAACAATTCTTTCATTTAGCATACTTATTCATCAGCTCAAGGTCCTCTAATGAGATATATTTTTAGGGCTAGGCACTGTGAATCTGAATCAAGTACAAACACATATTAACTCTCTCCAACATTTGAGTTTGAAGATTCTGCAGGCTCCTGGATGAGGCTGTGGGATAGAATAGTCTCTTTCAGGTAAACTTTTGTTTCCACCAGTTTTCTCCTATAACCTGGTATCCAGGAGGCTTTCTGGGACTGAGGCAAAAAAGGATCTATAGCACTTTCAAGTCAAAGAGCATCTAGATTCTATGCCATGATTTATTTCAGACATTTTGACATGCAGACATCTTCTTCAGACCACAACATCCTTGCTCATCACCTTATGTGCTGCTGTGACCTCCGATCCTTGTCTCTTCATTTTTCAGAGGATGCAACTAGCCTGTAAGCTTTCACTAGATCTCCCGGTTCTCTAGAGCCAGTAACAAAACAACACAATCATCTATGCTCTAGGTAGGTAGCAGTGGATAAAAGACTGACTTAGTCACATTTGTGACCCTGCTGTTACTTGCTACACAGTGAATCCTGGTACCTTGGGGTAGTCTATACTCATTCTTCTTGGGGTTGAGGAGAGCATGCTTACAGACAAATCTTTGTCCAAGGATGCAGTCAGCCAAGTTCTGATTCTTAAATTCTCTGAATCAGATTAGACTCTGACCTTGTAAGAAAACATTCAATGCCAGTGGCTAAGATAGAACTCAAATAGTCCTACAGTGCCTGTGATGCTTCCAGACGTTGTTCCTAAATTCTTCCCCAGCCTTCTGATGGCTCTAGAAGCCATGTCTGAGCTGCCCATTATCAGATCCAGTATTCTCACTAATCTATAATCAGTTCTGTGAACAAATGACCTGGTTCGCTTTGATTGAAGTCATACGGCCTCCTTTCAGTGGATTCTGTTTTCTCTCTGTTTTTAGCACTGGCTTGGTAAATTTTAAAAGAAGTATGTATTCTAGAACTAAAATCACTCATCTTTCTGTCATCAGAAGAGCTATCTTTATAACAGAAGAAAATGGCCATGAGTTTTTGAGAGACAGAATAAGTAAAAATGGAATTCAGGGACCAGGGCTTCCAGATGAGTCAACAGTGGTGAATCTTTTCTTCCAACACATATATTGACAGTTGAACAGCTGAGACCTAATAGGAGCATCCACATGCTAAGGAAGTTTCCAGATAAAGCTGGTACAGGAGTCAGATGCTTGCTGCCTCCACAGAACCACATCACCTTCTTTCTCTATTCTTGATAGACTTTTGGAATAGAGAAAAGGGGTATAGGTGAAACATATGCATGAATTTATTTAACTGCTGTATTGCTACATATGCAATGTATACTCAGCACAATATACAATCATTATATATAAAATATTTAAATGTTTATAGTGAAACATTGCTGAAATGTCAATTACTAAATACATTTCTTAAGACACTCATCATGTCAAATGATAGAAAATTCAAGAGGCATCAGGCTGGTCATGGTGACACATGAGTGGAAATGCTCAACAGTATTGTTTTGTTTTCTCTGTATCATCAAAATTCTTAAAAAAGATGGTTTTCCATGGCTCAATTCAGAGATAAAAGAAGGGAGGAGAGTTGATGGTAGGAAAAGTAAGAGGAGAAAGGAGAGAAAAAAGAACAGAGAACAAAAAGGAAGACTCACAGTGGACCAATAATCAGTATCTGGAAGATTAAGCCACTATCATTAATTATTAAAATGAATTTTTGGTGGGGAAAAATCATAAAATCCTTCTCACATTAGATGCATAGAGTGTGATATAGTGTACTGAGAGACAAGAAGGATCACAGAGTCAACAGTAGAACACCAGGCTATCCCACTCAGCTGGAGCAGGTCTGTGAGCAGCCCAGACAGAACCAATAGATAAATGAGTGGCAGACAGAGCAAAACAGCATCTTGTATTTGAATGAGATCTTCACTCACTTGCTGTGTGTGTTCCCTGCTATAGAGTATAAAAATACTTTGTAGACTCGTTCATCTCATAACTCAGCAGATGGCATGGGATGTACACTTTTCAACACAGTGAGAATGCACTCAGAACCCAGACAAATATCCCTGCCTTAATGGCATTTTCTTCCACATGGAAGAACAACCTAGTGTTTTGCTAATGATATAGCCTATAGAAATGATTAAAAATGACATCTTATTCCACCCTGTGCTGCTATAACAGAGTCAAAATGGATAATTTCTAAAGAGGAGAGTGTTTACCTATGAGAGTTCTGAAGTCCAAGAATATGATGGTTCGTCTGGAGAAGTTTTTACTGTATCACTCTAAGGCAGATGGTTGGGGTACAAGAAAGCATAAATGGGCAAAAGGTGGTAAAATCATATTTATAACGAACCAGGCCTCCTGAATGATTAAATTATTCCTGGGATGATGACATCAAGCCATTTAGTTATACATTCACAGTCACCTCATTTCCCATAGGTCTCACTTCTCAACACTAGTACATTGAGGATTGGGTTTCTTACACATTAACTTTAGGAACACATTTAAGACATAGCAGCAGGTAAGATATAAAGGCTCATCTTGGCATGGAATATACAACATAAATAAAAGATGGAAAACATCACCAGCTAGTGACATTTAAACAGGGACCTAGAGAACATGGGAGACATCTGAGGGAAGAATACTCTAAGGAGAAGAATCACAAAGTAGAAATATCTTGACACAGGAGTTTCAGACTGTAAGCAAGCCAAAGGTGGGATCTGTATAGCCAGAATATATAAAGAATCCCAATAAGAAATAGTAGTGGTTTAGACCATACTGTGAATGATAGGGATGGAGTTCCGGAGAACAATATATCTTGGACATATTCTTCCTGTAGAACCAACAGAATTTTCCAATGAATTAGATGTTGAATATGAGTAAAGGGGAGATCTGTAGACTTTAGACAATTAGAGAAGGGAATTTATTGTTTGTTAAGGTATAAAAGACTGCGACAATGGATCCTAAAAATTCAGGAGGAAATGCCAAATTAATGCTGTATATAACACTGTGGTATTTGCAAGGGAGACCCAGACTTGGCATGCACATTTGTAAGTCATCAATTCTAGACCTAAACCTTACAGCATACCAACATTTAGTGTTCAGAGTTGAGAAGTAATTGAGATAGAGTACAGAGATGGTATCTTGGAAGAAATGAGAATATCTTTCCATGCAGAAGGGATGCTCTCTAGTCAATTAAGACATGGAACAAGTTTTATAACATGTAATCCTTTGGAGACATTGGCAAGACTTTTTTAAGAAGAATGAAGCGAGTTCCAGAAGAAGAAGAAAAGGACAGATATGATCACAGTAATAAGCATGTCCTTGGAAAAGTTCTTCTAAACAAAGAACCTCAAAAAGGTGGTAGTAACTGGAAAGATGATTAGCATTTAAGCAAGTGGTTTTGGAGATGAGAAGGATCATACACCCACTTCATTTGCTAATACAAACATTTGTGTTGGAGATAAGGGTTGCTTGCTAGTGCAACATCTTTTAGAAGGCAAGAGGGTTGGGCTCTGGTACAAATATGCAGAGGCTGGCCTTGTCCACAGACATGGAACTTTGATTGCTACTAACTGGGGGAAAGTTGAGTGTATGGGACAAACACATATAAAGTGGGATTGACACAGAAAATTGTATTCTGCTTTCTCCTTTTTCCCCCAAGCAAAATGTAGAACAGGAAAGTGAGATTTCAGATTGCTGTGCAGTCAAAGCTTTTAAATTGATTTATAAGGATAGTAAATTGGAAGGACAGCATGGTGGTGAGAGAGAAGGTACATGCAACACATAACAGTTGTTTTCATTGAAGGTCTGGAAAGGACAAAAGGACAAATGGCCTAGAAGACCAGGCTATCAGAAAGACTGGTCACCTTGAAAGTGTGTACTGATGAGTGTTTGGTCAAAGTGACACACTAGAGTCATGTGGGAAGATGGAACCTTAATTGAGAAAATGCAACCCAAGAGAGTGAATTGTAAGCAAGCCTGTAGGGCTCTTTCTTAATTAATAATTAACTTGGGAGGGCCCAGCCCATTGTGGGGATAGATAGGGTGATCCACGGGCAGGGTGTTCTAGAATCTATAATGTATGTGGTATAAGAAGGCTGAGCAAGAACAGGGGAGAGAGCACTAAAGAAAAATTCATTCCTGGCTTCTGCTTCTGATCCTAACTTCAAGTTCCCACCTTAAGTTCTGCTCTGAAATTTCTCACTTTGAGGTTGTGACCTGGGAATTGTTAGATAAAATAAACCTTTTTCTTCTCAAGTTGCTTTTGGTAATGGAGTTTCATCCCAGCAATAGAAACCCTAAGTGAGACAGAAATCACCACTCTGTGACATGAATAGTAACTATAATTAAAAGAGTAATATAAGAGCTACAAAGTAAAATGAAGAGTGGGGTATGAATTAGGAACTCATAGATGCCTGAAATTAGGAAGAATTGTTAATGGTATATATTAACGATATAAGCTTCAAAATGGATGTTGATTAGGGAAAGAGGGAGAGTAGTCCGGGCACTCTAAGAATGAGACAGGGCCCCTTTGTTGAATCTCCAGGCAAATAGTGGGGGGGGGGGGGGGTTTTGAAGAAAATACAAGCTCAAAGGCCTGAGTGGGGAAACAGAGTGTGTAGTCTGGGTTAGAGCAGCAAGTGTTATGAAACTTATAAAAGAGGGGATGATAATAGAGGAATTTCTGTCACTATTTGCTTTAGTTACACAAAATTCAAAAGAAAGGTATCAGACTTAGGAAGAGAAGGGGAAGATGTCAGTTAAGTAGCATATAGAGGTGGACTACATGGACATATGGAGAGAAAAGATGGTCTGACTATGTCTGCTAGAATTCTCTGGAGGCAAGATACATGGTCTCTGAGTTCTAGGGCTCCTCTCTCTCTCTGTCTCTCTGTCTCTCTGTCTCTCTCTCTCTCTGTCTCTCTCTCTCTCTCTCTGTCTCTCTCTCTCTCTCCCTTCTGCCCTCCATCCCCACCTCATAACATGCCAATGGTAATGTGCTCACTAAGGAAGACCTTGTGTAGACATGAAACCCAATGCCCCTT
This sequence comes from Rhynchomys soricoides, assembly GCA_019843965.1. Taxonomy (NCBI): domain Eukaryota; kingdom Metazoa; phylum Chordata; class Mammalia; order Rodentia; family Muridae; genus Rhynchomys; species Rhynchomys soricoides. The sequence goes on from JADRCH010000060.1 coordinate 189,151, forward strand.
CTCACTCCTGTGGATATTCTTGACTGTGTTCATTTATTAAATAAATGACTACATTAGGAATCAACTAAATGTAGGTATCCCATAATAAAATGACAGAAATGAAAGACTGTTTCCTATTATAGTCTCAATCTTTAGCATTTTGGAGAAAGCTTAGTCCATCCATTTAATTGACCAATAGTTATACAATGACATGCTCTAGTTTGTCATGTTTTTCTTTAATGATAAGCAGTATCTGTCCAGATATTGTCCAGAACCATACTGTCCAAAACTCACTCTTATGAGTTTAAACATGTGAAGTCATTGACTCTCACCATGTTCCAAAAACACCTGCTGCTACCAAATGAAGAAAGTGACTGAAGATCAAATCAATAGTTTAATTACTTTCCCCGAAGTAACTCTTCCTGTGACTCTATCTTGAAGCTTGTGACTTTTTGATTGTTCTATACCATCTGTGATATTGAATGATAATGTTCCCCACAGACTAGAGCAATGGTTCTCAACTTCCTAATGCTACAGTCCATCAATACAGTTGCTCAGGTTGTGGTAACCCCCAACCATAAAACCATTTTCATAACTGTAATTTTCTTACTATTAAGAATCATAATGTAAATATCTGTGTTTTCCAATGGTCTTAGGCAACCCCCTTAAAAGGGTCATTTGACCCCTAAAGAGGTGATGCCCCACAGGTTGAAAACCACTGGACTAGAGTATCTGAACACTAAGTTTTCAGTTGGTAATACTGTTTAGGGAGGTTTAGGGGGGAGGAGCTATGTTATTGGGGGTGGGCCTTGAGACTATATAGCTGCACTCTACTTTCAGTACACTTCCTCTATTTCATGCTAGCACTTGAGGATGTGAGCTCTTAACTTGCTGCTCTGGCTGCCAGGCCCCCAAAGCATTAATGTAATCTTAACCTCTGGAATAGTAATGCAAATAAGCTCTGTTTTCTTTCAAATGGTTCCTTAGGTCATGGTGTTTTATCACAGGAACATAGAAGTAACTAATACATTTTTCATCCAAGAGAAGCTTGAGTACCTTAATGTGAATATCTAAAGCTAGAGAAAAGATCTGAAATCCATGAGACACAATCATAAGCAAGATGACTAAAGAGAAGAAACGTAGGGAAAGAAGATATAACAAGAATCTGAGAAATGGGAGAGAGAGAGACATGTCCTGAATTTTGAGAAATGTTTGCCTACTGCCTTAGTTACTGGTCTATTGCTCTGCAAAGACGCAGTGACCAACTTATAAAATAAAATTTAATTGGAGGCTTGTTTATAGTTTCAGAGGGGAAGTCTAAGACCCACATGGCATCAGGCAGAAAAGTGTAGTGCTGGGGCAGTAGCTGAGAACTTACACCTGGTGCGCATACAAGAGAAAGAAAAAAAGCTAACTGGGAACAGCATGGCCTTTAGAAACTTCAAATTCCAACCCAGTAACACACCTCCTCCCAAGAGGGTTACACTCCTGAAACCTTCCCAAACAGTACCACCAAAAGCAGACCAAGCATTCAAACTATCAGAGCCTTTGGAGGCCTACTGCATTTAAATCACCATACCTGAACAATGGGCAGCACCTTACATTCCTATAGTGGTTGCAACAGAGCTTAAAGGTCAGCATGTGTTCTCTCAAAGATGGAGAAGCCATAGTGTGAGGTCAAGGTGTGTGTAGAGTCAGTTGCTTTTAAGTGAACTGGTAGCTTATCTGCTCCATGTCTTGTCCAGCTGCTAGACTGATTGGCTCCTTTAGGCTCATAGAAGTTCCATCCAAATTTCTATTTTAATCTTCACATGACATTCTTCCTCATCTCTCTGTGTCCAAAAAAAAAAAAAAAACCAAAAAAACTCTCTTCTTATGAGGGCATTGGTGTTGCAGCATGACTACACATTAACTTGATTATATCTACAGAGATCCTGTTTTGCAAAAAAAAAAATAAAATAAAATCATAGTCATATTCACAGGTTCTGGGTGGATGTTGCTTTAGGGAAGATACTAGGCAATCTATCAAAGTGTTGAAACGATGAAATCATTTTTCATCCACATGGAAACACATACTACCTATGTAGTTTAGCATTTACTTAACCGGAGCTTTTCAAAAACAGTGACATTTTCTTTAAATCATGGATATTTGTTATTATGTAGCATAACTGTTCGGTCATGTTTTCTGCCAGATTATCACATTTTTTCTAGGTCAGTGGTTAACAAACTTGTTGAAGCAGATGCTGTTTCCAACCCAGCATCTCTGATTCAGTATCTGGAGGGTGTGGCCCCACAATTACATTTTAAACAGTTTTCTATGTAATGTTGATCCTGACACTCCTGCTCTCAGCTCATACTTAGAGAAACCTCCTAGTCTCCCAGAATCTCTGTTTCTCCAATTCAAGCTTAAGAAAAAGAGATAGCGGACAAGATATTCCATTCTTTTTCCAAACCACAGCTAATGTCTGGGTATGCAAAAGAACCCAAGATATTCAGTTGCTTGTGCTGGGGTTGTTATGATATATGTCAACTCTCATTCTATGTATTCCACCATGATGTCTAGCACGCCATTGCAAGCCCTATGTACCAAAGCTTTTGATCCAGTGAAAAATAGGATATACTTATTGCATTTAAGCCAGGAAAATACAAATTCCACTGTGTTAATATCTTATAAAACATCATCTGTAACTGCTGATATGTGCTTGGTGGTGAATTCTAGCCCTTTTATTCAAGGATCAGCACATTTGTGCCTCTCAGCAGAAGTAGATTTTGAACACGAATTTCTATAAAACTATGTGGTTGGTGCTCTGCAGAAGATGGTTTAGAAATGACCCAACACATGGGTTTGTTTGTATCCCTCTTGTACAAGCTGCAAGCTTTACCCTTGATGTTACTTTCTCTTGTTCTCCTCTTCCAATCTTAGCAAAACACTCAATTACTAATCAAGTTCATCACAGTTCTTTGTTCTATGTTCCCTCTCTGTCCAAATACAAGTTTTGTACAAGCTAAAACATGCGTCCTAGAACAAAATCTTTGATGTTAATTGGCCGATGACTCTTCCTTCCGAGGAAGCTGAGAAGTAAATTCAATGCCTATTCTTTGCTATATTGTTTGTTTCTACCCTTGACACTTCCCATCTTCAACATTACACATCTGGCAAACTGTCTGCTAAGATCTGGATTTGTGCAGCCTATGTTTAAACATGTATATCAATAAGATGGTCAGTCCACACTTCTCACCTTGGGCAGGTTTCTGTTTACATAAGACTCCTGTTGAACTCCTCAAAGTGACATGATAAAAAGAGCAACTAACTCACAAGTTTGCATTTTTCTGTCTATCTCAGGAAGAGGGGGTTCTGTCTCATGTCCCACATCCAACCTGCTCACTCACACCCACTCAGTCTCTATAAGGTTGTCCTCTGACCTCCATACATGTGCTATGTGGCAAGTGATACGCACACACCACAAAATAAATATAAATAAATACTAAATTCATAAATGTCAAATTAACAAACAGAAATGTAGTGGGAAACATAATCCTCGGACCCAAATAACCTTAGGTATGGCTTTCCATTTCTTCCCATAGTGTGTAATCTTGAGCAAGTCACTAATTGCTTTGAGCCCACAATTCCTCATCTATAAATGATTGCAATTCTGAGCTTCCATGTTTGCTTTATAAGTTGAAAGTTTATGCAGGACCACAGGGTCATTGGATCTTTTGTTACTGGTATCATGTTTTGGTCTCATCTACCACCCCCAATTTACTCCTTTCTGCCTAAATATTCTAAAATGCTAACCTTTGTCTTTTCTCATAGAAAACACCTCAACCAGTTCTTTTTGGTTTGTATTGTATATTGTGTTACATAATACAACAAGTATGTATCCTACTGATGCCTTCTCTTTGCCTGTATCCTTCTTTCAACAATAAGTGGCTCTTTAAGGCACTGATAACCAGCATTTTTGACCTTGAACTTTGTTTAAGTTGTTTACAAGGTATTTACCACATGTAAAACCATGACTATATAGGACATTGTGTTGTGCCAGGAAGCATTCTTCAATGCCAAAAGAGCACCAAAGAGCTGATTCTGAGGCAATTGCATTAGGGTCTTTATTTACAAGCTTGATCTTAGGCCACACTGCCGATTCTAACAGCAGAATGAAAGGGTGCAGCCACAAGCTCTTGGGGGGGGGGGGGGGGAGACAAGGCTTTATAGGAAATGGTGAGCAAGCGAGGGGAGTTTAGTGTGGCAAGTATCTAATTGAATAATTGAATTGTACACAGATAGGTAGGTGCTCTGAAGCAAGACCGTATACAATCCTGAATGGTCTAAAAGTGCATCTGAAACAATCAGTTTAATAATTATTTAACTGTTGCTAGGAAGTAGCTAGGGAAGTAACTCTGGCCAAGACAAGCAGTGGCGTCCTTCCTGGTATGTGGGTGCAGCTTGGGTTCTGCTGCAGGTCTACTTCTCAGACTGTTTTTTTCTTTAAGATGGAGGCCCCAAGATGGAATAGGTTTGGCTTCTCAATTCCTAGGTGCTATATAGATCCAGATCTTTCTTTATCCATCTTCCCTGCTTTATAACCTATAAACAATCCTCCATCTTAATCACAGAAGGCAGGGAAAGTGCTCCTAAAAGCCATATCACCCTGCTACATTTTGTTGGTTTGTTTTTCTTCACCAGACCAGGAGCCCACTGAGGACAAGACCTAGGCTCTACTCAATGAGTATCTACCGTCAATGATTTAGTACAGTTCTTAGCGTATAATTGGCTCTCAATAGTTACTCAAATATAACTTACTCAGACCCTACTTTGTGTTAGAAACTTTCAGATGCCATTTTATTTAAGTTATTAGCTTATTTATTTATTTATTTAGTTAGTTTATTTCACAAATTAGTATAAAACATCAAGAACAACATTGGGCACATAGGTGACTGTATCACTGGACATTGACTTCACCTAAATTTGACGCTTCTGGGGTTGTGAGTAACACTCCTTGTAAAATTGCCTAGGCCTGATGATCCTCTGCTATGCTTGTATGCTTGCAGACAAGAGCTTAACATAACTGCCATCTGAGAGGATCCACCCAACAGCAGGTGGAAATAGATTCAGAGACCCACAGCCAAACATCAGGTGGAGCTTGGAATCTTTCTGAAGAATTGAAGGTAAGATAGAAGGAACTGGAGAGGTCAAGGACACCACAAAAAGACCTACAGAATAAAATAACCTGGGTCCATGGGGGGTCCCATTCAGGCTCCCAGAGACTGAATCACCAGCCAAAGGGCATGCTGGGCTAGACTTAAGCCCGCTACCTATTTGGAGCAGATGTACAGCTTGGTCTTTATGTGGGTCCCCTAATATTTGGAGTAGGCACTATATCTGACTCTGTTGTCTGCCTTTCGATCCCCTTCCCTTAGTTGGGCTGCCTTGACTGGCCTCCATGGGAAAGGATGCACTTAGTCCTGCTGAGACTTGATGTGTCAGGACAGGTTGGTACCCATGGGGGATTCCTCTTCTCTGAGGAGAAGTGGTGGAGGTGTTTGTGAGGGTGGGACTTGGAAGAGAATAGGGAAGGGGCATTCTATTGGGATGTAAAGTGAATAAATAAATTAACTAATGAAAAAAAAATAAAATGCTTAGGCCAGGAAAGAAGGCTGTGACAGTGACTGGAAGTTTTTAGGAGGTAATTTAGGATAAGCTCTGGTTTTCTCTGTTCTTTCCATCCAGTCATGTACTTCAGCTCCTCTGAAGTAAGAAAAAAAACTTGCCTCTAAGCTCTAAAAGAGTAGGGTGTGAGCAAATCTCTCCTCCAGATTGCCACCCTCACAAGATAAAGAGTGGCTGAAAAATCGAGGTATCTTGCCAGGAAATGCTGTTCATTTGCATGGCTTTCCAGTAAGGTACAAATACCTGGGGCTTATCACTTCCAGACATCACCCTGTTCTTCCAGTCAGCCTTTGGAACATCACCATTGTGGGACTCAACTTTTGTTTCTTATATCCCTACTGGGGAGTTACTGCTGTGATGTCTCAAGATGACCATACATTATAGCCCTTGGCCAGAATGTCCCAGATCTCAGATAGCCTTAGGTTGCTAGACTACCAAAGGGTTCCTTCTGGACCTTCACATTTGCCAATTTTCAACAGTTCTTTGATGCTATAGGATGGGAACACACACTTTGTGTTTCTGCTTCTATTGCTGTTGCTGAGGCATCAGGGGCCAGTTACCAGGCTCTGGTTAGGAGGCTATAGGCTTACAGTCAGCAAATCCCTTCATCTACTAGTCAGTGTTGGTTAAATTGCCAAGAAATACAGATCCACTAATATTTGCAGAGCGGAAAAATTGCTCTCTTAGACAGTAGATTGAATCAGAAACTAATCAGGGAAATTCACTAAATAGGCCCTGAGCAAGGGTTAGGGGTCAGGGTGGGGCACAGTGAAGGAGATAGGATGTCTGCTCTCCTGTTTCTGAATGCACATGTAAAGATAAGGCACTGGACCAGTCCAATTATCAAATTGGAGAAGGATTAAACTTCCTGTATGCATGACTCTGAGACAAAGGATCCCAGGCAAAACCAGCTCTTATGTATCTGTGACCTGTGCCTCTGTGCATTCAATCAACACCTCTGGTCAAAATTATTCTTATAAAGACCTATTGTGAACATAAACATATTTTTTGTTGGCATTTTTTTCAACAATATAATGCAATAAATATTTACATAGCAATTGTGTTGTCCTAGGTATGAGACTTGGTCTAGAGATCATTTATATTTTACAAGAGAATTTACATATACTGGATATGAATGGTATGCATTTTATATACAGGTCTTAAGAATATTTTTGTGGCCTTTCCTCAAGAATCTATTTCAGTGTTCTATAAAAAGTAATCCATAACTTAATTATGACCATTTGTCTAGCCCTAGATAGCCCCATTTTTAATTGAATATATACAAATTACTATTTGAAACTTCTGATCAACTGACAGAATGAAACAGAAATTGCAGCTTGAAGTATCTTAACATTGAGGTTAATTTATAAAGTATTCACATAAATTAAGGTGCCATTTTTCTCAGGTTCTTTAAAATATGGAGAATATCCCTAAGCCTTGCCTCACCAAGGTTCAATATAACACTTACTTCAGTTTCTCCAGGAGTAGAATGTGTGAAACCAGACAGACTGGATATTTGCTCACACATTTAAGCTAGCTCATTCATTCATAGAGAATACTTAGATTTAACATCATGCGTTCGAACTGTTTTCATTGCTGTACTTTAACTGATCTGGGGAAGTTTTCAAGAGCTGATAAAAATGAACTAATCATAAAATAACCATTGCTTCTTACCAGAAATTCAGTCCTTTCCTTGGTGGTAAATACAACAGTTCATCATGTCACAAAGCTCATCCTCAAAACTGTTCCCATACCAGCATTGCCTCAGAGTACTTTTAAATTAAATTTATCACAATGTGAAAAATATCTTTCTAGGATAGGCTATAATCTCGAATGAAAGATTATATACAAGTTTGGTTTTACTAATAACCATTTCAACATCTACTCTTACACTCTTCATTAAAAAAAAAAAAAAAATAGCTTCTAATAACCAAATATGGAAACCTGGATTGATTCATGCCTGACTGCAACAAGCTTTTAATTGGCAACTACATGAATAGCCTTTTTTTTTTCTTTCAAAATTCATTTGATGTCATCTGTTCTCACTTACCTATTTGATGTCATAAGATCATGCCAATTATATATGAGCATGTTTGGCTAAATAAAATGGTAGCTGAAAATTTCTAGCCTAAACTGATTATCAATAATGGCCAAATTATTTTGGATCATAGCTCCTAATTTAATTCCTATACTTTATTTAGTTTAAAGAAAATGAAATAACACCATAAATGTTTACAGTTTTAATATTACTTCTGAGTTTTCAAAAATCCTTACAGGGAATGTAATTTATTTTATGTGTACTTACTTTCCTACCATTTACAAATATTTTACAGTCCATTTAAAATATAGCCAAAAAGGATGAATGGTGAATTTTGGAACACATACATACCATCCCACCCCACCCCACCCACACACAGAGAGAGAGAGAGAGAGAGAGAGAGAGAGAGAGAGATTTCATGTGCTGAGCACCTGGGGCTATGAAGCTATAATGATAAATAAGAGAGACAAAGTCTTTGGTTCAAAATTAGAAAAATACAAAGACAAAGAAGAAGTGAGCCTCATTGCACAAGGACTAGAGAGAATAGCTGAAAATCAAAGGCTTTTCAACTCTTTAGGCCATCTCCAAATTAACATGATCAAATAGCAAGTGATTTAAAAGGTATAGGTTTTAGGTAAATCGTCTTAGACACACTGCTAAGCTGCTAGACTAGGAAAATGAAGTTTATTTTCCTTCCCTGGGCTTCCAATGTAGCTTCTCTCTTGGGATTCATAGGAGGATTCAGCAAGGTAAAGATGGTGACTGGAAGCTGGAAGTAGTATCTCTATTTCACTAATAATATCTAGTTTTCACAGTACACACAAACCTTTATGAAGTCCATCTATAACTCAGTACTCTCTCCAAATATTGTTGTCCATGCCTTCTTCCCTTGACCACAAGAACAAGCGGCACTTAAGAAGCTAGAATCTGTATGATGTTATCATTCTGAATGTGTACAGGATGAATAGGTTCCACATTACACAGCACATTTTTGTCTTGCTGTAGCACACTATTCAAGGCTTGTTTTAAAGGTATGGACATCTACTGTGACCAGAATTCAGCAGTGTGCACATCATAATAAAATATATTTTTGTACAGAATAAAGCATGTATCTTCGATGTAAATTCACAAAGAGGGTCTTAGGACTATAGTCTGGATTTTAGTGATCCTTCCCTGGTATTTGACTACAAACTATCATCTAAGTTACAAGCATTCTTTGGAGAATCTAGAGGGCATGGGAGAATGGAGGTTACTGGATAATGTTGAAGAGTGTGTTGTGTAGGTTGAAGGGTAGGGTTCAGTTTGAAATGAGTTTGGAGATGGGTTCCTTGGGAGTCTCAGTGGAGTGTTAATTAGTTGTAAAGAAGATGAAAAAGAATTAATAGAATTACTGTGGCATAGTATGGCAGTGCTCTATTTGAGATTTGCTGGTACTGCTCAGTGTGACTAAGTTTTAAGAAGAAAAAGTATGATTTACCATGCAGGTTGGTTTTACTGTACAGTATAGTGTGTTGTTTGAATGATACTGTCCTCATGTATTTGACCCCTTAGATTCCATTTGGTAGGGCTGTTTGGGAGGTCTTCCTGAAGTAAGTGCACAACTGGAAGCACTGAGGTATAGGCTTTGAAGTTTCAAAGCCTCATTCCATTCTCAAGACCATCCCTCTCCTTTATGTTTGTGGGTTCAAGGTCTGGGCTCTCAACAATCAACTGTAGCCACCATACCTGCTGATTGCTCCCACGTTTCCCTACCACAATGAACTTTTACTCATCTGGAACCATCAGCCTAAAGGAACTCTCTTCCACATGTTGGTGTGGGCATAGTATTCTATCACAGCAACAAAAAAGGGACAAACACAATGTAAATGGTGCATGTTATGGTCAGAGGCTTCTTGTAGAATCAAATCTCTTTGTAAAGGGACTGAGGGTAACTGTGAGGCTCTAAGGAGAATTGCACTTACTGTCGAGGGATTACTAAATGGAAGATGACTAGATTGAGGTTTTCCTGAGACAGGATATGGTTTGGAGAGGTGAGGCAGGCATAAAGTGGAATTCAAAAAAGATGGAGGAGTCAAGGATGGTACTTTCTGTGGAGGCTAAGAAACAGTGGGAAGAGAGACTAGAAATTACTAGGGAGTAAGAAGTGGCTGTGGTAAGGGAGGGAAGGAATGTGGATTGTGGAGGGTGTGAAAAAAGATTGTAGTGTCCTGGGTAGTCTGAGGAAGCTTGTGGAGAGTGATTGTTGCTTGATGTTGAATCTAAAGTAGCAAGAGGATCTCCAATGGAGAGAGGTTGGGAGCTCTTCAGGGGAATAAAAATAGCATATCTGAAGGAAATCATTGGTGCAGTTGTACAGTGTGGCACAGTGAAGGAAAAGATGAGGGCTTTTCTGCAGGTGTATATGTTATGGGATGTAGGGCAGACAGGGAGTTAGTGGACCCAACTGAGGAATGTCAAGTAGATGCCATGATGATACAACTGAATTATTCCACAATAACAGGATTTATGGACCAGTAGTTTGGGGTGTATTGTGATTTGTGAGGTAGTTGTTGAAGAACTGTGGGTTTTCTTGGAAGATGAGGTAGAGTAGGAACAGACAACTGAGATCACCACAAAATGCCCAGTGGTTGTGCTGGTTACAGTTTTACTATAAGATATAAAGGGTTGCAAGGAGGAGAACTTAGGGAATTTCCAGAGGGAGGGAGGACTGTGGTTATTTGTGGAGTATGGCTTAGTTTTGAGTACCTTGCTGGAGTATGGCTTAGTTTTGAGTACCTTGCTGAGGAAAATAAAGTAGAGATTATGTCAGAGTAATGACTTCACTGGTGGCAGGAGAGAGTGAAATTTACTATAGGACATAGAGTGGCTGTGTGGGAATGGATTGGGGTTTACTGGGTTGTGGTGTTTCTTTATAGCTTGACACACTACCCCATAGAGCTGACTAAGTATGTAGCTCCACAGTAGCAATATGAGTATGCACAATTGTTTCAGGAAATAATACAAAGGGACCGGCAGGCTTCCCACACTATTGCTGTCAACTCTCTGTCCCTGCAGCTGTCTGGCTGCCTCTGTCTCTAGCTAGTCCCTGCAGCGACTGGTCACAGTATTCCCAGCTCCAGTTCGCTTGTCTCAGGATGGTTAGTTCCTTCTCAGCCATAATCCCCCAGTAGTCGGTGGTCCCACCTTCCAGTAACCCAGAAAATCAAACCTCTAGAAACTTACAATTAAGCACACAGATTTATGTATCAATAAATTCTCAATACACAAGATGCCCACTCAATACTTTCTATGCCAAATGATAAAGATACAAGCTGCCCACCTAGATTAGACAAGTTACCCCAATAATTTTATCCCTATGTAATAACATATCTACCTGTGGCTATTTAAGGCCATGCTGGTTCTGAGTCATCCTGTCTGTCTGCTTCCATCTTGGCTCTCACTCTCATTGCTGTCTCTCTATGTCTCTCTCTGTCTCTGTCTCTCTCTCTCTTTCTCTCTGCTACTCTTAGCTCTGCCTCCCTTTTCCCTGTCCAATCATAGGCTTCCTGGTGCACTAATATTTAAATAGATTGGACAAGGAAAATCCTGCCACACACAATGAACCAGGCTGTGTCTTAGATTCAAAGATGGAGAAACCAAGTCTTGTGCTCTTGAAGCTCTCAATTTAAATACAACCGAGAGGCTCATACAACAACAAATCCAGAAACTGAGTCTTGGATCAGTTCTGAACCTAAAAGGAGTAGGTAAGGGTGTCTGTCTTTCAGGATCCACCTCAAGTAAACATTCCAATTGTTTAGGTTGAAATTATCCTGTGCATGTTAGTTGAATATACTTTGCTGGACAATGAATTCCAGCCTACAGCTATTCCTTCCTGAGTCCTGAATGAAGCATGTGATGTATCATATATCCTTAGGGACCCTATCCTATTTGTAAGACCTGTGCATTTCAAAGCATGGAATAACATTTTGAGTGCCAAGTAGCCCAGTATTGGCTTAATCTAAGACCAACTTTTAGCTCTACCATGGTGGTAGGCATCAGCTGTGTAGTCTTTGTAAACCACATGTCTGTATTTTGATAATTCTCCACAGTGTGAATCTCATCATTCCATTCTAATATAACATTTTCAATAGAACATCTGGCTACCTTAGAATCCATTTCTCTTGTTTCAGTAGAACATCTGGCTGGTAATAGTTCATCAGGTCTACACTAAGAGATATATATTGGAGGCAGGGAAGACAATGGAGTTCATGATAAACTAATCAAAATGCAAAGAATCTATCCATTAGAACTAATGTAATGTAGACATAGCCTGGTTAGCATGGCAACTCCAGGCTCATAGTGTTAGACGGGCAATGAAGGCACACAAGAAGAAGGAGAAGGAGAAGGAGAAGGAGAAGGAGAAGGAGAAGGAGAAGGAGAAGGAGAAGGAGAAGGAGAAGGAGAAG